>JANZXR010000172.1:6175808-6201555 GCA_027575705.1 Erythroxylum echinodendron
CAAATGGCTATTGAAAATTCTGTTGATTGTATTGCTATGTTTGAAAAAGTTTGCGAATAGAGTGGGCCCGATTTAGTCATCAAGTTTCGCACTTTATGTTGTGGTTTTAAAAAAAATTTGTATTGAAATTTGAATGATCGAGTGCTATAACATGTCACCCTCGCGGGGCACGAACTTGGATATCACCATCGATGTCGGGTTCGGGTCTTGCGGGAGTGGGGTGTTACATATTGGGTGATGCTAGAACACCAAGAAATAAAAAATATTAAATTATTCACTTGGAGGATAACAATTGCTAAATGTGAGTCGTGTGGAGGCCACCTTGATAAATTCTACATACTTTTAACTTCAATTAAACAATGTACAATTGTTTGAGAGGATACATAATTATTTTTGATTTATTAAGTTTAATATATGTTTTAATATTAATTATTTCTAAAACATAAACTAATCAAAATTCAACTAAATAGATAAGAAATTAAAACAACTTGACATAAACACATGGAGGACACTGACACTTAGAAAATAAGCAGCTTATAAGGTTGCCAAAAATGAAGCTTTAAAAGTCTCTCTAGCACAATATTAAGTGCAGATGCTTTAGAGGATCTCCAAATACTACTAATCATTTGAACTAACAATAAGGACAAGAATAATGATGGGAGACAATAGCTCAGAGATAAGAAAAGAGAAGGTATGTGAATCTTTTCAATGCAAGTCTAAGAAACAAACAAAATCGAATATTACTTGTTTCATTTGTAAAAGTCAACACTTACTTGTGAATGCATAAAAAAGAAGACATGTGAGGATCAAATTATGATCTCAAAGGATTAACAAAAAGGAAGTGAAGACGATGAAGGAAGTCTACTTTAACAACTATGTTATATTGGAGGCAGTTGTCCTTGTGAAGAAATGTCTGAACAAAAACAAAGGAAAACCTAATGGAGGATGGAAAAGGTACATAGGTGATGTGCTTATGCAAATTGTGACTAAGAAGTCCTAAAGGGAATCACATTCGAAGCAGTGCATATAGATTATTTCAAAAAAGGTGTTGATTTCTTTTTATGGAGGTAGTTTGTTAGACTCTAAGTCTAAATTATGGAATTGTGTAAGTGTTGGTAAGCCTTTGTCGATGATTAGTACTTAGGTTGATGGAATAAGACAAAGACTTGTTAAATAGGTAGGAAAAACAAGCATTGTTAATGAAAGGTTGAGAGTTAGTATCAATTAGTGCAAATTGATATGTAAACATATAAAGTTTATTATACATTGATTTAGATTGTTGCTAACTCAGGGCATAAAGTAGTATGACTAAATCATAGACATACTTAGATGAACCATGTGTAAAGAAGGCTTGGGATGGTTAAATAAAAGGCTCATTAAGATATTTGTCTTTAATATGCTATAATGTGGTGACATATGGCAAAGACATATAAATAATGGTCAAAAAAAGTGGAAGCAATATCTGTGAGCAGTGGGAAGGTGGGGTCAAAGGAAATGGGAACAAATAGGCATCTTCCAAACACTTATCCCTTATGCAAAAGAGGAGTTAGCGAAAGAAGTGGCATCTCCATAATAACTTAGTAGGTTAGTGGAGAAAGTGGGTGGTTTTAGCTTACTTGGTTCCTAGTTCTTTTAAGCCTATATAAAGGCATCATTTTTAGTTCATTTGTGTGTAAAGAAACTTTATACATTAAATTATTTATAAGAGAGTTAAGAGATTTGTGGGAAAGTTCTTTATGAGAGCTTCGAGTAGGGAGTTATTTTAAGTGGTGTTCTTGTAGAGTTCTTTAAGTTGGATGAATCTCGTTTTCCTTTCAATTGTATCTTTGATGTTTGATAACTAAAGGTTGGATTTACTGTAACTCTCTTATTTGTCTTAATTGTGAAACACTTGTACTGTAAGAGTGGAGTGAAACACTTCAACATGAGTAACATGAAGCAATTAAAAAAAATTATTGGTCAATGATCACAATAGGAAGGCTGAGTTGAGCTTTAAAACTTAAAGTTGTATGCTATATAAGGACTTTGACAAAGTTATTCTAATTTTAGTGCACCTAAAAAGTCCCAGTGACATTTGGTATAGAGCTTAGGACTGCCTCTTTGCCTCTATTATACTTTGCTACTTATTAAAGGCAAGTTAAGTATATTAGATAACAATAATAGCAATAATAGCAAAAACAAGAACAAGAAGAAGAAGAACAATAACGACAACAACAATAACAACAACGATAACAACAACAACAATAACGATAACGATGACCCAGTAGAGAGATTGTTTGAGGAGGTCTAGAAATACTCAACCTTACCCTTAATTGTTTTGAATTAATAGAGAGGTTGTTTTCGATATATCCATAGCAAAAAAGTAATTTTTAAAAATGATTTAAAGAAAACAAAAGCCAAATACATAAAAAATAAATATATGGAAATAAAAATATCTCTTTAAGAAAAGCGAATGAGCTTTGTATGTGAGATCCCCTACCCGCATACTAGTTCCCCAAAGTTTCCTATTAAGGGTCAAGTACTTAGTAAGTTCTAGTAGGGTCATAATGTCTAAGTAGAGTATATTAGATAGATTGAAAAAATTCCTCTAATTATCTTATATATGTTAGGCAATTAAGCTACTGAACCTATTGATCATCTATACTTTGACTGGTAATGTATAAGAAGAATATTGTATTTTATAACAGCAACATAAATGTCCCTATATTGAGTTGGCAAAATCTTTTATGATGATGCTACAAAACCAAAAGAGAAATTATATAGATTGGATTATTTTTAAGTTAGTTTTAAATAATATTGCCTATGTAATTTTGATAGAAAGAAACTAAAAAGTATATGTGAAGGAGTTTACATATGAACAACAGTTGATTTATACAATAACTTATGAGCTAAACCAGAGATCTAATCAAACTTTGGCACTCAAATAGAAGCTTCCATTTAGAGAATAGAAAATGCTCTAGGTTGGAACTTCATAAAGGTCCTTTCTAGTACCATTACACTATTAAAGACTACAAATTAGAGCAAGTAACCATTTGGAACTCCTAGTTGATGGAACTTCCACTTTACGCAAAATTTCTGGGGTTCTTTAAGTCAACTTTGACTCAAGCAATTTTGTACTAGCTCTCCTTGGAGGTTAATAATTTTTTAACTTATCAAAAAATATTTTCCTTTTCTTTTCCTTTATTTTTGTCCTTTTTTTCATTTTTTTAATGTTAATTAATTCTAAAACATAAACTAATCAAAATTCAACTAAATTGATAAAAAAAATAAAACAACTTGACATAAAATTTGTTCAAGTGTACAAAATATTCATAAATGTAGCATTCGATATAAGTGTTCCTTAATTATATTGGATATTATATCAGTACATGTGTTCTATAATCCTAACTTTATGAAAATGAGTTATTCTCACTCCTTTCCTATTTCAAATTGAGATACTCTTGAAATTGAAATCTTATGTCGAATTGAAATCTAATTGAAATAAGATTTTGGAATCTTGTTATTGAAATTATATTGTTTCTATTTTTTCTAAATAAATCATTTTGACATAAGTTTTTCATGGCTATCAAGCAGTGATTATTATCCATTTTTATGAAGAAAAATATTTGGAAATAGTCTCTCTACTAGTTAGGAGTAAGGCTTCGTACTACTGGACCTCCTCAGACCCCATGTCTCAACGAGATTTCTAATGGGTGGTGTTGTTGTTGTTTTATTCAGAAAAATACTAATTGAAAATTTGAACATATATTAGAATAAGTTGTATAATTAAAATTTTATGTTTAATTTCATTTACAAAAACAAGCAAATTTTAGTATAATATTAATGTTATGATAAATATAGTATGTAAAAAAATAAATATGATAAAAGCAAATCACAAACATAAGATATACCAAAATTTTTATACAGAAAACTCTTTTGAATTAAGGATAAAAATTACGAGAGTTTTGGCATACCAAAAGAATTTTGTAAAATTCTCTTTAAAGTAATCACAAAAAAGGAAAAAAAAAAAACAAAGGATAGAGGTAACTATAATAATCAAAGAAGCCAGGAAAAAAGAAAAATCATCCAAATTTGAATTAATGTTTATGGGGTAAAAATTGAAGTTATAGTCCTCTAAAAAGCATCTTTATAGTTCATATCATAAAGCAATGTCTGATGAATTCCCAAAACCAAATTTTAGTTTGATCCAACATTGAATGAATTCAAATCAGATGGAAAATCTGAATTCAAATCAGATGGAAAATCAAAATTAATTTTAAAAATTTTGATGTACTTTTTCTTCTTTCCTTGCTTCCTTTTTTTTTTTTTCTGATTCTCACACTCACCACTACTCCAACTATTAAACATTAAAGAAGGGTTAATTAAAAAGCTATAATGAGTTCCTAAAAATGATGAATTAAGTCCAACAAATTTGGACCTTTTTACATATAGGAGGGAAAAAAGCCTAACCTAACAATGCACATCAAAATATGTGGAAGAGACGACCATTTGGATGATTAAACTAATGTTTTGAAGACGAATGAACCGATTCGACTGATTTAACATTGAAAACCTTGAACTAGTTAACTTTTGAGTTCAGTTTTCAACTTTTTAGTTTGATTTAGTTTAATAATATTTATTATTAAAAACTGATCAGTTTACTAATTAATTGACCAATTCTTATAAACTAATCAGTTTTTATTAATTTTCCTTTAATATTATCCTTTTTTAATTAAACTTTAAATTTTTAGAAGAGTGAAGATAGTCCTCTTCAATCATTTTCAAATTCTTTCATTTTATTCAATCTTTAACCGGTTTGTGATAGTCTAATACCAGTTGAAGCTTTTAAACTTTAAACCTTTTATCTTACCGGTTTAACTTTTGGTCCAATTTTAAAAATATTGGATTAAGTGATATATATCAAACTTCTATTTTAGAAAATACTTGATCATCATTTCAAAACCAATGTCATACATATAAATCTTTTGTAGTTTAACCAACCTAAAATCTAAAATATCTCAAAACTAATGTTATCTAACATCAATATGATTTGACCTATCATAGAATATGGAATTCTTAGCAAATTACACTGCACTTTGACTATCATGATATAGTATATAGCTCTCTTGTATAGCATCATGCTCCTTTATGTGTTTCTTTATCTAGATTACTTCTTTACAAGCTTCAACTATAATAATAAGCTCTAATTTTATAGTTAAAAAATCATTTCATTTTTGTAACTTAGATTACCAATATACAACCTTGTATAAAGATAATCAAATAACTTGAAGTGGACTTTCTTGTATCTACTTCTTTTACCATATTTGGATTTTTATATGTAAATTTCTCTATTCCAAAATACAAACTCAAACTAGAAAGTCCATAATTTAATGCTTTCTTTTTATATTAAAAGAAAATGAATATCAATGCTAGTTTGATAAACATCAAATCTTGTCCAAACTATTTCATGCATCAATCTAACTACATCTAAAGAATAATTGATGTGAATCCATCTAAGACCCACAAATAAGTTTGAAATAAACTCAAGAAAGCTAAAAACTTTGTATAAGTGAATTAACCTATTGATTACAAAGAATCAAGAACAAAATTCATTAAGTATTTAAACATCACAAAGAAAGAATTCTTTGATAAGTTCAAAGTTTATCAATGAACAAAAAAAAGAAGCATTCACAACTCTCAAATAACAAAGAGATCAAAAACTAAATAAAACTAAAAAGAAACATGTATTAAATACAAAATAAAAAATTGAGATTTTGTGTGGCATAATTGTGGACTAGACTATATCAGTTATACACTTTTGAAAGTCAGTGACCAGGATCTAGACCTTGCATGTGTTTGAGACCCTGGATTTATTTGGAACCTCGAGAAAATAGATATGAATTGGGACATATATGTGGCTAAGATCATATGATCTTCCTATAGCTCCATGAAATAAAGCATGATCTAAGATATGTCCTTGCTTAAGACTATAGATCCTTTTGTAACTTTTTGAATTTTGGCATGGTCTTAGTCATGCTCATACATGAGGTCATGTCTAGTACAAGATCATTTTAGAGGTCTAACTATAGCTTGAATAAAGCTAACTAATGTTCGTTCTTTAATTTGGCTTGATTCCATATGCGTAACCATTTCTCTAACGATGTCATGCCATAAAGCCTTTTCTTCTTTATTCATATAATTGGTCCACATAGCAAACTCAAAGAATCAAATGCAATTTGATTCATATCATCCCTTATTCTTTGAGTTTTTTTACTTCAAATCGTCACCTAAATCAAATAGAGTTAAATCAAAAACATTAAAATCAACCTTTATATGATATTCACCTAGAAGATCTATAAGCATTATAATGAAGTTCAACAACTTGAAATAGACCATCTCCTTTTGATTATAATTTTGATCGTCTTTAATCTAGGAACCTGTCTTTTCTCCCTTTGTTAGTTCTGGATGCATATTCATCAATTTTCCTTTCAGTATATTGCCAGATATTTTCATGTAGTTGCTTCACCATTTTAACTTTTTATTACTATATAAGCCACTATTCTCATGAATTAGTAAAGGAACCACAGAAAATAGAGCTAATGAGTTAAATTAGCGTTATAAAAAACTCCATTATGTGGAGATTAAATGAACCACAAATAATCTCTAAAAAATTTTAAATTCTTTTGAATGATATCTTGTAATAAAATAGTCAAAGTCCTATTTGCAGACAAGATTATGTAATTTTAAAAAGCAGATCTCAACTTAGCGACTGTTTTAATTATAGCTATTAATATTTTCAAAGTTCTTTCAAGTATCTCTATAAACAATGATAAAAGCCAGCTTATAATGTCCACTTAGGGATGGCAATTTCGGCCCAGCCCGGCCTAATTTTTAGCCCAGGTTAGGCGAACCACGGGCTGCGGGCCTGCCCGATGCAACCCGCGGGCTAGCTATTTTGGACAAAACGGCGTTGTTTTGTCCAAAACGATGATGTTTTGTATATTTTTTTATTAAAAAATAAATTTATATGGGCTGGGCTGGCCCCGCCCACCCGTGGCTCAATAGGCCATGGGCCGACCATGGGTCGGTCGACCCGTCGGTGGGCACTTGCCATCCCTATTTCCACTGGTGTAGGTGCAATCTCCAACTCTTTAGGGTATATAATAGGACAAAATGTATTTGAACCTCTAATTACCTATTTAGGTGTCCCAATAACTTCCATAAGATCCAAATATTAAGATTTGAAGCACCTATTTGAAAGGATTAATTTTATAGTTACAAGTTGGTGTAACAAGTTTCTATCTATGGTAGGCAGGATATAATAAGTTAATTCATTATTAAACAAGTTATATGTGTATTGTTCATTTCATCTTTGGTTCCCAAAAAACATAAGCAAGGTTATTGGAAAGATGATGGAAAGGTTCATCTGGTTTGGACATAACAATAATAGATCTTTAGCTAAAGTGAAATGGAAAGAGCTATAAAGGGATAAGAAAGAAGGGGGACTTTGGAATTCTACCTCTTAGAATTACCAATCAGATGTAAATAATTAAATGAAATTTAAGGCTTTTAAATGATAAAACCTTATTATGAATAAAATTGATTCATTCATACTAGATAAATGACACGATCATTTAGAAATTAAAACCTAATCACGATACTTTATAGCCAATTACTCACATATTAAAACTAAAGAAAAGATATAGGATGGAGTTCATATACAAGATTGGCAATGACACTTCAACATCCTTTTGGAATGGCAATTGATCCACTCTGGGGCCTTTTTCTGAAGTTTATAAACTCAACCATTTAAGGTTGTAATTGAAGATAATGCAACAGTGTTTGAAGCTCTAACTAACATAGTTGGATAAGCTTCAACTCTTCTGTTGCAAGCATTATGATGATCCAACTACATCTAAACTAGGAAGATCATATTGGGTGGAGGAGACAACCTTGTAAGACTTTCACAAATTTCTCTTACATAATGATTCTAATGGAATAAATCTCCAAAATCCCCGGACATAACTTATTATTAGACTTCTAAGTCTAAATTACAAAATCATGCAATTGTTGGTGAGCTTTGGTCAATATTTAGCACTTAGGTTAACAAAATAAGGTAAAGACTTACGATTAAGGAAGGAATAATCGGCAATCATTGATAATGAATGCTCAAGAGTAGGTGATCATTAGCATGTATTGGTGAGCATTAGAGAAAAATCTTTAATGAGATGCAAGATTCAAATGTGAGAGTAAAATATGAAAGCCACAGTTAAGTAATACTAAGTTTGAGTGTGCGAGGCAACACTTAACTTTAATGAGGAGGTTGGAGGGTATGCAAACTTGTAAGGTTTATTATACAATGACTTAAATTGTTGTTAACTTAGTTCATAATGCAATGTGACTACACCATAGATGTGCTTGGATAGACTATGCACAAAGATGGCTCGAGATGGATAAATAGAGGGCTCATTAAAAAACTTGTCTTCAAGATGCGATGATTTGGAGACAAATGTAAAAACATATAAGTAGTTCTCTAAGAAAGTGTAAGAACTACCTTACAAATTGAGAGAACTTCTACAAGTAATAGGAAAGTGGTTCAGATGATATGGCGATAGATAGTCATCTTCTAAACACTTAGCCTATATGTAAAAGAGTAGTTAGTGGCATAAAGTAGGTAAGCCCCAACTAACTTAATAAGTCAGTGGAGAAAGTGGATGATTTCAACTTTAGTGGCATAAAGTGGATAACTCCCCACTAGCTTAGTGAGTCGGTAGAGAAAGTAGGAGATTTTAGATTATTGGATCCCTAGGTTCTTGTAAGCCTACATAAAGGCATCATTTTTAGTTTATTTGTGTGTAGGGGATGAAACTTAGTACATTAAATCATCTATAACAAAGTTAAGAGCTTTATGGGAAAGTTTTTTATAGAGCTTCAACTACATAGTTCATTCGAGTGTTGTTCTTTTAAAGTTCTTCAAGTTGGTAAAAACTCAAGTTCCTTTATATTGTAATTTTGATTTTTGATCAATAAAAGGTTGACTTTTCCATAACTCTCTTGTTTGTCACTTTCAATTATTTATATAAAACATTTGTGTTGTAAAAATGGAGTGAAACACTTAAACATAAATGGTGTGAGGCATTCAGAAACAAACAAAGTCAACAATCACAACGGGAAGGTTGAGTTAAACTTTGTGACTAAAGTTTGAATTCTACATAAGGACTTTGAAAAAATCATTCCAATTTCACTTTAACCAAAAAATTCATCGTGACAACTGGTATCAGGGCCTTGTTTGGTGAACAATGGTTGATGAAAGCAACTTAACAGATATAGTTGCTTAATTAAAGGTGATCATTAGTCCTCTAACCCTAACAGATGAGGGTGTGGTTCCTTTCTTGGGATGTTTTAAAACTATGACAAGTAAACTTCAAAAGACAAAGAGATCACTTGAGAAATAGTTAAAGTTTATAATTAGTTAAGTTACAACTTGTTGGCACTCAAACATGCTATATCTAGGCATGAACTGAAATCTTGATCAGAAAGTACTTTGATGAAGGTGCAAGAGCCCAAAATTTTCGATGGCAAACAAAGTGACAAAGAACTTAAGAATTTCTTATAGGACGAATAATAATACTTTATAGTGACAAACTATTGGAATCGGAGAAGATGTTAATTACAACTATGTATATGGTGGATGAAACAAAGTTATCAAGGAGAACGAGAAGCTCTATTGACATCAGTGTAGGTAGACCTCTGATTGATACTTAGGAGAAAACGAATAGCGAGCCAACGAATTGGTTCCTCCCTAACAATACTTTATGGCTTACAAAGAGGAGGCTTTGAAGCGGTTAAAGTAATATAGCTCGACGGATGAGTATATGAATAAATTCACTTATATGATGTTAGACATGTAGAACATATTAAAGGAAGATAAGTATTTCAACTTTATAAGCGACTTACAATTTTATGCAAAAATGGAGCTTGGAAATAGAACGTTAAGTTCCTTCCTAGTGCAATAGTGGATGAAGATGCCTTATAGGATCTCCAAATGCCACCAACCATTTGAACTAGAAATAAGGGAAAGAAGAATGGTGGGACATAATGGCTCAGAGATGAGCAAAAAGAAGGTATGTGAATCTTATCAATGCAAGTCAAAAAAATAAACAAAATTGGATATTACTTTTTTCATTTGTAAAGGGCCACACTTTTCTTTTGAATGCACAAAAATGGAAGGTATGATAGGATTAATTATAGTTGCGAAGGATCAATGAAAATAAGGTGAAGACTCGACGAAAGAAGTCTACCTTAATAACTATATTGTATTGGAGGTAGTTGGCCTTATGAAGGAGCATTTGAACAAAAGACAAGGAAACCTAACAAAGAATGGAAATGCTATATAGGTGATGTGCTTACGTAAAATGTGACTAAGGATTCCTTGAGGAAATCATATGTTAAGGAGTGGTCATGAATTATTTCAATAAAGGTGTTGATTTCTTTTAGTGGAGGTGATTTGGTAAACTTATTAAGTCTAAATTGTGAAATTATACAAGTGTTGGTGAATCTTTACCGATGCTTAGTACTCAGGTTGACGAAATAAGGCAAAGACTTATAAGTAGGTAAAGAAAAACAAGTATTGTTAGTGAAGCTTAAGAATTGGTGTACATTGATGATCATTACTATGTAAACACATGAGGATTATCATACAATGACATAGATTATTGCTAACTCAGGTCATAGATTGTAACTACATCATGGACATACTTAGATGGACCATACACAAAGATGGCTTAGAAGGACTACACTGAAGGCCCATCAAGGCACTTATGTTCAATATGTTATAATACGGTGACATATGGAAAAAACGTGTAAATGATGGCCAAAAAAAGTGGAAGCAATATCTTATAAAGTGGAGCACTTCTTCAAGTAGTGGGAAGGTAGGTCAAAAGAAATGGGAACAAATAGGCATCTTCTAAACATTAATCCCACGTGTAAAAGAGGAGTTAGTGAAAGAAGTGGCATCTACCTATTAACTTAGTGGGTTAGTGGAGAAATTGGGTGGTTTTAGCTTTCTTGGTCCCTAAGTTCTTGTAAGCCTATGTAAAGGCATAATTTATAGTTCATTTGTGTATAAGGGGATGAAACTTTATACATTCAATTATCTATAAGGGAGTTAAGAGCTTTGTGGAAAAGTTCTTTGTGAGAGCTTTGAGTAGGGACTTCTTTAAGTAGTGCTCTTATAGAGTTGTTCAAGTTGGAAGAAAATCATTTTCCTTTGTATTGTATCTTTGATATTTGATCGCTAAAGGTTGGCTTTACTGTAATTCTCTTATTCGTTAATTTAGTTATGAAACACTTATGTTAATAAGAGTAGAGTGAAACACCCAAACAAGTGGCATAAAAATTTAAAAAATGAAATTATTGGTCAGTGATCATAAAGGGAAGGTTGAGTGGAACTTTGAAACTTAAACTTGAACTCTATACAAGGACTTTAGCAAAATCATTTAAATTTTAGTGCTTCTGGAAATTCACCATGACATTTAAGAGGTTTAAAGTTTTAAGGTTGAATCGGTATTAATCCATTATAAATTCAATATATAATAAAGATTGACCAAATCGAAGAAATTAAAATAAGATTAAAAAAGGAAACTATACCTATTAAAGAGATTTAATAGGTTGAAGTTTAATTGAAGGAGACTTGGAAGGTTTTCCACATAAATCTTGGTGTTTGCTTCTTTATTAAATTTTCATTCTAATTCTGATTTGTGCTTATTAAACTTGAAGAGTATGTGATTGTTGCTCTTTGGTTGATCTTTTAAAGAGTTTTTTTTTTATCCCTCAACAATTTAGAATCAATTTAGAAGAACATAACCCCTTTTCACTTGATATTTTTACATCATAAAATCTTTAAATTCAAGATATTCATTAACTAATACGATTTACACTCAACTTTGAAATTTATTAGGAGCCAAGGCTCCAAATTAATTTTATGGTATAAGAGAGTATAAATATTGCAGAATTTGTTGGCTTTATAGATGTCACTTGACATAACAACAACAACAACATAATGCATACATAATTATTCTTGATAGCAGTACATTTAATATTATGAAATATTAATTATTGCCTCTCATATTCACTACCTCATACCTATAACATTATTGATTTATCACAACAATTTCCCTTCATTATTGTATGATGGGTATAACTATAGGCATTTAGGCTATTTTTAGTTGGAAGTAAGATTTTTAATGGAATAGAATTGTTTATAATAGAATGGAATGTAAATGAATATAATATTAGAAAATTGTTGTTTGGGAGGAATGAAAGGGTTCGTAATATAATATAGTGAAATGTTATTTGGAAGATGGATGGAATGGAATGTAATGTATGTATAATAATAATGAATGAATATTCTTCCCTTGATAGAACATAACATATGTTAATAGATCAAAACACATATTAATAGGTATAATTAGCATTATAAAAAATTATTTAGGGTATATTAGGTAGTACATATTTATCATTTTACATTCCATCCTAAACCTCCAAAATCGGAGGTAACTCATTTTTACTGTTTAGGATATAATAGGATGTAATATGAAACCTTCCCCTTTTATCCTATTCCATTTCATTCCATTATAAACCCTCCTCTCAAATGATGGAATAATATTACATTCCATTGCATTCCATTACTAACCACCCTATCAAACATAGCATTAATTAGTATTAATTACTTAGGATATTTTTGTTCTATCTTTAAGATGCAGATTGTGACTTCATGTGGTTGGGAGAGCATAGCTATATGATTAGTCTCTTTCATCTCCATAACCTCATCTACCAAACTATTGTTTATCATCCAATGTTGGAACTCTTCAGTTATCCCTTTATCTTCGCAGCATACTATGAAAACCTGTTTAACCGACCTATATCCCTCCTCAGTCAATTTCTTTGACTTGGACAAATTGTGCACTAACAATGAGCTCGGCCTCAGCAATGACTTTCCCAATTCAAGATCCTATAAAGAACTTGTTGTTTAGGAACGTGATGTTTCCAAATGGTATAGCCAAACTTAATTCGAGATTTTATCTGGGACTCCAATTTGAACAAATAGACTTGTTCGGATTTTGAGCATGTTGTAAAATTTCAATTTGTTTATTGGATTAATTTTAAACTTTTTTATTCAAAGTTTAACTCAAATTTAATTTAAATAAATTTGAACAAGTTCATCAAAAAATATAAATTTATGATTTTTTATTTTAAATAAAATTGAAAAAGAATAAATAAAATAACTTGGAATGTGAGTAGTTTATGCTTGGGCTATTTTATAATTCTTATTTATGCTACTCAAATTGAGTAAGGGTTCAAGAAATTACCAACCTCAGCAGGTTGATTTGATAAAGCTTTAATGATAAGAACCAAGGCCCAAATAGCATTGACACGAGTTGCAATTCAAAGTTGCCGTAGGGTGAAAACTTGGGGTTCATATCACCTATTCTTATTACCCTGTGCCTATCCTGCTCCATGAGCATCCATCTATCCAATATTTGTGGGACTCACGTAAATTGAATGGATGGATGCTCATGGAACAGGGTATCTAACCAGCCACCTTTTGGGACCCTTCGATCGAACTTTATGACAATAACAATCATTTCATTAGTACAATCATTGTTGAAGGTTACTCTACGATTGATCAAATTCATATGAGTAACTAGAACTGAAAGCTTCAAATCATGCACTTAATCGGATAATTTTAGATTTGATCGCACTTCAAAGGGGTGTGATAGACAAAAGCAGTAAAGCATCTGCACAGCAACCAAAAACAACAACACTCGATAAAAATTCTACTGAAGCGTGAGGTCTAGTGATATACAGCCTTATTTCTAACTAGTAGAAAAGTTGTTTTCAAATGACCCACATGAAGGAAAAATACATAAATAAATAAATAATGAAATAAATCAATATCATAAAATAAAATAGTAAATAATAAATAAACAATAGTAATTAAAACTACTAATTAAAATGATAATAAAAATAATATATATAATTAAATTGTTAATAAATTAAAAAAATAAATACAAATCTTAGTGAACCGCAAGTGCACGATTGTCAAAGTGAGTAATAAATCGATAAGAACCGAGTCGTGTCCACAGGGATTATAAGAAAGTTCAATTCTATACTAGCTGACAGTGTTTGAAATCGGGTTGAATGAAATTTTAGGAAATTTAAAAGTAATGAATAAATTTTTAAAAAAAAACTTAAATAAAATTTTAAACAACTGTCCAATTTAATGCGACCAAAATAACTAAGAATATGACAAATTTGTGTAGTAACCAATTAAGAAAAGATTGCAACAATATGCTAATTAAAAGTTTTAAGAACAAAGAGGAATGACTTTCTCTTAGGGAATGATATTTTTGTCAACCTTAATATTGAATTAGCTATCTTCCGCAACTAAAATATCCTAACCTTGTAGATGAATTTTAAGAGTAATTAATCCCCTTTTCCTAAAGATGAATTAATCTATTCACTCTAGACGTCACTTAGTAATCCCTTACTTAAGTTCTTCCTAGAGTTTCTTAAGTCCCAAACCTTTAATTTTCACCTCCTAAGTCTCCCAACTCACAAGAAAATCCTAGTCGAAATTTCCTTCAATCTTTTAGCAAAAACTCCCTTTTTCCAAAGCGAATTTATACCAAGGCAATTTCCAATAATCCAAAGGAATAACAAATAAATCCAAGGAAAAATCAACAAGTATATGAATATTGAGTCATGGATTTAGCAAAATTTAATATTAAAGCATCAACAAAATATCAAATCCCTAAGAGAAATTAAATTTCTAGCCACAAATCATCAAGCCAAGCAATTCAAAAATATAAACGCTAGACAAATTTATAAGGAATCAATTATAAAAGAAGAACAAAACTCCAAATATGCAGCAAAATAAAAATGCTCTCCCCTCTACTTGCGTAGCTGCCTAGTTGTCCACCGAGGCTTCTTGATTTTTAGTGAATGGAGACCACTTTCGAAGACAATGTTGCGTGAGTGAGAGTGGCATTGATGTATGAATAAATGGGGCTGTCTACATGTTGTGCATGGACGGGCTGCTTTGTTTTTGCTGGAGTGTGGAAGTTTTGTTGAAGTTGGAGCTGAAATGGAGACTATGTTGGTGGAGATTCTGCTGAAGTGGGAGCAGCGTTTTCTTTCTTCTAATGGATGAAAGCTACCTTAATGGAGTTGCGTAGATGGCTAATGGATGAGTTCTGTATTTTTGCGTCAAAGAAAGTGGGATGAAGGAAGTGTTTTTGCGTCAAAGAAAATGGGATGAAGGTTGTGTAGAAGATGGCTTGCGTTGATGAGTTGAGAGTTAACAAAAGAAGGCTTGCGTTGGTTGGTGAAGCTACGTCGATGTTGTTGAAGATTGGAGAGTGAGAGCTGCATGAGTGGAGGCTTGAAGATGCGTGAATGGAGGTTGCTGGGCGTGATTTTGGTGGAGGCTTTCTTTTGTTGTGTTGTGCATGAGTGGTGGGAGCTGGTCAATAAAGGCTGCTGCATGTGTTGTGAGGGCTGGCTGCATGTGCATGAAAGTTATGTTGTTGATTAATGGCTGCTGTCTACATAAAGTGAATGGAGGTGTGTCTTTTTGTGGAGCTTGCATTAGTGGAGGGCTGATGTTAGTGGAGGCTGGTTGGAATAGATTTTTCAATGTCAATTTTATTAGTATCTTCGTCTTTGAGTTAGCTTCAATATGAGACTTGAATCATGGGATTTCACCATCTGAGTCAAAAGTTATGATCGAAACATCGTCAAAAGGTCATTCTCGCGATCCAAAATATGACGCAAATTTCGTGAATTTATTTCTCCAAAATTTCAGCTCAAAAAAACTGCAATTAGTCCCAAAACATTCGTCAATGAGTTAAGAATTTAAATATGAAATTTCAAAATTTTTTGCTAAACCAATCTCAAGATAAAAATCCTACAATGACGAAAGGTCAAATCTGCCAGAAACTCAAAAATAGTGCAATTCGAGTCTATTTGTTTCATTTATGCATTTTATGTCAACGAACCTCGAATAATGCTAAAACATGATAAACTAGCCATAGATGAACATAAAATGAATGTAAATGACTCTGAATTAAGTCATAAACTTATATGAAAATATGAGTGTATCAACAAATAATATAATAAAATAAAGAAATAATAATATATAATAAAATAAAAATAATTTAAAATAATAATAATAATAATAATCACAATAACACTAATAATCATAAACATTCTAATAATAATAATAATAATAATAATAATAATAATAATAATAATAATAATAATAACGGTGGTAGTAGCAAAGAAAAAGAAGAAGAAGAAGATGATGATGATGATGATGATGATTAATAATAATAGCAATACTAATAAATAATTACCTCTAATGTGCTAACTCTAAGAGACATAGAGATGTCAAAAAGGGCCCGACTAGTGGCTCTATTGTTACTTTTAAAACGATATCGTTTTGGAAGTTTTTCTCAAAAAAATGATGGGATGGGTTGGCGCGGCCCACGGATCAAGCTACTGGTCAACCCATCCTGGCTCGTCGAGCCACGAGCCACCATGGCCCGCTGCCCCTGGCTCGACCCGACCCATTGGCATCTCTAAAAAGAAAAGAGTTAAAAGATTAAAGAGCACTGTCAGGATCTCTTTATGAAGGATCCTTTACCTAAATCCTAGCACACTAAAGTTTTCTATTGTGAGTCATATCCTCAGTAAGTTCCTTATATCACTTTTTACCACTTCCTCCTAATTCTTCTTAGGCCTTTCTATTTTTCTTTTACAATCTCTAAGTACGATCCTTTCACATCTTCTCACTAGAGCGTCTGGGTGTGTCCTCTTAACATGACCAAACTATCTAAATTATGTCTCTATTAATTTGTCCATAATATTAGCAACTTCTAATTTGGCCCTCATTGTTACATTGCTGATCTTATCCCTTCTAGTAAGATTGCACATCCAACGGAGCATCCTCATCTCTGTCACCATTAGCTTATGACTTTGAACTTATTTAATGGGTCAACACTCCGCTCCATAGAGCATGGTCGACCTAATTGCTAAATGATAGAATTTACGTTTAAGCTTGAATGATATATTCTTGTCACACAAAACTCCTGAAACACTTCTCCATTTAAGCCACCTTGATTTGATCCGATGGACTATGTCTTCATCAATTTCTCCAGTGCTCTATGTGAGTAATAAAAATTCAATACTTTTACCTCCTTCCATTAAATCTAGCTCTATTTATTATGAGTATATTGTGATTTAGAGTGACCCGAATAGCAGTAAACAAAGCTTCTTATTGGGATGTTAAGTGTGAGTAGGAATCCTACATTGGAAAGAGATGAAACTAGTGAAAGACATATAAGTGAAAAGGACCCATAAACCTAATGCTTTAAGGTTTTGGGTTGAAGTGCAGTGTTAAAGTCGATAAGTATGTTCCCCCACTAGATCCATGATGAAGATCTCCCATAAAAGTGGGCTCCCTAGATCCAACAAGTGGTATCAGAGCTGATGGTTCGACAAGGGATAAGTATGGAGACGGTAGTTGAATCCTGTAGTTGCCTCCCCACGAAGAAGTGCAAGGAAACTCCTAGTGGGCTCAGACCAGTGGAGTAGAAGGGCTCTTGGTGATGCTATATACTTGAGCTTCTAATAAAAAAAGTAGAAGAAGGCTTTCGCTCAAGGGGGAGCCTAAGCTCAATGTGGAAGTTCACACTTAAGAGGGAGATTGTTAGCATGTTAAGTGTAGGTAGGAATCACACATTGGAAAGAGATAGAACTAGTGAAGGACATATAAGTGGAAAGGACCTATAACCTAATGCCTTAAGGTTTTGGGTTCAAGTATGGTGTCAAAGCTCATGAGTGTGTTTCCTCACTAGATTAATGATCCCATGAAAGTGAACTCCCCAGATCCAACACTTCTTTGGTAAAAGGTGCAACCAAAATCCTACATTTGTTTTTTGGTTCAGTTATGTCATGCACAATGGACCAATCACAATAGACATATTAATGTCTCCTAAGCTGTGGCCAACTAGTATAACCTTTTCATTTGCTTGCACTGATGAGTTCAAGAAATCTAACAATGGTTAAGTGTACTCTCAAAATGAGTAAACCTCTTTTATGGACTTCGCATGGATGCTAGCACCAGCTAGGTCCAACACTGTGACTCGGCGCCTGGAGGACTCCAGCTGCGGTTTCACCTTGTACCAACTCCAAGCCCCATGACAAGCTCTATGTATTAGAACAAAATGCTTCTTCTGACCTACCACAAAATCCTCCATGCCTTTATGTTTTGCTCTCAAGAAAAAGAGACTATTTACGTGACCAGAAGAGGAGAGAACACATTTTTTTCTATCCTTCTTTATATGGCATATGTGATTGTTTTTTGTTTTTGTTTTCAAATTTAGTAAAAAAAAAACTGTTTGTTTGAGTTTCTGAATTTTGTTTCTTCAAGTTTTTAAAATTTATGAAAATCACAAATAGCCAAGCAGTAAGGGCAGTGAGCAAGCAAGTGGTAGCCAAGGATAGTAGCGATAAGTTTCGGGGCAGCAAGTACAATTATCAACGAAAAAAAAATATACAGCTTTAAAGCTGTAGTCTTTGCTTTTTCAACGTTCTTGGATTCTATAAGCTCTATTGAATTTCTCATGGTTGTATTATTATAGCTAGAATGTCAATATATATTATTTAACTATTTAATATATTAATTATTAATAAGAGTTACGAATAATTTAATTTAATATTATATTTAATTAAAATTATGAATAATTTAATTTACTTTAATAATCTATTTAATTTTGTAACTAGATTAAATTAATAATTATTAATAAATATAATTAAATTTAAAATATCTTCAAAGCATATAAATTTCAATTAAAAATTTTATTTTATAATTAAAAATTTTAAAATAATGTGGTGACATACAGGGATGACAATTATGGCCTGGCCTGGCCCGAACCCTTTTTGGCCCAGGTTGGCAAGGCCACGGGCCGACCATGGTATGCCCGGCGTGGCCCGTAGCTCGCTCACTTTTTTCGAAACGACGTCATTTTGATTTTTTTCTTTAAAAAATTAATAGATGGGTCAGACAGCCCGCCATGACCCTTGATCCGGCCCATTGACATACATTGTAACATATGGCCAAAACATGTAAATAATGGCCAAGAAAAGTGGAAGCAGTACCTTACAAAGCGGAGCACTTCTTTGAGTATTAAGAAGGTGGGTCAAGTGAAGTGGGACAAATAGGCATCTTCCAAACACCTATGCCATGTGTAAAAGAGGAATTAGCGAAAAAAAGTGACATCTCCCTACTAGCACAGTGAGTTAGTGGAGAAAGAGAGTAGTTTTAGCTTCATTGGTCCCTATATAAAGACATCATTCGTAGTTCATTTGTGTAAGGGGTTGAAACTTTATACATTCAATCATTTATAAGGGAGTTAAGAACCTTATGGGAAAGTTCTTTGTGAAAACTTCGAGTAAGGAGTTCTTTTAAAAAGTGTTCTTATAAAGTTCTTCAAATAAGAAGAACCTCATTTTTCTTTATATTGTACCTTTGATATTTGATCGCTAAAGGTTGACTTTACTGTAACTCTCTTATTTGTCACATGAATTGTGAAACACTTTGTATTGTAAGAGTGGAGTGAAACACTTAAACAAGAGTGATGTAAAGCATTAAAAAAAAAAACGAAATTGGTTGGTGATTATGAATGAAAGGTTGAGTTGAGCTTTGTAAAAACTTGAACTCCATACAAAGACTTTGGCAAAATCATTATAATTTCAGTGCGCATGAAAATTCCCTATGACACTTAAGAGGTTTATAGGTTCAATCGGTTTAAACTATCATAAAACTGATGTATGATAAAGATTGAATAAAATTGAAGAACTTAAAATAAGATTGAAGAAGGAGACTATGTTTACCAATTAAAAAGATATAATAGGTTAAAGTTTAATTCAAGGAGACTATCAATTAAAAACAACTAATTTATTTTAATTTATAAAACTGACTATTTTACAAAAATCGACCGATTAATTAATAAATTGATTGAAATTTATTAACAAGAATTATTAAGGTATACTAAACTTGTAAATTAAACAAATAAAATTTTTTACAGTTGAATCAGTTCAAAATTTTCAATTATTGGTGCTGCTATGAATGTAACTATTGAAGATATTGAGAACAAATTTTGATTGAAACTATTTAAGATTGATGTAAGTTTGCAATAATTGAGATTTTTTAAATACATCATAATTTAGTGCGACATGTGGGGCGACTTCTTCAGTACAGCAGTGATTTGCCTCTAAACTACGTAATCATGATGTTGCCACTCAGAATAAAATCTGTAGTTTGATGATATCCTATATTATTATTGGCCAAGCTGTGGTGGAACTGTAACCACGAGCTGTATTGTTATTGAGTTAATAGTGACGTCACTAATTGATTATAAACTTCTTGTCTTTATATTATAATTGTTATATGCCTCTGTGCACTGTGCTGCTCATACATGGTATATACTATTCAGGATTTACAATAGTTTACTGGCATCCTACACCCATAAGTAAATATACTCAATTTATAAGGTTCTTCACTGTGGGTTGATTGAGAGACTATCATCGCAGTTTTCTTTTTGCATGACTCAAACACGTGACCTTCATTCTTGTCAAAAAAACAGTTGATTTGTTTCATATTTTACGTGTAAAAATAATTTATTAATGAAGTAGAAACCAAACTTATTTATCAGGATAATCGAATGGATGTCTGGTGCGGAGAAAACAAAATATGCATAAGAAATTCACACTTAAATGTACCTTTTCATTTTTCAGTTTTTAACAAATTATTCTCAATGATTGAACATTAAGGCATGATCAGTCTCTGATTTTCCAGCTACCCTAATTTATATCAACTGTACTAAAATTGACAAAAGACAGTAAGTGTCCCTATTCGTGCAAGTCTTGAAGCAATAATAGCGCTCTGGTCCTTGTCAAACATTATTGAGTATTGACTGACACACGATTTCATTTCATAGCTTGTCTGTCCGTGATTCGATGTTATATAAAAGTTAATTAATGAATGTGGGTCTATAAAAGTTAAGAGACTAAGCTTTTTTTAATGTATTTTTATTTATTTTCAAACAATATTTAATGTAATAAGAATTTATATATTTACTTGTTTTTTGAATTAGTTTTAACATAAATATTTATATACTTGACCGATAAATGTGTGATTATAACTGTAACTATTAACTACTCCCATCATACGTCAGTTTTATCAGTATTTTCCGTAGTTACTTGGCTCTATTTTTTTGGCAAGGTGACTTTTATTTTTTATTTGTGGTAACTGCTAATCCATACGTCATGTCACCGAAGCTTAATTTCAACTGATGTTCGTTGACCATACGTCGCAATTTTAAACGTACCTTTTCAGTTTTTACCAAATTCTTCTCAGTGACTAGAAATTAAAGCATGGTCAGTCTTTGATTTTCCAGCTACCGTAATTTATACCAACTGTACCAAATTTCACAAAGACAGTAAGTGTTCCTATTCGTGGAAGTGTTGAAGCAACAATACGGTTCTGGTTCTTGTCAAACATAACTAAGCGATACACGGTTTCGTTTCATAGCTTGTCTGTCCGTTACTCGGTGTTCTATTAGGTGATGCCTAGAACTCGAAGAAATAGAAAAGGTTAAAATTGTTGACTTTGAAGGATAATAATGGTTAACATTACAACAGAACAGATAATTTACTACGTTTTTTTAGCAACAAATTATACTCTATCGCCAAATGTCGACTTTTGACAACAATTTAAAAATTCATCCCCCAAAGTTGCAGTTTTGGCGATGGAAAAAAAAATCGTAGCTAAAGTAGTTAATTTGGTGACCATTTTTTGGAGTCATCAATAAAAGTGTCTAATTTAGGACGATGTACTTATTTCGTCGTTAAAAGTTGAGCATTTGGCGACAAAAATTTAAAACGTCACAAAATATTTTAACTTTTGATGAAAAAATATATAATTCTTCGCCAAATATAAACTTTCGGCGACTAAACCTTAAAATCGTCGTGAAAAATATAAATTAAAGAATTATATATTAATAATGTTAATTTGATAATTTTTAATGATAAGTGTGCTCAATAATCTTAAGGTTAATTATAATTGATATTTATATATGATTTTTCATATTTTTGACTTATGTTTCCTTTATAAATTTGTGTAAATATAGTTAAGGGGAAACTTTATACATTCAGTTATTTATATGAGAATTAAGAGCTTTGTGGGAAAGTTTTTGTGAGAACTTTGAGTAGGGAGATCTTTTAAGCAATGTTCTTATAGAGTTCTTTAAGTTGAAAGAAATTCATTTTCCTTTATATTGTATCTTTGATATTTGATCGCTAAAAGTTAGCTTTACCGTACTCTCTTACTTGTCACTTTAACTGTGAATCACTTGTGTTATAAAAGTGGAGCGAAACACTTAAACAGTAGTGGAATAAAACATTTAAAAAACAATTGAAATTATTAGTCAGTGATCACAAAGGAAAGGTTATGTTGAGCTTTGCAACTTAAACTTGAACTCCATTCAAGGACTTTGGCAAAATTATTATAATTTTAATGCGCCTAAAAAGTCCCCATGATACTTAAGAGATTTATGTTTTAAAAGGATAAATTGGTATCATAAAATCGATATATAACAAATATTGAACAAAATTGAAAAACTTAAAATAAGATTGAAGGAGTAGACTATCTTTAAATATTAAAAAGATTTAATGGGTTGAAGTTTAATTAAAGGAGACATAGCGAGTGTTTCATATAAATATTGGTGTTTGCTTTTTTATTAAATTTTCATTCTCATACTTATATTTACTGATTAAATGTTTGATCTTTTGAAGAGTTATATTTTTTTTCTCAATAATTTAGAATCATTTCAAATGAACATGACCCTTTTTTAGTTGATATTTTGACATCATAATCTTCAATTTCAAGATATTCATTAACTAATACGATTTAAACTCAACTTTGAAATTTATTAAGAGCCAAAGCCCCGAATTAATTTTATAGTACAAGAGAGTATAAACATTGCAGAATTTGTCGGCTTTATTGGAGCCACTTTACATCACAATATCAACAACAACAACATAACACATACATAATTATTCCTGATAACACCACAATTAATATTATGATATTAATTGATGCCCCACAAACTCGCTGTCCCGTTCTTATAACATTATTTATTTATCACAGCGATTTCCCTTCAATGCTGAATGATGGGTATAGCCATAGGCATTAAGTAGCATTAATTACTGAGCATATTTTTTTGCTATCTTCAAGAAGCAGTGTGTGACTTCTTGGGGGTGAGAGAGCATAGCCATATGATCAGTCTCTTTGATCTCCAGAATCTCATCAACCGGACTATTCTCTATCATCCACCGCTGGAACTCTTCAGTTATCCCTTTATCTTCGGAGCATACTACGAAAACCCGTTTAACCGACCCGTATCCCTCCTCAGTCAATTTCTTTGACTTGGACAAATCGTGCACAAACAACGAGCTCGGCCTCAACAGAGACTTTGCCAATTCAAGATCCTAAAAAGAACGAATGTTTACCAAGCTATTGCTATGTAGGAACATGACGTTTACTAAATGGCCAGACTTCATCCGAAATTTTATTTGGAGAATTGAATTTATCATTCTTATATAAGTTGATCAAATCAAGTAGGGGTTCGAGAAATTACGTACCAACCTCGACAGGGCTTAGTTGATAAAGCTTTAATGATAAGAACTCAGTCCCAAATAGTATTGACTCCAGTTGCAGTTCAGGGTTGCCGTATGGTGAAAACTTGGTGTCCAACCAGCCGCCTTCTGGGACCCTTCGTCCGTACTTTATGACGATAACAAGTATTTCGTTAGTACAATCATTGTTGAAAGCTGCTCTACGATTCATATGACTGACTAGAACTGAAAGCTTCAAGTTTTGCCCTTACTCGGATAATTTTAGATTTGAACCCACTTCAAAGGGGTGATAGACAAAAGCTATAAAGCATCTGTGTGAGTAATAAAAAGTGAATACTTTGACCTCCTTCCATTAAATCTGGCTGTATCTATTATGAGTATGACGTGATTGAGAGTGACCCGAATAGCAATAAGCAAAACTTAATTATTTGGTACAAGGTGCAACCAAATTCCACATTTGTTTTCTGGATTAGACGGTTATGTCATGCACAATATACAAATCGCAAGAAAGAAGAACAGCTGTACCTCTTCTAAGACATATGAAGGCTGATTTTTGGTGTCTGGCATGAACGCTGTGAGGAAGACGGCCACTTCAATTTTCTCTGGGAATTTCTCCATAGCAAGAGACAGATTCATGCCTCCTAAGCTGTGGCCAACTAGTATAACCTTTTCATTTGGTTGCACTGATGAATTCAGGAAATCTAGCAAAGGTTGAGTGTACTCTGAAAATGAGTAAACCTCTTCTATGGACTTTGGATTGATGCCTGCACCAGCTAGGTCCAACACCGTGACACGGTGGCCGGAGGACTCCAGCTGCGGTTTCACCTTGTACCAACTCCAAGCCCCGTGACACGCTCCATGTGTTAGAACAAAATGCTTCTTCTGACCTCCCAAAAAATCGTCCATGCCTTTCTGTTTTTCCATCAGGAAAATGGAGGGTTTCAGCGACCAAAAGAGGAAAGAACAGAAAGAAAGCGATGACACAACACATTTGTTTCTTTACTTTATATGGTAAGTTGCACACGTAAGGTATGTTTCGTGCGTTGACCATCCTCTACCCAAACATCAATAATATCAGAACCAAAGAAGGAATTGAATTTTGCTGCTCAACTAGTCTATATATATTTATTATTATCTCATGGGCATGCATATGGAATAGCCGTAGCTATTAATACAAAAGGAAAAATAATTTTATCTCTTGGTATATTTTAAGAATAGACTTATGCAATTCAAATACGTGAATTAGTCAGAATATATGCAAGTTCGGCAATCTAAGACCTACCTTTCAGTTGAAAAAAAAAAAAAAAAGATCGGGACATGTCACACGGAAAAGGCAGGTTTTTTAGATTTATATTCTTTGGTGAGTTTTTACGAAACAAACAAATTAAACGTTTCAAAGTTTTAAATCATTACTTCCACTATGAATATAATTATAATTTCATGTGACATGTGGGCCGACTTCGTAATTACAGTAGGGTTGTGCCGCTAAATTACGTATCTTTCACAAGATCGTGATGTTGCCACTCAAAATAAAGTACCTAGAAAAAGTTATTTTAAAGATGATATCCTATATTATACATTCACGTGCTTACGGTAACGGCTGTTTTGTTATTCAGTTAATAGTGAATTCACCAATATATTATAAACTGCTTGTCTTTTTATTATAGTTGTTATATGGCATATAATATTGGCATCCTGTTAGGCTAAGGTCCCTCCAATGTGGAGAGCTCATATAATCTGATGGACCAAATTTAACCCATTAGGGTTGTTTTCTGCCAAAGAGAAGTGTGCCACATATTTTACAAAATAAGAGAGAGAACTTCAACATACTCTCCAACTCGTCCAGATTCTTCCATTCAATTTTTGACGGTCTTCCCCGTGTCCGATCGTCGTGATTTTTGGAAGTGTTGTTCTTCTACATGTGAACTTCATTCTGAACGGTGGAGATTGGATTCTAACGGCTGGTTTGTGAGAAATCGATCTCGGAAGTGGAGCTGCCAGAGTG
>JANZXR010000172.1:6204436-6223927 GCA_027575705.1 Erythroxylum echinodendron
ATTAACAATTAACTAACATAACAAAATTTTAACAAAAATATATAAAACATCATACGCAAAATAATCTTAAAAATTAACGTCACAAATATCTAATATAAAATTTAACATATCTATAATAAATTAATAAATTCAAAACAAAACAGGATGAACTATAATATATATATGCTACAAGGAACAATGAAACAGAAAGAAGCAAGAAGAAAAACTGAGAAAATCATACCTCTTCACCAGACGAATTCTGCCCTAAAACCAGTAAGATATATACCGAATGGCGGGTTTCATCCTGCCATTCGGTATATATAGGCAGGGAGCCAGCATTATTGCTGGCTCTCTGCAAAAAGGTTTGCTCACCCCGCCAATGGGAATGGCGGGGTGAGCAGGGAGCCAGCATTATTGCTGGCTTGGTACAGTCGACAAGCGAGAGCTCGCGATCGCGAGGGCCAGCTCGCAATGGTGGGTGAGCAGGCTTTGTCAACAACCCGCCATTGGGTTGCTGCTTTGTCACCTCATGGACACGTATTGCATCCCGCCAAATGCAACGGCGGAGTGTTTGCTACGTACCCAATCCTGCCATCAGTCTTAGCGAGTTATCCTATTTCTACCAATTTCTATTTTTTCTATCACATATCAAGGATTGAAATTAATTCTTGTAATAAACCAAGAATTTGGCCCAATCTTTCCCAATTGTTCTTATCCAACAAAACTCTATTTTTCAGTCATTCTAAGGTTTTCTCCGAGCTTGATCGTTATTGAGCAAAGACATCGCCCTATTATAAAGACAGCTGTGTTTACACTCCATCCGCTTGCTAGCTGATCCTCCAATCGAAGGGTCCATCCATTGGCAAATTCTTTGGTGCTTCATTGAATATTGAACCAGTTCTCTCAAAACTAATAAAAAGGCTATCCAAGTTTCAGGCTACAAAACTCTTAACATGGTGGATAAAAAGCTCCTGTAATGCTTTATAAGGGAAAAATGGCAAACAATAGCATGTCTCAACAAAACATCCCAACCATTGTCCCCAAAAATTAGTTCGAATTGAGTTTCTGAAAGCTGATCGGCAATCATGACAAGCTCTAAGGCTACTAAATGCAGATTATTTAACACATTTTAACCCAAACGGGAGGCCACAGTTTCTTAATTAACCATATCCAAATGTACATGTTACAAGAGCACAGATCTAGAAGCATCTTCCTCATATTCAAAGTACAAAAGAAGTAAGATTTCCCTTATGACAAGGAACTTGGTACTAATCTTCTGCGACTTGAGAATCTGTGGACAAATTCACAACACTGGAGCAGATAAAGGCCTAAGTGAAGAAATTTTGTGAGCAAACAAGCTGTTTATTGAAATCAATCTTCATGACGTGCCTGTGGATGCACAAAACGATGAGCAGACAAGAACTTGATATTTGATTTCAACCATTTAAGGATAACGTCGGGCAGTTCGAGATTTCGGCCTTGATGCTTTCTGTTGGGCATAGAAGAGATGAAAATCAGCAGATTCACATAATGTGTATAAAGCACGTGGCAGTAAATAAGGCCAGCTAATATTTAGAAGGATGCTGGAAATTTCTTATAATTCCATTTACAAGGAAGACTTGGAGCTCTATGGAACCCAAGTTTGATGCTTCTCCATCACTTTTAAATGACTGAATCTTTCCCAGTTAAGGAATCTCGCCAATGAAAAGAAACTTGACAGAAAATTCATAACATATAATTATACTGTTCAAACTAGGGAAACTTAAAAAGCTGTAAGGCAGATTACTCACAGAGATGGTCCCAAAGCTTGACCCAGACCCAGTTGCAGCTCCTGCAGGCAAAGAGGAACATATTCAAAAAATGAAGAGATAAAATACTTCAAACTGGTCAGCATACTGGTCAGCAAACAGCACTATGGTTAGAGCTTCATGCTAGTAGGCATTTTAGAAAGAAAGAAAACATTCATCAACATTTCATAGCCCTTTTATGAGGTTAAATGCATCTACTTTATCAAAATGTAAATTCATATTGATTCATGAACACAATTTCACGCAGAATATTCATCCATATAATTGCAATTGAAAAGGCAAAATGCATGTAGCTGACTCATACAGAGAAGATCCTTCAGGTGAAAAATCTTAGAAAAAATGCGGCGGAAATAAGAATATGTGGGCTCTAGTGCATGAGAACTTAACCGAAACTTTACTGTATATAGGTAAGGAAAAAGTCAGTAGCAAAAAAAACCAAACAGGAAGGTACCTGAAGCAAATGGTGTTGAAAAGAGGGAGCCTCCAGCAGCAGTTGTACCAAAAGATGGAGCTCCAGTACCAAACAAAGAAGGTGTTGAAGCAGAACCAAACAATGACGATGATGAAGAACCTAAAAGTGAAGTCTGTGGGGAAGCACCAGATGATCCAAACAAAGAGGTAACAGGTGCAGAGCTTGATGGTGTAGCAAACAGAGAGGGCGCAGGCATGGACAAAAATGCAGAAGAAGAAGGTGTGCTGAAAAGAGAAAACCCACTTCCCGAAGAAGCTGCTGCTGTTGGTGCAGTTTGTGCTACTGCTGTGGCTGATGCCCCAGGAATGGCTGAGTTTGCAATCAATTCCAGAACCTGCGTTGATGGCTGTGAACCTGCAGGCAAGTGCAGAGTTGGATGCACTCGCTTAGCAGCTGCTTCTTGTTTTGCTGTTTCGCGTCGGTCAGCCTCAAGGAACGGATCATTGCCATCACCTCGACGACGTTGATCAGCAAGATAGGCCATCTTCATTGATTGAATGTACTGATGAATACTTTCCACCTAGGAAATACAAAGCAATAACAAAAAATGAAACATTTCTTTTTTTATCCTTTTGAACATATAAATTTCTGCTTATTTATTAAGGGAACTCCGTAGTTACCCAGATATGAATAACACAGATAAAACATGAAAGAGAGCTTCAAGACATGTATTGATAGAAGTACTATAAATTTGGCCTAGCTACTAAAAGCATATGAGGTTAGTTCACAATGTTAAAACGTGCTGAACGGGCACTTAACCAAAAGTACCCGTCTCAACAACAGAAACGTTACTGAAATCCTGGGATAACTCAGGTCAATTAATTGTGCACAACAAAAAAAACAAAAATATAGATATGCAACTGCAATGACAGAACTTTTTAACAGGTTATGAGCTAAGACTACATTATTCTTCTCTACCTTGGCAGCCACATGGACAAAAAAATCATGCACATTTGACATGACTTTAGGAAGAGACTGCAATAACGAGGAACCACGATATGAAGAATTCATGTCTGTATCTAAGAGCAGTTGCTCTAACTCTTCAATCCATTGGCGACATTCACCCAAATACTTCTCAAACCTGACAACTGTTTGTTGCATAAATGGTGATGGTTTCTTCGGCAGACCACTGTAGAAATCAAACCCAGGCACTACAGAGGTTGATGCTGGTTGAACAGTAGAACCTTGTGCAAATGTTGCCCCAGCAGATTGGGAAGGTGCGGTGGCATTTGAAGTACCTCCTGCATTTGGATGAATGAATCTAGGGCGTAGCATCATGAAAGATCGAACAGCTATTTCAGTGTTCCGTAGCATGTCCTTAACATTGGTCATAAGGTCTTGTAGTAAAGCTTTCTGCCTCTCGATGGCAGTACTGATGCCCCCCAGTTCCTGTGAAAGTTTTAAAGTTCATTAACACAAAGTAAAGAAACATCAAAACATCAAAGAACCTCTCCTGGTTAGCCATAAATATTTCCGGTACCTTGGAATGGCCCCGGCATTCATGAAAAAATAGAGATATTGCAGAGAAGTATCCTAGACTTCCATTATAACAGCAAGATAGTATTATCTACTTTTTCTGCCCAAAAAAAATCAAAAGATACAGTTTGACATTGGTGCTTGGCATCACCTAACCACATGACTTTTCTTACTGAAATTTATGTACGCATATGTAAAAGTTTCTTCTCCTAAGAATTTATATGAAAAAAAAAAAAAAGATAGTAAGTTCAGTAGGTATATTTTGGGCCAAGACAAGTGATACTTACATGCCTACAATGTCACTCAAATTACAACAAATGCAAGGAAATAAATCATGGACAAATAGATAACTCAGTTTGCAGATACGGAATAAATCATTGTTTTGCTTTACTATACAAAACAGCGATGAGTAACCTCAGAAAATAGAATCAATAAAAGAAACCTGAACAATATGGCTTGCATCAAGTTCAAACCCTTCATTGGAAATGGAAGAATCGTAAAGCCGACTACACTGGTCTAACCTCTGGCTTTCGTCCCTATACTCCAATATCCGCTCCCTGTAAACCAAAGCCAATAGAACAACTAAAAAAAACACAATTGTTGTGCTTACAACCAAAACCAACTCTTAAAACATAAAATGGATAATTCCGAAAAGAAAACCCTACCATGCTTCTCAAAATAGTCACCCCCATTGATCAAAAATTGGAAATTCGCAAGGCAAAGAAAATATATTTTGAACCAAGTTGCAAGTAACAGAAACAAAATAAAGTCTCCAACTTTAAGCGCGTAGCTACCTCAAGATATATTTTAAAATACAATAGGTCAAGTTTCTATCATGTAATAAGATAGAAAATTTTGCTCTCTTATATTTACTACCCTTTTCATCTGGTGACATTCTCTCCAGAAAGAAACGACTTCCATTAACCACAAAATTGAAACACCAAGAAAAACCCATTAAAACATACTCGATCTGGAGCAGGAATTTCTGGGAATCAGGGTGCAGATCAGCCCACTTGGTGCTGTAACTTGCAGGAGTCCTGTCATTGGTGAAAAGATACAACTGTTGCTGTTGCTGCTGTTGTTGTTGTTGTTGTTGAGCCAGTTGCTGTTGTTGTTGTTGGAAGTTCAATTGTTGCGTTAATTGGGGTTGTGAGAAGAGCGGGCTGCTTTGTTGAAATGGCTGAGACTGCGACTGAAAGCTAAATGGGGACTGGGTCTGCTGCTGTTGTGGAGTTGAGAAAATTGAAAATGCCATTTTTAGGTCTCAGCTTCTTGTCAATTTTTGAGCTTGTGGGGATGGATTTGTGTTGGCATTTGGGGATTGTAAGTCGAATTAGATTAGAGTTTTTCTTTTGTGTGTGAAAAAACCCCCCCTCGAAAACCCTAGAGAATTGGGGGTGAGGGAGATTTTGTAAAAGACCCGCCTTTGGCAATCATTTGCTATACAAAGAAATCATTCATCGTTCAGAGCTCAGGAACGACTTGTCGTCTCCTCCCCTCTGTACTAGTTACTTTCCACCTTGTTTTATGGAAGGGTACTGGTACGGGGAAAGGAATAGAAGTCTAATTGAAATTATATCTATTAACGTTTAATATATTTTAAAATATTTCTAATTTTTTATAATTGTTTAAAATATATAATTTTCAAATTTTAAAAAAAATATTTATCCTGAATTTATCTTTAAAAAATAATTATAAATGCATGTGATATGATTAATATATAAAGATGCTGCAATGACAATTTAATTCAGTTTTTAAATTTAACCTGAATCGATTCATCTTCATACCATTTAACCCCAATTCATTAAGCCTCATCCTTCCAACTAAATCACTAAAGTAATTATTTTTAATTGATTTAGGTCAGATCTCATAGGTGGAACATCATATTAGCACTATTGATTACTTCATATATATTGTTCATATAAAGTGTGTTTAGTGTTTATTTTTTGTAACGAATGTATAAGAAAATTAATTTTTTTAGAATATTGAAAATTATGAGATTTTTTATAATTTTAAATATTAAAAAATATTTTTCAAATTAATTAATCTAAAAAATTGGGTCTTTTATCTTAAATTTAATGATAACCTTCGCTTGTTTGCATTATTAAAATTTTAATTCTTTACTCTATTTAGATACTTTAATAAAAATTTTAATTTTATAAATATTGTAAATTATTACAATTTCGTAAGTTCTGATTGTAAAAACAACTTTAAGATGCAAAACAAAATTATGCGATGTGTTGTATGGAATTACTTGGACGAAATATTTTAAAAAAATTATAAAAACTAATTTTATTATATATTAAATATTCTAAATTATGAATTGAATCTTAAATATATATATATATATCAATTTTTAATGTAGCATTACATATTACAGTTTATAAAAATGTATGCATATATATTTAAGCTAGTAAGACAATTTAATTGCGTTGAATATTTTTTACTAAAAAATTAATATTTTGATTTTTTAACCTAAAAATTTATGCAAGTATTAATAATAATTTAATACATCATCAGAAAAAATTTGAAAACAAATATTTTATTTTTATAAATTTTTAAAATCTAAAACTTCAAAAAAAATAGTAAAATTTGAAAAACAAATTCAAATTTTGTAGGATATCTTAAACGGTTAAATTCATTTGAATAGTACTAAATTTTATCATTTTATAGTGTTACAGTAAAAAATAATGTTCCTCTTTCTAAACGTGTTACTTGATGTTATTGTCATATGATCACTGAATTGACAAGTGTCATATTAAGCCTTCTACTAGCCATCTCAAACAATCCTTTTGCACAATCCACCTAAGCACGCTCATATTGCAGTCACATTAGTTTATGACCCAAGTTAGTAATAATTAAAGCCACTGTATAATAATCCTTGTAGATATTGATACTTTTGGACCTTCTTATCGAAGTCAAATGATATCGTGCATCACTAGACTTCGCACTACTCGGTTATGTCAATAATCTTTGGTCTTAGATCTAAATCTTGCAATCATCGAGGATTACTATCAATATGACCTAACAAATGTCAATTGTTGCCTACTTTTGAGTTTTTTTTTTTTTAACATTGATTTTTGTTAAATACTTGCAAGTCATTATCAAGTTCCTCGTCAATATGTCATCTACGTATAAATTTGAGTATAAGGTATCATTCAAGTGTTGTCATCACTTAGATAATTATATTATTTAGACTTAGGAAAATCACCCTGTATAAAAAAGAATTAAACGCTGCAGTCAAAATAATCCGTCGGCTTTCCTTTATCGGTGGTTCTATTAAAAACTCCTTGGCCAAAATTTGAAGACAATACACATTACCTACTTACGATCTACCTTGTCCATTAGACAGTCTGCTTTTGCGGAACCCCTTCTTCTTAAGGGTAGGCTTTTGTTGTCGAGTCATTGCCTGCTTTTCTTCAATCTTACGTGACTATTAAATTCACTTACTCCTCACTATTCCATTTTGAGAATTCCCAAGAAAAGTCTAGCCCCTCATAAATGAAGAAAACATTTTTCTCGCCTTAACAACTTTTTTGACTTAATGTTAGAAGATTCTCCTTCTTTATACGTTTCCTTCTCATAGTAATTTTGATTTTTATCATTTTTCTTTCCCTCTTTGGTGGTTTAAATTAGTTGTGGAATGTGGAGACTATCAAAAACATCTACAACCTTAATTGTAATAAAAAGGTCTTTCACATTTTCCCTTTAAAGCTTAACATGTGCCCAACCTTGCAAGTCATGTATGAATTGCCTTACATACTTTCTCGTAGAGTTCCCACTTCAACCGCTCTAAACCTTCCCTTGAGATCCAAGAAGTATTGTTGGGGAAAAATTAATATGTCGATTCCCTCTTCAGCTTCTTTTAAGTGGTAATGGGAGATATGACTGCACTGATGTTATTAAACGTTCTTAGTCATGACCACATCTTTGCATCATAATTGGTATACCTTATGATGATTGATACTGTTGAATTAGACATCTTTTGTCACTGCAAATTATTGTTCTATATTCAACGAGAAATTTTAGAGCTCTTTGATATCTATTCGCTAACGAAAACCCTTTTGTGCAAGATTGTTACAACTAGTTATTACAATCTTTTACGGGATGCAGTAAAATTAAATAAGATTATCAAAGTCCTCATGTGATAATCAAGTTTAAGTTCGTTAAAGTCTAACTTAGCCTCCCTTCTTGATCGCAAACCAATAAGTCCGTTTGTTTTCAAACATCTCAAACCGCTTTTGTTTAAGTTTTTCAATCACTCTTAGCGCATAAGTGTTTAACATAAATTAAGCAAATGAAATGAACAAGAGAGATATTAGTTAAGAAATGAGAAAGAGGGAGGAAGCTTCTTAATATATAGAATGACAATAATTAATCTTTGTATGATTATAAAAGATTTGATTGTGAAAGAAAGTATGGAAGAAAAGGCCTTGCGAAGCATGTAATTGAAGGCGATAATTGTGTCCTATTGCTTGAGCATACTCAATTAATCTTAAATAGTTTTTTTCGCTTATAATCTAAACTTTTCATATTCTAAAATAATTAATTAGATCATTATTAGGTATTTAGGTTTCTCAAATTACAACCTTATTATAATTTTTGTGAATTGTTAGTTTTAATCAACCATTATACAGTTTATTCATGAATAAGATCTAATATGGTTTTAAAACTTAAAAGGTGCAATTTTTGCAATGTCAATTCTAAAATTCATATCAATAAAAATTAAACTTATTTATAGGATTAAACATTACTCTGATACCACTATTGAAAAATTAGGATATGATTCAATCCCATAAGTAACGAAATAAGAACATAACTTTTTTGTTTTTTTTCAAAAGCCAAAATCACTAAAATTATATAATATGATTAAGCATGAATATTAATTCATACCTTATTGTGAAACTTGATCCTTTTCTTGTCATTTCTTGAACTATTTCTGAAATTGATTTATTTCAACCACTGTAGCTGCACATTTGTTTGACTTCTAACGATATCCTCAAAAAATGTTTGATTCCGATACGAATAATCTCAACCACCCTAACTACTCTTATTTGGGTCTAATCATGTTAGTTATCCACCATAATAATTTATTTAATTAATTACATTTGAAAACTATTTTTAAAATATCATTATACTTTTGCCAAAGATTATTCAAATTAATACTGATCGAGAATAATAAAACATTCTCTCTAATCATTTTAGGATGATGAATCCTATATTGATAACTCAATTAGCTCCTTATAGTTCATCATATATCCAATAAATACATATTGAACTATCATTGACTATAATAAGTCACAGTTAAACTCAAAACATATCAATTCTCACATGAGATATTTTGAAGATTTTAAGTCAAATGATCACTTATATGATCATCACAATAAGAATTTTATAAACATACAGGTATTGCTTCCTATGAAATTCTCATATAGAGTTACTTCAGTAAATTTGTTCCTTAATAAATACCAACAAATTTGTTTAAATATCTCTATACTTTAGTTTATGAGATTGATTACTTCTTTTCTAAAAGAAAAACATAATGTGTGCAAGTCTTTTACATTCAGTTAATGTCTAGTATCAATAGAACAATGACTAGTAACAATTTAAAGATAGTACATAAATATAATATGAATCTGCTAATTATAATCTCATTATAATTTTATTTGTAATGTATATTTATCTTATAAATTTTATCACATATATCTTAATATATATAAGATAAAAAATATTTTTAAACAATTATATCACTAAACTATAACTAACTAATTGAGGAATAAACTAACACTTTGTACTAAGAAAAATCAGGAGATGAGCAATCGTAATTTTATTGCTATTTATATTTATCCTAGATATTTGTCATATATATTTAAATATGTATAAAATAAAAATTATTTTAGGGCCTATTTGTTTCTATTTCTGCCTTTTGTTTTCGTTTTCAAATTTAGTAAAAAAAAATGTCTGTTTGAGTTTTTAGTTTCTGTTTCTTCTAGTTTTTAAAATTTATGAAAATCATAAAATTTAATTTTTATTTTTTTCATAATGTAGTTTAATATCAACTAAATATATATTATTTAATTGTTTGATATTATCATCACACCCAGTTGAATCCTGCACCAATGCGAGTTCTAAGGAAATTTGATAGTACCCAACTTTTCTTCTACATAATAGAGAGGTTATTTCTAATATACCCACATACAAATGTGACATGAAAATTTTAAAAAGAAATAAAGTAGCTAGGTACTAAAAAATAGATAAATAATTAGAATAAAGTAATGATAAATATGTAAAATAGAATTAAAAATAATAAAAAATAACACTAATAATATTAATAAATAAAATACAATAAAATAAAATAAAAGGCTAACAGCTTATCAATAAGATGCCCAGCTTGCAAATAGGATGTACACGGCAGGAGGTTCAAATACACATCTAACCTTACAAATAATCGTAATAAAGGTGCATGCAAGAGTTAAAAGTGATAGTCATTACGTATGTGCTTAAGAAAAAAAAGAAATAACTAGAAGGTAATAGAAATACCGTTACTAGATGCTTTACAAATATATAACCTGATACTGATAGTTCAGAGACGAGCTCGCACGTAAATTTTGGAAAGCTCCATTTCATCACCTGCAAGAAAATAAGTGAAGGAAAATAAGAGTCTAATGACAATTGAGAAGGAATTCAGTATCCTATCCTCACAAGGAGCTACAACCATGCTACTGATAACTATCAACTGTATACTGACATCGACATATAGTGACACCTAGTTTCTAGGCTCCAAGCGAATGTGGTAGCCATACTCTACAATGGAGCAATTGAAATTCTATATACCCACTACTCTATACCTATTATATTCTATGCTATCTTATTTATATATTTTTTTAAATTTTACATTGGTCTCACACATTTATAAGATGAAATCGAGTGGAATAGAGTTGGTATAAAATAGTAGGTATAAAGGAGCTAGTTCCATATCAGAGAACGAATGCAGCTTGATCCAAGTAATAGATTCACAGTTGGAAGTTGAAAAAAAAAAAGAATAAATTGAATCAGGTTCAACTTCAACTTCAAATTCAACTTGTCCCACCACCCGAATATGGCAACAGAATCCCCTCCACGTTCACCCTTTTGTTCACCAACAAATAGCCACACAGACATAGAGACAAGCCAATATAATTATTTGATATATTAATAAAAATTATAAATAATTTGATTTAATATTATATATTGAATTAATTTAAATTAATTATTAATAAAATTATGAATAATTTATTTAATTTTTATAATTAAATTAAATAATTATTAATAAATATAAATAAATTTAAGATATCTTAAACATAAATTAATTTCAAATAAAATCTGATTAAATAATTAAAATATATTTCAAATAAAATTTAAATTTTAGATTATTTATAAAAATATTTTTTTTGATAATTTATTAATTAATATTATATAAAAGATTAAAATAAATTTAATTAATTAAAAATAATTTATCTTTAATTTATAAATAATATGTAATTATCATCAATAATAAAAATATAACTATATTGATATTAACCACTAAACATGAATTTATTTTTATTTGGAAGGAAAAAGAAAACAAAAATTAAAAACGACAAGAAAAATGCAGAAGTAGAACTAATCAGATTCTTAATAATTTTATTACTAAAATATAATTAATCAATTGATGTTTTTTTTAAAAACCAGAGATGGCCAATGCCCAGCGTTACCAAATGGAAGGCTCCACGTAAGAGAGCTTTGAATCTAAATGTTGCGACCAAGTACGCTTCGAATATCAGCATAGGAGCTGGAGGAATTATTAAGAGAGTTCAAGTGAGACCTTATCCTGGAGACAGAGATGCCCGCATGCATTTAGACAAACAACACGTGCCTAACTAGTTTTTTACTTGTTCGTTCCTATAAACTAATGATAAACTTGAGGTCAGTAAAGTTTATATATAGTTGTCTGAAAATGGAACGGCATGACTTCAGAAGTGTTGAGCAGCTGAATATTTTTTATCCGCATGCCAGAGTTTTACTGCTTTCCTGATAGTGTTTTTTTTCATTAAAGCCTGAGTTTTATTGCCTTCCTGTCCAAAGACTCCAAGTGCACTCAAGCAACTGATATAATCTAGCTGTTGAAACTCAACTTGGCTAAATACAGAATCATATCAAGTACACAAAATGAAGTACAACAAAGTAACCAAATCACACAGCATGGAGTCAAAAAGTCGCAGCTTTAATTGTGATTCTTTAAACCTAATATACTCTCAAGTCTGAACACGTCAAAACCATACAAAAGGACTAATAACCCATAAAAACAATAGACATCAAAGAGAAATTCTCTCATTTTAGACCATTTCCAGGGGTTGAAATTGCCAGATCAGGCCAAGAGAAACAATCTCCACCGCCAACAAACCCATTCTCCCCACTCTCAAACTGCCACGTGTTGCCCATCCCAGACGCAGCTCCGCCATTCCCACCTACACCAACACCACTTTCTCCCACCCCAGGAAATGGCCAGACCGCTCTCCCAAACCCAAATCCAACCTCCTCAAACCCCGATCCAATCCCCAACCCAAACCCACCCAAAGCGAGAAACCCAGGCCCTTGAGTACTCAACAATGAAGAAAAGCTCCCAGTCATGGTACCACTGCCTGCACTCCCTTTCCCGTCACCACCGTTTAATTGCACGGCCGTACCCATACTTCCGGCTAGCGGAACCAGCACGGGGGTGGACGCCAACGGTAGGCCATCCGCGGCAGTGGAGGAGCCGACAATGACTGAACTAGCTGTTGTGCGCGATCGCTTAGCATTCTTCCTTGTGCCACCACCGACGGGGATGTCACGGAGAGTGCCACCGTGAGTCCAATAACGGCGACAGGCTTTGCAGAAGTGGCGAGGCTGAGAAAAGTTGTAGTTGTTGTAGTAACAGAACTTGGTGTTGGTGGAGTCGCAGCGAGGACACGGCAAGTGTTCCTGTTCGGGAGGCGGAGCTCCGGGGCTGTTGTGATGGGGCTTAGTAGTCGACTTCCTTATCGACTCACTTGTATCGGACGGCATTTTAACGATGAGGCGTGAAAAGAAGAGTTTTTTACTAGTAGGGAAGACAGGGGAAGAAGGTGGCGAGCTGAGGTTTTATGTAATATAGGGAGAACAACTTCTGGATGTTATATGAGAAGGAAGATCAGCTTTGCAGTGTTTTGTTGGGCACGACATGTCAGTCGGCTCTCCTGAATGGGGTCGGCTAATTGTCTGAGCTAGGTGTGCGGCTCCTGTTTTCTCTCCATCTCTGTTACTGTGCCCTTGAAACAGGACAGATTTTTTGGGATGTTGGAATGAAGCTATTGTTTTGTTTTTCAACCTATGATTAAGACTGTTTGCAAGGGTTCAGCTTCAGCATTCCTTTTTCTCAAGTGGTGGGGGAAGGATTTGATAAGTTAGGTGGTGACATTACCCATTGCTGGTCCTGCACCGAAAATCTCTTCTTATTTTGTTGGAGTTCTATATTCTAAAACAAGAAACAAGAAGAACACTCCCTCCTTTCCTTTTGTTTAACAATTTTAGCACTCTCTCTTTTTGTCTTTCGTTCGTCACGAAGTATTTACAGTGCATTTTAAATACTTCATTGTATTATATTTATCACTACAATTATATTTGATACTTTTAAATTTAAACTCTTATTATTTTCATCAATTGCTATAGAAGCGACAAAGTTGGATCATAATTAAAACAAAATGTCAAACGTGAGAAACTTTAATCATTTGATGTGGGATTGCACCACTGATATCTTTGTCAGCTAATAGGTCGCGTGTGTATGTGTGTGTTCTTTAACTAAATCTAAATGCATAGATCGTGTGGGCTATACCTAATCCCACTTAATAGAATAATAATTGTGATGGAAAAAAATTAAAAAAAGGAGAAGAAGAAGAAGAAGAAAGTTGACGGTGGCAAAGCGGGAAGAAGCTTAGTACTAGTGGGTCGACAGGATGAATAAGGACTGTCGGGCAGCGTGGGAAGCAATAATTGGGTCTTTCCTCTGATTTCGGACGCATCGGATAAGATTCCTTCTCTCTCCGTACAGTTGCACTCACTCTCTCCAATCCCCAGCTCCGGATTTCTCGCTCTACCGAAACTGTTCTCATCCCCAAACAGTCCTCTGTTTTCTTACTTGGCCACACAGTATCTTTTCCTTCTATCACCGCTGATCGCCATCCTCTTCTGGTTACGATTTATAACCCGAAGGTTCTGAATATAATAACCCTTGTGTTGTTCGTTGGATTGCGTTTGCGAATTATTCAGTTTCTTTCCATTGTATTGACACAGTTACTTAGACTAAAGTAAGACGAGGCAGTGCCCTTAGCATTTCAGGATTGGTGCAAATGCAATTGGCAGTCGGCAGAAGAATTTCCTAAACAACTCTTAGCGCTATTCGAGTTTATCATGTTAGATAATTTATTTTTAATATATATTTAATGTTTATATGAAATTATTAAATAAATATTAAAATTAATAATTACAAATTATCATTAAATAATTAAGAGACTTGATTTTAATTCCCCTTATATGAAACTAAATTAGTTATAATTAAATTAAAAAATAAAAACTCTATCTTTAACACAAGCCTGTTTAATTGTTAAGTTATAAATTTATTTTCATATAAAATAGTACTTGTGAAATAATTAACCTATAAATTTCTAAACTCAGTCAAACTCAACAAGACAAGGTAGCTTCCAGGAGTGGGATCCAGATGACCATAGGCATAGATACGTGTCAGCGATCAATTGCTGTTGCCTGTGGAGGCATTGGGCACGCGAGGCACAGTATCGGAGCCAGCCAGCCAGCCAGCCAGCCATCTCGATGTCAGTTTGTGTCTGCTATACATGATCATACGTAGCTTTCATTTCAAACGGCCCATCAACAGACACATGTTAAGTGTATATTTTCGTCTTCCTTCGGAATCCTTCCTACTTTCTCATCGTTTAAGGCTCAGAAGTAGAAGTCAGAACAAGTGTCGGTGCTTCGATTTAGCCTTTTTTTTTTCAGGGTTCTTGCCTTGGGCTTTTCGTTCTCAATTATGGGTTAATCCTGAAAACTCATGATTCCATATTTCCATTCTTACGTACAAGTCATGAAATTAAGGGATCTTTTTATTTTTAATTTTTAATTTGAAATTTAATAAAAAATTAGCTTGTTTAAAATTTTAATTTATGTTCCTGATTTTTATTTCTTCTTGTTTTAAAAATTATAAAATTCATAAAAATTAATTTTTGTTTCCTTTTTTTATAATCTGATTTATTTCATTTAATATCTTGTTTAATATTTAAATTTAAATAAAATTATGAATAATTTAATTCAATGTTATATATTTAATAAATTAAAATTAATTATCAATAAAAATTATGAATAATTTAATTTAATTTAATTTATATAATTAAATTATATGCTATTAAATTTTAATAATTATTAATAAATATAATTAAATTTAAATTATATAAATATTCAAATAAAATTGATTTATTAATTAAAATATATTTCAAATAAATATTAATTTTTAAATAAAATTTTAATTTTAAATTATTTATTTTATTAACGTAACATAATTTTAGTAATAATTTGTTAATAAATATTATATAAGAGACTAAATAAATTTATTTAATTAAAAATAATTCATTTTTGAGTTTTATCTGATATGTAATTATTATTTGTGATAAAAATATAACTACATTAACATTATTATTAATGATAAAAATATAAATACATTAACATCAACAACCAAGCAAGTTTTTATTTTTATTTAAAAGAAAAATAAAAATTTAAAACAAAAACGAAAACTAAAAATTAAAACAAAAAACAGAAGTAAAACGAAATCATCCCTAAGAATTTGCTTCTATATTAATTGCTTTTATTTCTTTAAGCGCTTCAGCCGATTACTCGTACTAATTGCTACGGCCCATCTTCTGATTTTTTTTTTATATCCAACGTAACTCATTAGTTATATATTTTAAATAAATTATGAAGACTCAAATAAACAATCGATTCAAGTAAAACGATTAATAATACCAACTAATACAAGTTCTATAGAGATTATTATACGATTATTATTTGATAAGCGTGATGATTAAAGTTATGAATATGCACCATAATTCACATCAATTTTGATATAAGTTAGTATTAGGTATCACTTTAAATTATAAAATAGTTTCGCTATTTTTATATAACTATAAATGAACTGATTTTAATCATTTACTTATATTGCAAAGTAATTAAAATATTCTAGTTTATGATAATCAAAATGTTTATAATATAAATTATATAGTCCTTATTATAATTAATAATGGATATTAAAATTTGTTATTTCATATTTATTTATTTGTTTGTTTATTTTATTGTTATCTTTATTTTTATTTTTATTTTTATGCAACTACTTATTTATGTTTTTATTTTTTTCTTATGGATTTATCGAAAACAATCTCTTTACTAGTTAAGAGTAAAGCTGGTGCTTTTAGATCTCTCAAAACCTTGTATCTGAGCAAAATTTCCATTAGAACGTTTTTATAATTTTTATTGTATTAAAATTAAGCTTATAATGATTTTTTAATTTTAATAATTCAAAAATTTTGAATATATAATATTTTATTAAATATTTTTGATATTTCAATTTAGATCTTTATACTAATTATCGTAATTAATAAAAAATCAAAATTTTATGATACATCTCAATATAAGGATCCATATGGCACCCAACGAAGGGAATTTCATGTCGTAATGGTTGATACTAGCCCGAAGGTACTGTATCAGCCTGAAAATGATACGAAATTATGTTGTTTGGTACCAACCGTCAGTACTGGTCATTATTGGTGATTTTGTTCTAGTACCAACCATAACTAACTGATATTTGAAATATCGATCAAATATTTGTTGGTATAGTAAAATTTAAAAAGTTGAGGGATTGATTTGTTAAAAAAAAACTTAACTAACAAAATCAACCCCTGTGTCTGTCACTCTCTCTCATTTTTATTTTACTTTCTCTCTCCTCTTTGTCTCGACCCAGCTTCCCAACACAATCTTAGCATCATCTCTAATCTCCCCTATGCAAACAACACAATAGTTTGATTTGGAATAAAGAATCATACCATTTGTTTGATTTGTAATAAGCATTTGAAGGTGGAAAAATTATCAAATTAAAGAAGCATTTAACTGAGGTCAAAGATGATGTGGAACATTATAAAAAAGTTAGCCATAATGTGAAATGGCAATAAATACTTTTCTTGAAGAGTATTAACATGAGAAAGATAGAAGACAAATATTAAATTACGAAATTGGTAGTGAAAGTTCTTTTATTGGTGTTTAGGGTAATAGTGAGAATGTTGAAGGTGGTAGTATTCCTACCTAATAAGAAGTAAATGTTACACCTGATATTAGAAAAAGAAGAAGACAATTGTTTAATTTTTTTGCGAACTCCTAGAGTTCAACTTTCATTTTGTAGTGTCTTACAATTAAGAGAAGTAACTTATAATGTAGATATGGTAATGGCTATATAGTGATATGATTCAGGTATAGCATTCAATGCTTCTCAGTCTTATTATTGTCAGTCTATAGTAGATGTTATTACTTTTACGATTAAGGATACAAAACTCCTTCAATTGATGATTACGGAGGTAAACTTTATAGTAGCTCTGTTTATGAAATTAAAAGTTATTTGGATAAAAGAATAATAATTTGGGCTACTTCTAGGTGTTCAATCATTCGTGACGATTGGATAATTAGAAGACATAAACCTATTATTAATTTTTTGGTTTATTCTGTAAGGGGCATAATATTTTTGAAGTCTATTGATGCATCTAGTTTTGTTAAGATTGTTGATACTTTATTTGAAATATTTGTTGAAGTTGTTAATGAATTTGGGCCAGAAAATATTGTTTAGCTTAATACTGACAATGATTCTATTTATAAAGTGGCTGGAAGAAGATTGCAAAGCAAGTATAATTCTTTTTATTGAACTCCTTGTGCCGTACAATAGATTAACTTGATGTTGGAAAATATACGGGACATTAAATATTTACCTATTATTGATGAGACTGTGCAAAAATAAAAAAAGTGATCAAGTTCATCTACAATCCTGCATGAGTCTTGAATTTAATAATAAAGGATTCCATGAGTGGTAGGAATTTGTGTCGTTCAAATATTAAAAGATTTGTAAAAAATTTCTTATCACTTTAGTGTTTTATTATAATGGAAAAAAGAGTTTAGACAAATGTTTACAAGTGATAAATGAGTTGCATTTTAGCATGTTAGGTCTAATGTTGGATTGGAGGCTTCTAGAATTATACTTGAAGATACTAAATTTTGGTCCCAATGTCAATTTGTCATCCAAATTTGTGAGCCTTTAATAGGGGTACTTTGTTTAGCTGATAGTGATGAGAAGGCAATAATGAGTTTTTTTTTTATGTCATGGGGAGGGTGAAGCAAGCAATCAAGGCCAATTTGAAAATAGGCCTTCTTTGTACACACCTTATCTTGCAATCACTAATGAGATATGGGAAAAACAACTTTACTCTTCGTTATTTGCAGCTGAGACATTTCTAAATCCTAATGTCTATTTCAAACCTAGTTTTACAAAGAAATCTGAAGTTATTGCCCATGAGATGATCCAAGATCTCTTAAACTCATAATTGGAGTTTTATAAGGGTGTTTCTAGTGATTATGGGATGCTAATTGTTATTTGTCAAAGAGATAAACTTAATTAGGTACATATTTTTTTGCACTTTTATTACTTGTTGAAATTTATTCATCATTTTATTTTGTTTATAATGCTACTTTTGTTATCTTATAATTGCTTGGTGAGACCAATTCAAAAGCAGCGTTCCAAAATTGTAAAGGTTTGCAATTCAAATTCTAAGTCAATTTGTGAGTGCAATAGGGTGTGAAAGGAATTAGAATACATTTGAATTTATCTATTATAAAGAAGGAATAAATTGAAGCACAAAAGATTGAATGACTTGATCATTGTTCAGTAAAATTGAAAAAAAGGAAAATGTATGTTATTATCATTATTAAGTTAAATATAATTTCTTATAATTTTTAATAATTTGATTTTATTATTTACTAGGACTCTTAATAAAACAAGTAGTTCTATCAAGGTTTTGAATTTCGTTCCATAATGGCTGGTATCGGGCAGTATGAGGTAGAGGTGCTTATGTATCAGGTGTAAGTACCGATCAGTACTGGAGTATTTTGTTTGGTATTGGTCGGTACTTACGGTATTTACAATACAGCCCATATATTAGTCGATACTGAAAATTTTAAAAAATATTGGGACTTATTAGCAAAATTTTTTAAAAATTGCTTCCCCTTCCTTTTTGCAAAGTTTTTTTAATTAGTTATTTAGTTCAAATTTTATTGTTAAAATAAAATAAATATTTTATGACTAATAATAACTATACATTAAATAAAACTTAAAAATAAGTTATTGTATTTTAATTTATTTTAATCTTTTATATAATATTTATTAATAAAGTATTAATAAAAATATTTGATTTTAAAATAAATAATCTAAAAATTATTATTTAATTTATAAACTAATATTTATTATATATTTTAAATTATTAAATCAAAATTTATTTGAAATTTATATATTTTAAAAATATTTTTAATTTTAATTATACTTATTAAAAATTATTAAATTAATTTTATAAATTAAATTAAATTAAGATATTTATAATTTTAGTAATAATTAATTTTAATTAATTA
>JANZXR010000172.1:6224027-6269761 GCA_027575705.1 Erythroxylum echinodendron
TATTTATTATATAATGAAAATTGAAATTGTAATATTTTAAATACTTTATATTGTTCTTAATTTTATATTTGTATGATGACTATTGCTTTTTTTCCATATAAATTGTAGTTATTTTTTATATGTGAAATATCTAACAATTATTGTTATTTCATATTAATTGTGATTATTATTTATTATTATGATTTTTGAAGACAATGTTAAAAGTATACAGTACAACAGTACAATATAAAAATAAACTATTTTGCAACTTTTAAAAAAATTTAGGGACTATTTCATAAATTTAAAAATTATCCAAAACAGTATCTAGTATTGACCGGTGCCGGTACAGTACTGTACCATAACTAAATCTAGTACTAAGTTCGGTATGGTATCCGCAACATTAAATTCTATAAATATAATATTTGCCTTGATCATATTGATCTTTTGACATATTGGGTTTTTGAGGAATTGAATTTGATAGATGAAAGTGACTTGAAAGATAATCTTGGATGAGAAAGTATTGATATGTTATTTGATGCAATTAATTTGAATGATGATAAAGATAAAACTCCTCTCAATTATGAAAATTTTGTACCAAATGAGAATTAGGATGAATGCAATTTGAGTGGATGTTCAATTGAATGAAATTTCAGGTTTTCTGTTTCTTCTCTTCTTTTAATTTCACTTATATTATTTTTTTTGGTAGTAGGAAGGAGGCCAAGGCCCAGTGACAGTCGAAATTAAAAGAAACAATGGCGGGATATAGGAACCCCCAGAGTATCTGCATAGAGGAGCGAGAGGACTCCCTTCAGTGGTAGGTGAAGATGTACATAATGGGCAGGGATTGAAAGCCAATGATTCACCAGCCAATCAACACAAATGTTACCTTCACGAAACACATACTGTACGTGAACAACAATATCCATATGCATTGCCTCACAGATGGCCCGAAGAAGGCTGTGAGTGTGGTGGGATCCCACGACAGATTGCATAATGAGTGTATACGCCACCCTCGAGTCCAATTCAAGGATAGCCTGGTGAAACCCCAGGCTTTTGGCCAAGAGCAACCCATCTAATGCCGCCCAAAGCTCGGCCACAATAACAGTAGAGGTGCCCAGCTTACGGGCGAAGCCGCCCCGTCAGCGACCCAAATGGTTACGGATCAAGCCTCCCCAGCCTACCGGCCCCAGGATCCCTTTGCTGCCTTATCAGTATTGATTTTAACCCAATCCGCATGGGGGGTTGCCATTAGATCCAGACCCAATGTTTGTGCAATGATGGAAGGAAGTGGTTCTGCACCATGGCTCCACGAAAATAATTAGCCACCTGCAGTATCTGCGAAGCTCCTTAAGGAGGCCGCACGAATTCTGGAACAAACAATTCCTTGTTGCGCCATGACCATATTAACCAATAGCCCGTCCCAAAAATAGTGGACCAACTAGTTATGTGGGAGGAGGTGGTACTCAGAAGCAAGTTCCGATCAAGCCAAGTCGGGAGGTCATCCAGGTAGAACGTGAGGCGGCACTCAGCAAGAAGGATGGCATCCCATAAGGCCTTAATCTCAGTGCAGTTAGGGATGACAATTCTGACTCGGCCTGCCCGACCCAACCCGTTTTTGGCCCAGGTTTGGTGGGCCATGTCCTCCCTCGAGAGCCTCGGGCCAGCCCGCGGCCCGCTGTGATTGAGGCTGGACTGGGCCGGGCAACTCCAGCTCGGCCCGACCCATTGACATCCTTAAGTGCAGTCCCGCAAGATGTGGAGGACAGTCTTAGGGTGTTGTTGACACCAGTTGCAAGAAGCATCAACACTAAGCTGTCAGCGAGATCTTAGTACATTCGTGTGAAGACTGTTGTGAGCTGTAAGTCAGAGAAAATTCCGAATATGTTAGGGTCCTTGCCACCCCCATACACGCATCCAAAGGATGGAGGTCGTAAGTTCCATGTCTGCCGTCAAACGAGTATACTTAGACTTAATCGAGCAAGTTTCAGAGGCCTCCTCCAATTAGATCAGGGCGTTAGGTCCATCGCCCTCCTGTGGTGGCTTCACTGCCGCTAATAGCGAACAGATATGTGAAGGGAGAGCGCCAGCTAGATCTTGCCATCGCCAATTGCCATTGGAGTCTACTAGGTCAGCCACTGTTACACGAGACATAGTAATGGGTGGAGTAGTTGCCAGCTCCTCTAAGGCCGATGAAGTTTGGGAAGCCAGTGATCCATCCAAAATTTAACAGCGGTACCATTGTTCGATTACACCACGTCGACCATCAGTTGACGCCAAGCACAAACCAGTGCCCGCCATATGTTATAATTGTATATAATTTTATTTCAGGCCTCATTCCAATGGACTCTTCAACACGAACTCTTATTTTAAATTGCAATTGTTAGAGAATCATAGATATTTATTTTCTTTTCATTTGATGTAATTATTATTTATTATATGATAAAATTATAATATTTTAAATACTTTGTATTGTTATTAATTTTAATTTTGTATGATGATTAAATAATTTTTTTCATATTAATTGTCGTTGTTATTATATGTGAAATATGAAAAAAATAATAGTAATAAAAATAAATAAATTGTTGTTATTTTAAATTTTCATTATTATGATTTTTGGAAACAAAGTTGATGTAAAATTATAAATTATACAGTATAATATATTGAAGGACAATTATGCAATTAAAAAAATTTAAGAAATGTTTTATAAATTTTAAAAATTACACGAAATGGTATTTGGTATTGACTATTGTCGGTATAATATTGTACCAAAACCGAATTCGATACTGGTACTAATACAATATTCATAACATTGATGATAACATTATTTTTATATTATTTTTTGCTAGTATGATACGACGTACAGCACCTTTGACGATTTTTGTGTACCATATGAGGATTTTACAGGATAAAGAAGTAACAAAACATGATGGAAGGGTAAAAAGGGTGAAAGCATACAATGTCACATTGACATACAGGATTTAAATTACATCAAGGGCTTGATGCATAAGCCCAAATTGAGTTGAACCAATGCCCGTACATTTTAATCATGCACAGAGTTGAAATCAGTTTTGAGTCACAAAATTGCAAATTCAAAACCTCCCCGTTCAAATTATATGAAGTGTGTGAATGTTTTCATTTGATTTTATGTTCTCTCTCTCAATTTTAATAATGATTTTATTAAGATAAGTCAATAAGAAATGAATAGAAAAGCTCATTTTCTAGAGTTTTGATTATAGTACAAAGTAATTTTTAAAAATAATTTCACTTTTTAATAGTTTAAAAGTAATGCAGGACAATTTGAAAAGTGAAATTCAAATTATCGTAATCCTGGTTTCCTTTCTTGCTAGTCCAATCTAAACTTGGAATGTGAAGGAATGCAAGAAGTAGGTTACCTTCTTGGCTGGTAAGCAACTGATGCACATTTTCGTGCAGCCCAGGCCCCAGGGGCAGCAACCTATCTCAACAAACCTTGACCCTTGTCGTGTGATTGTAAGACCGAAATAATGAAATACGTGTACGATGTATATACTGTTGTTTCTGTGGTCTTAAGATCTGCCGTATGATAAAACTCTTGCTATTAAACGGAAGAAAGTTCAATTTCTTGCAATCCAATGACCCCCACAAGGGGTACCTTATAGGCACATTAATGGTATTAACTACAAACAAGAAAACACAAAACAGTTTCTTTTAAATTGTAAGAGGAACCCTCTTGAGTGTGTGCAACAGGAAATTCCAGGAGATGACAAAACAACTAAAGATCTCGAAGTTGCCTAAGATTGACGGGAGAAATGTATTTTGCGTCCCCATCAATTAGTTGCTTGGCAAGAATTATATTGGCAGCTTCACTTGGATGGTAAGGATCCCAAAAAACATGCTTCGAACGGTCCTGGCACATGCTAGACGTGGGTCCACATGGTATTATGCCCGCGAACTGCCCTCCATTTCCACAACATGCTCTGCTTGCAGTTGAAAATCCTGCAATTTTAAACCTTACTGCGATTATCCCTCATTTTGATCACTTTTACAATAGTTTTTAAGTTGTGGAAGACACTGAAACCAGTTGTCACGAGCTTATTTTCCTTTTAACATGCCAACTCCCAACCGGGACTGGAAACATGATTTCTCCATAGAAAACAAAGATGAAGAGAAGCTGGGTCATATCACATGTCGCTTACCATATTTATCATAATTTGTAATGAGTTCCATAACCATGTCGTACACATTTGCATGAACAAAAGTGGCTCCAGGTAGGTTATCATTTAGTTGAGCAACTAAATCCTTCAGTCTCCCATTGTACTGAACAGCCAGCTTGTTAGCTAAGTCCACACATTCATTCTCTTTCAGTTGATTTATAGTCTTCTGATACGGTATGCAGCCTATTGGCCCAACATTCCCTAGAACAAATTTTCTTGCATCCAGTTTATAAAGTCTCTGCCAAAAAACACTTTCCAGTATCAGAAATCATTAACAGTCAGAAATTGCAGGCCCATATAACTAAAATAAAAGATTGTTTTGCTTACGGTGAGCTGATCCTTTAAGTGACTGATCATGTCGTCAATGAATCCGTCTGGACTTTGAGTGATCCGAGCTCCAACAGATAGGACGGGCATTAGATAGTTATTCAGGAAATCGTTTGCTCCTATAGTGATCGAGAAGATGGACTGCTTCTGGATATAGTCTTTTGCTTTGGATGGACCAAGCAATTGATCAATCTGTTTTCTGGTGATGTTGAAATAATCAACTTGTATATCCATTCCTATCCTGTTGATCTGCAAATCAATTACCTAAAGTTTATAAAAGGCACATACATGCAAGTATTCCAAAGATGTGAAGAGATGGAATTTGGGGGTTGTAAAGTACTAACAAAAATTCTTCCAGTTGCATTCATTATCCCTCCTCCTCCTGATGCATAATTCACACCATAAAGTATAGCTTTTCCTGTAGCATTTGGAGATAGAAATGGAATTGCATAGTTTGGTATTCCTAGCTCTTCTCCTGTAAACATAGAGCAGATAAATAGTTAGAGCAAAAGAATATATACGGCCCATGTTAATCATCAGAATGTTTATTTAGGTGCGAAAAACTTACCTACGATGTCACCGATGGTCCTGCCATTAGTGTACCGGCCGGTGGGGTTACCTCCAGAAGCTTTAAAATCAATCCCGTTAGGTTTGATATTTGCCTTGGACAAAGTTGGCAGATAGTTATTGTTTCCTGCATCAACTAGAGAATCACCAAAGATAAAAGAAGCTCCCAAATGTGGAGTAGTAGTACTATCACCGCCTGCCTTCGCTGCTAAGTAGCTCAAGTTGACAATACCAAGAAACAAAGCCAAGATGCTAAGTTTTGCAGCCATGCTTTCTCTAATTCACCTAGTTAGTGACAAAACCTTGATTGGTAGTAAGTATTTATGAGGCTTTGTTGTGACAATACAGAAGAAAAAGGGTCCTTAGATGAAACTTGTAAGCATGTTCTGGAGATGTTGCATTTGGTATGACCTTATTTAGAAGATATGGAAGGAGTGCTGGATCGGAAATTGTTTCACTAGGGTAGTTCATCAAACCATTGGCCAAATTTCTCAACGTGTTACGAAACTTTGGATGTTGCCCTCTGTTTACCAAAGTGGTTGATTTCAAGTCAAAGATAGTTCCATTTTCAATCAACAGAAATCGAAATTCAGATTGTTCTGGGGGGACCACGGTTTCCTGTGGTTTAGGAGTTGGTGGCGGTGATGTAATGCCAACAAGTAGCTAGCCAGAGGAGTTAAAACTGATTCATGTACTAAAATACACTTGGGATATTTAATAATTTAATAAATCCCATTATGATAGGAATTTTTAAAATTGACTGATAATTATCAATTCTTAAACGTATTAAGATTTTGTCTTTATTTAATAAGTTTTGTCTTATCACAAAATATCATTACATACGAAAAGTGAGATAAAAATTAAGCTCGAGAAAAAGACAAATTGCGTAAAGAGTTTACGTTTGAGAATCGATTTCACTTTATTGAGTTACAGAAAAAGGTTGGTATTCATAAACTCTATCTTTGAATTAGAACAAAATTATGAATATTTGTGAGTTCTATTAATTTTTAGATATTATGATGTTTATGAAAGTTACGTTTATGAGAGCATTCATGATTCTCTTTTACTATAGATTTTTCATGATTTGGAAAAACATACAAATGCTAATCTAAAAATTTTAGGAAAATACTAAATTTAATTTCTCATAAGTTTGACACTATGAATAAAGTCACAGAGCTGGTGACGTGGCCAGCATTAGCTATACGACCAACGTCACTAGTATATTTTTATTCTAAAATCTTTTATTTAAATTTCAATTACTCTTATTTTGATACTAATGAATTGTAATTTTATGGATAAATTGAAACTCATTGGTATAGAATATTTTTGAAATTATCCCAATGTGGTTTGTTTATTTTTATAATTAATGAGAATGAATGTAAGCAATAAATATACATAAATAGTTGTATTTAGATATCCAAAGATAATAAATATTTTTAGTTAGTATATGTGTGATTACCGAATTATGTAAATGTTAGCATCATTATGTATTGTATGGTATATTAATATGTTGCATAAAGGTAAACATTAGTATACAATTTACGAGAATCATTATTTGCTGTATGGTATACTAATGGATTGCCTAAAGGTAAACATTAATATATAATTTATGAGAATCATTGTATGCTATATGGTGTGTTAATGGATTACCCAAAGATAACCATTAATATATAATTTATGAAGTTTTTTACTGAATCTGTGTAGCATGTTGTTGCATGACATCAAAGCATTGATGTTAAGTTTTAATTTTTTATAGTAACTATTGCCATGCATCTAAATCTTTCATCTATTACGATGTTTAATGGACTGAACTTCTCTGAATGGAGTGACTAAATTCAATTCTATCTTAGAGTTTTAGACTTAGATTTGGCACTCAGAATTGAGAAACCAAATGCTTTGAATGTTTTGAGTACTCATGAGGAGAAATTTTATTTTAACAACTAGAAAAAATCAAGCAAATTGAGTTTGATCTATATGAAGATGACAATTGTTAGAAATAATTAAGTCTGCCCTTTTCAAAACTGAAAGTGTTAAATAATTACTTAGGTTTTTGGAAGAGAGCTCGTAAACTGCTAACAAGCATTTTGCTCTTATGGGCACATTGACCAATATGAGACACGTCATTGAGGTGAGAAACATTGTAGTTAGACTTAGGTCACTGGGAATAGAGTGGATGAAAGCTTCTTTGTGTAAGTTATCTTGAACTCATTAGTGTCTAATTATGGTTCCTTCCAAATGAATATAATTCCATGAAGGACTAATGAAATGTGCATGAGTTGCAAAGAATATTGGTTGCTTTTTGAAACATTGTTGAAATTCCTTTTGATACTTAGTTGATTAACTCTAGTTGTACTACTCATATTTTTAATACCTTGCAGGTCTATGACCCAAACTACAAGATCAAATTATAGGTTTATCTATATGGCCAATGGAATGAGCATTCTAGTGGAAGCTGTTGGGACTTATTGCTTAATCCTAGACACTAGATTTCATTGGGACTTATGTAAAATTTTTCATGTACCTATTATATATAGGAATTTAGTTTCTTTATCCAAAATTGATAGATCTGAATACTCATTTAAATTTTGTAGTGACAGTTTTGGTTTGTACAGATATCGCCACTTGATTGGTAGTGATGTACTGTATGATGATTTATATAAATTAAACATTAATGTTGTTTATGATGAAACTTTATTAACTTTGAATCTCAATCTTAGTATCAAACGTAGTTTAATCAATGATAGATCTACTTACTTACGGTATAAGAGTTTGGAACACGTTTCCAAAAATTAATTCTAAAGTTTCGTAAAGAATTAGGTACTTCTTGAATTACATTTCATTAATCTTAAATTTTATATGAATTGTATTAAAGCTAAACAAACAAAACACATAATAAAAAAAAAGCCACAAAAAGCACTCAGTTTCTTGAAATAATTCACACTGGTGTTTATGGATCATTTAATGTGCCTACTTTCAACAAAGAAAAATATTTTATCACTTTTATAAATTACTAGTCATGTTATAGATATGTCTATTTACTACATGATAAATCTTAGGTCATAAATACCTTAGAGGTTTATATTAATGAGGATAAAAGGAAATTAGACAAAAGGTAAAAATAGTCAGGTCTAATAGGCATGGTGAATATTACGATAAGTATAATGAAAGTGGTTAGTCCTTTCACTAAATTCTTTGAAAGGCGTGATATTTGCGTGCAATTCATGAATGAGGAAATTGTGATTACTCTTAGCCTTTGATACAATTGTTAAGAACGAGGAAAGTGGTTTATCCATTCATTGAAATCAAAATGGGTAAGGGGAATAATACTTGGCTTTGGTATGACAATTAGACCTCCTTAAAGCCCATTAATCCTACAAGACAATATTTTTTGTCTCATCAACAAAATCCCTCCTAAAGTTAGAGTGAATAGGGTAATTCTTTCAAACTCTTGGAGCTTTTCAGGGAGAGGAGCAGATAAATTATAGACATACTTTCCCAATTGCTTGCCTAATGATTTTGTTTGTGATCAACCCATTTGGTCCTTATGCAACAAAGGGGAGTTCTCTAATGCATCATGCCTTAAAGCTCTGAATCCAAGTTTTCCACTGGTTCCACAGTTTAACTTGTCTGGAATGGTTCTTTAAAGCCTAAGTCTTCCTTCATCACTTAGCTAGTAGTAAGGAAAAGATTGAAAACAAAGGATGGTATTTTTGGCTCTAATGATCTCTTATATGAATTATGAAATCTGGAAGTTGAAAGCACTGATCATCTTTTCTTCAAATGCCATCATACAACTTCTTTATGGGCCAAAATTCAACACATTATAAATATTATATGCTTGGAAACTAATTGAGACAATATCTTGAGATAGGCTAAAGAGAAGTATCTCTCTATTGGATAAGATAAGATATGTTTTAGTCTCAGCTTGAATTGTTTGGTTTACTCAATATGATTTAAGAGACATCAAATAATTTTTAACAAGACCAAAACAGACAAACATGTCTTAGTTCAAAGATTATTTTGTTGAATCAGAGAAACATTAGTGGCTCATCAGGTGGTGGAGAAATTGAGTGCACACTTAAAAGACAATGGAATTTATAAACTACTTTGCACTTCCAAGATAATAGGATTATTTTGGTTATTCCTACTTTAGTATAATTTTGTAAATGTATTGTCTTACTGCCTTGTAATGTAACTTATTGATGCATTTTATGGCTTTGAAATGAATAATTATTTAATTTTCAAAGCAAATACATGATGCTAGGCACACTATAACAAAATGGTATGATAGAAAGGCATAATAAAACTTTGTTAAATATAGTAGGGAGTATAATATGTAATTCATCTTTACCCACTTCTTTGTGGATATGTGCTTTAAAAATTGCCATGTACTTATTGAATAGGGTTCCTAGTAAGATAGTTCTGAAGACTTCTTTTGAACTGGAAGGAAGCCTAGTTTAAGGCATCTAAATGTTTGGGTTTCCAGGTAGAAATTAGACATTGTTATCCACATGAAAAGAAACTAGATACAAGAACAATCAATGTTTATTTTATTGGTTATCCGGAGAAATTTAAAGGCTCTATATTTTATTGTCCTAACTATATTACAAGAATTATGGAAATTGAGAATGTTATATTCTTTGAACATAGTGATACTAGTAGGAATTAAACACCAGGCATAGTGGACATTCAACAAAAGGGAGTGGAAGTCCCTTTGTCCATGGAATTCCCTGTGACTTGTACACCTACTTAGGTTGTTGTTTCACAAATTATTGAACTAGCTATAATCATAAATAACAACAAATTAATGAACTATAATTCATAATGAAATTGAACATGAAGTTGTGAATGAACTTGTAATATAAGAGCCACAACAAATCGTATTAAAAAGGTCTCAAAGAGAAAGAAGACTAGCTATTTTTGATGACTATATGGCATATCTACACGAGTCAAAAAATGACTTAAGAATTGAGAATGACCTAGTAACTTCTTCACCAACCATGAACATTGAAAATTTTAGTAAGTGTTAGATGTTATCAAAGATGAGTTCAAATCTATAGAATATAATGGTGTCTAGGATCTTATGGAATTTTCAGAAGGTTATAAGAGAATTAGTTATAAATAGGTCTTTAAGACTCGGTTCACTGGAGCTTTTTGTCCTATCTACATCCGGATTCGACCCAGGTCGCGCACTTGGTTGTGGTAGGTGAGTCTTCCAACGGGGATTGCTGCATAAACTAGGGCTCGAACTCGAGACCATGCTTAAGCAAAAAAGAGCCGCTTACCACTCTAACCAACCCCCGTTGGTTGATTCTTTTAATAACATAAAATGTTATAAAGTTAGACTAATTGCTAAAGGATTTACTAAGAAAAATAATTTTGATTATAGTGAGACTTTCTCACCAGTCTTTAAGAAGAATTCACTTTTTGAATGGGAATTTAAAGGAAAAAGTCTGTATAGACCAACCAATAAGGTTCATAAAGGCTAGAAAGGGACACATGATTTGTAAACTGAAGAAGTTAATATACGAACTTAAATAAACTTTCTAACAATGGTATCTTAAGTTCAATGATATTATTGTTTCCTTTGGATTTAAGAAAAGCACCATTGATCAGTGTATATGTATAAAGGTCAGTGGAAGTGTGCTTATTTTTTTTGATTTCGTATATTGATGAAATCTTGCTTGCAGTTAGTGATCTTGGTCTATTAAACGAGAATAAAAAATTTCTCTCTAGTCATTTTAAAATGAAATATACAGACGAGGCAACATTTGTGATAAGAATACAAATATTTCGTGATAGATCATAAGGACTATTGGGTTTGTCTTAATAAAGTGTTAAAGAGATTTAGGACAGACAAATGTTCAGCATCACCCGTGCTAATTTAGAAATGGGACAAGTTTAGACTTGTGTAATGTCCAAAAACTGAATTAAAACGGAAGTCAATGGAATCAACTCCATATGCAATTGTACTTGGGAATCTAATGTATGCTCAAACATGTACGAGACCAAACATAAGTTGTTTAGATTAAAGAGCTACTAGATTTAATCTTGATATAGATCACTAGTAGGTAGTAAAGAAAGTTCTAAGATATCTATAGGGTATTAAAGAACACATACTTACATTTAAGAGGTCTAATCACCTTGAGGTGGTTGGATACTTGTATTCAAACTTTGTTGATTGTGTAGATACAATAAAATTTACTTTTAACTATGTTTATTTGTTAGTTAAGGAAGCCATCTCAGGAAGAGTGTGAATAGTCTGTAATTGTTGCATCCGCTAGAGAGACTGAGCTTGTGGCATGTTTTGAGGTTATGATTCAGGTTAAATAATTTCAAGACTTGAGATTGTTGACAGTACAACTAGGCTGTTGAATAATTTCTGTGATAATTTGCAACAATTTTCTTATCTAAGAACGACAAGTATTTTAAAGGTGATAAACACGTGGAAATGAAATTCTTTACCATTAAAGAGGAGGTTCAGATATGTGGAGTGCCTATAAAGCATATTAGCACCGATCTTATGTTAATTGACAAAAGGCTTATTGCCTGAAATATTTTTTTGATCATGTAAAGAATATGAGTATTATGTTTGCTGATGATTATTAGATAGTATTGTTGTATAGACTCTTTTGACATATTTGACACTCTTTGTACATTAATGAATATACTATTGCTTAATTTTCTGTTTTCTTCTTTATGTATTTGATTACAATGTATGTAGTTGAAAACAAAACTGAATAATAAATCTCATTATGTACTTCTCATTCATAATCGTAATTAAGCAGAAGGGCTAGTATAGTAGTACATAGAAGGGTGTATCTTGAATTAATAATGTATGATGACCATAACCTGTATTAATCTTATACTTGATTATGATTACTAATGATTACGGTGCATGTGAATGATAACTATTGTACATTATAATTATTTGAATTATTGATCCAATGGATTTAATAAAGTCACATAAGTCAAATTGGAAAATATTAGAAGTTAATCATTTAGGTGACTTGTGTTAAAAGGCAATTAGGATATTTAATAATCTAATAAGTGAACCATTATACTTTTGGCCCATTATGATAGGAAATTTTAAAATTGACTATAATTGTTATTTTTTTAAAGCGTATTAGGGTTTTGTCTCTGCCTAATAAATTTCATCTTCTTACAAAATATCATCACGTACGAAAAGTAAGATAAAAAGTTTTTAAAAAATAAAGATCGGGTACGGAAATTTTCATTTGAGAATCATTTCTGCATTACTAAACTACGAAGAATGGTTGGCATTCAAAAATTCTATCTTTGTATTAGAACAAACTTATGACTATGAATAAATAGTTATGAGCTCCATGTCTAGGTGAAGAACACAAGCCAAGTCAATAGCCCTGTTTGGTTGTTGGCTGATCAATTAAAAAATAGCTGATTTACCCAAATCAACTGGATGACTTGACTGATAAGCTAATTTTTTTCGTTTGGTTATAAGTTGGTTGGGTTGGCTGATTCAACCCAACCAGCTGTTTTATGAAAAACTCCAAATTGGAGCGTTTTGGACCAAACAACTAAATAGTTGTTTGGCAATGATGACTGTACCCCTTCCCATTTCTTACTGCTCTTCGTTCTCATTTCTGTAGGTTTTTAGAATTTTCTCCTATCTCTTGCCTCCGGCTCTCCTCGCCTCTGACTCTTTTCAACCCTATTATTCAAAAACATCACCGTCAGTTCCCAAAACCAACCCCATCACCACCATTTACGCACTAACCAAATTCCTAACTCGTCGCTATGTGGGTTCGTGGTTACTGATTCTCTTGAGCTTGACCACCCCATTATTTATGTTGGTTTGATCCAATGTTACCCATGAAAACTTTTCGCAAGGTCTCCAAGAACCATACTATGTTTCCATCGGGACGTACGACAGTTTCAAGCAATTTTCTGGGGATCTTTCCTAGGAATGAGAAAGGTAGTCCTCTATTTACTATGCTTCCAAATACGCACTTGTTTGTAGATTTCCGTATCTTCGACAAGAGAAGTAAAATTCAAAATTTTGTTCTCTCTCTAAAAAGGGGCTCTCTAGCTTTTGTGAATATGGTCTTATGTTATGATATTCTAGACTATGCTTTCCAACTGAGCACAAAGTTATTATGAACATTGTTCTTCTTAGGATTATGGTGTGATGATTCAGGGTTTTGACTCTATTTTGATTAGTAAGAATTTAACCGAAGCAAAGTGATATAGGGTTTGGGAGGTAGAGTTTATTGCCGGGTTAGGATTTAGGATGCTACAGTGGCAGTGAAGATGATATGTTCAAATCAAATTTGTAGTAAAGGAGGGGATTTCATGTGTCAGCATTAGAAGTATGGAAAATCTTATTTGGAGTTAAAAGCAAATTTGAAAGATTTCTTTACCTTATAAAATGGTTACAAGCTGGTGATATAGAGTAAAATCACCTAATTCAGATAGCATTGAAATTCCAATAGAAACAATGAGATTCTAATTACATCTCTTGTATAGGAAGCTTGAGTCAGTGGTCTAGTTTCTATGAGTGTGAAGCTCTCTAGCCATATCTTCTGAACTATAGGGGGTTGTTCAGACACTAGTGCTTTTATTACTTTTCTCTTGTTGTAATTTTCAAATCTTTAAAATCCTACGAGATGGCATGTTCAATCATGCTCTTCAAAAAATGCAAAGTGACACTATTTGTAGGGTTGCATTCTTCACAATGATTTTAATTGGCGATGATGAATTTAAAATGTGAAATTACATTGATTATAAACCTTAAACATTTTCATTTCCTTTAGAAAGTGATGCAATGGAGGCTATGTTTTGGAGTCAGCATAGAAGGATGTTTTGGAGTCAGCATGGAAGTTAATTTTCCTTGTGATTCTCTACGCTTCTCAAGCCGTGATTACAACACATATTGCAGTGACAAGCCTAGAAGGGAGTTGACAAGTAAGGTGAACAATCACTTTTTGGAAACACTTATTTTGTTATATACAGATGTTCCATACCTAAGAGTTGATGCATTGATATGTTGATTATTTTTCATACCTGAAAAGTGGGATCGAGAAAGTCTCATTATTAGTCACATCTTAGATATTTATAGGTTATTAGACTAAATCCTTCCTTAAAGAATATAACATAAGAAATCATGTTTTTAATTTCCTTGCTAATGTGGTCTAATTTGCACCCTCTGCAATATGTTTTTATTTTTTCACATGTTTGATGCCTTTCAAAGTTAACTTCAATAAGGGAAAATCCCATAATATGTGAAGATAGTTGAAGTTGGTCCAAGGGATGGCCTACAAAATGAGAAGGAAATTGTACCAATTGTTGTAAAAATTAAGTTGATCAAAATGTTAGCTTCTTTAGGACTGCCTATTGTTGAGGCTACACGTTTTATCTCTCCAAAATGAGTACCACAGGTTGGTTAAGATAAATTGCAGCAGAGAGCATTTTTTTGGAATTCTTATCTTTGGTTGTTTATACTTTGTCCTAGTTCATCAATATGTGTATTGGCTGTGTGACTTATGTTATTCCCTGCCAATAATTTTCATTAGGTTGTGTGGCTTATATTATTTGGTATGTTGTAGAAATAGAATGAATGAAGATGAATGGATGGAGCCGGAGAATTGTGATGCTATAATGGCTACAGAAGATCGAAAAAAGAAATAAAAAGCAAAGAAGAAAAAAGTACTTATGTGTTTAGTTTTAATATTTTTATAATGTTTGTAATCATAATCATTGTGTTTTAATAATTATTTTATTCGAATAGTCTAATTATAATCGATTACTATTATTATTATTATTATTATTATATATTCTATATTTTTATTAAAGTTATAAACTTAATTTTTGTAGAATTAAATATCTAAAATCTAAATTCTTATAGGAATATTTAACAAAATATTAAGATATATAATATTCATAACTTTATAATTTTTTTAAAGTCATATTCTCATAATTTATTTTATATATAAACAACTAATAACAAACAACTAATTTTATCAAATAACTCTAATAAATATCTAATGCAATTTACTAATTAAATCAACTAATAATTAATACAATCATCTGAATGTCAAACTGGCCAATGCCTATAATCAAAATTGAGACAAGTAGAGCTTTAAGACTGCAAATTAGTATACAGCTACCTAGGCGGAGAACAACCTTGAAAAACTCAAAACTTCAACTTTCCATTTCCCCTCCTATTTCCATGTTTATCTCAAAACTCGACCGTTGAATCACCACTACACCTACATACATACATACAATACAATACAGACATGCACACACCCCAACATTGAGTCTTAGAGAGAAAAATAGAGCTCACGGCGTCGCCGACCATGAAGAACAGAAAGAGCACAAGCCACATACCTGCAATCTTGGACGACCAGAGCCCGGGGATATCACTCTATGAGCGTTCCAGAGAAGAGAGGATTAAGGAAAACCTTGAGAGAATGCAAAAACTGGGTCTCAAGGACCTATCTCTAAGCCTCAAATCCCTCAGTTCTCGAAGAAATGCCCGAAGGAAAAGCCCATCTTCCATTAAGCTTTCCACTCCCCTGCAATCTGATCTGCCTCTTCGTCGGTCATCTAGGTAATTTGTTTCACGGTTTGCTGTTTTTATGGATTTTTTAAACCAGGGACTTTGTTGCATTCGGTTTTGTGGGTATATTGTTTTAGCTGCTCCGGTTTCGTTTTTCCTGTCATTACTGTGCCCTCCAAAATAGTCTGTCAAGTCCTGATCTTTTCTACTATTTCGTTTCTATGTCTGCGTGGAAGTTTAGAGGCCTGAAGTATTGTTGGGTTTTATATAACTGTGGAACTGTATAACAACGGAAAAAAGACAAAATTTTGTGTCTTTCTTGTTTTGGGGTTCTTTCCTGCAACCATATTATTTAGTCATTTTGCTTTCTAATTTAATCGTTAACATCACGTACTTATTTCTGGCCAGTTTCCTGTAAAAGAGACATAAAAGTGTCTTTTTTGGGTTTCTGTTTTCAAAATTTGGGTGGTTTCAGGTTGCAAAGTGCGACCCCAGTTTGCTACTCGGAGGTGGAATTGACGAAGAGGGAAGATGAGTACGTGAATCTAGAGAGGGGTAAGCCAGAGGTTTATACAGAAGAGCATGAGAAACAGTTAGGGAACACTGACAGGCCTTGGACACTTTTCGTGGATGGGTATAGATCAGATGGAACTCGGATTTATGATCAAGTCAAAGGAAAGACTTGCCACCAATGCAGGTCTGAACACTTATTGATTGTACTTGTGTGATAATACGTATTGAGGTTGTCTATTAGGTTGCATCGTATATTAATATGTCCTTTTGCTCATTGATAACATCGTAATACATGTATTTGTATAAAACTTGTGCATGTTCGCTAATGATGTGTGCTGTGGTGCTCCTTAGCCATTTTTGGTTGTGTAAGGGTTTGTAGGAAAGGCTTGAAATTGGAAGACTGTAATAAGGATGTTTTCAAGAGATTTCTGTTGAGGATAATGTTTAGGTCGAATGTTGGGACTTATTACGTGCTGGAGGGTGGTTCTAGTAAATAAAAATGTGTATGCTTTCTGGGCATATATCATAGCCATACCTATAATATAAACTTGGAGAAGATTTAGGACCTTCAAAATGCAATTCAGAGGTATTCTTAAAATGAGATTCTTTGTCAACTATTATAAACTTCTCATGTTTATTTTTGTTTTCATTTTACCCGTTATCTCTTTAACATTTGTTTATTCCCTTAATCTCTAGGTTGCACTTATTATCATAGATATAACATTGGGTCTTCTCACTAAGTAGTAAGATGTTCAACAGGCAGAAAACTCTTGGTTATCGTACCCACTGCTGCAAATGCAATATGGTCCAAGGGCAGTTTTGTGGAGATTGTTTGTACATGAGGTATAATTCTGAAGAAGTTCATAACTTCCTCTATCCCTCTCTTTTCTAAAAATTTTTACCCAGTTGTAACTGACAAGACAGCCTGACTACTGAAGCAATCCTCATGAATTTTATATCCTTACGAAGCAGGACTTTATTCTTTTTGTTATTTCTTTGAAATTCTCTTGCATTATCCATTATCTGCAAGTTCTATATTAGGTTTTGGAAAACAAGCATTTTATTGGGTCCTCTTACCTATTTAATTTCACTCTCAGTCTTTTTGGCTCACAACGCGATATGTGTGGCTTTCACTTCATTCATGTTTATTGTAGTCGAATGTTAGCTGCAAGATCCTGTCTTAGTCGTCTTTCCTTTATCTGAAATGTGCTGTGACTCCATGAAAGAGTATATACTCTTTTGAGTGACTCATATATTCATAAGTTAAATGCTGGAAAGAATTTCACAATTATTACTTTTGGTTTTTCCTTGTTCTTTAAGCAGATATGGGGAGCACGTACTTGAAGCCCTAGAGAACCCATATTGGCTATGCCCTGTCTGTCGTGGGATTTGCAACTGCAGTTTGTGCCGGCAAGCAAAAGGATGGCCGGCTACAGGTCAGCTTTACAAAAAGGTAAGTCCTACCATAAAATATGGAAGAGTTGTTCTTCACAACACATGAACTTGAGCTAAGCATTTATCTCCGCTTCAGATATCAGGATTAGGCTACAAGTCAGTTGCACATTATCTCATCTATACACGACGCTCACAAGATAACGAAGGCCAAAACTTAATTACAACTGGTCAAGTTTCTGTCAAAAGGTCACTGCCCTTTTCGGACGGAAAGGGCTCATCTGAGAGGTCTCCACATGTTGATGATAAACATGTGTTATCATCAAATTCTCAAATTGAAGATCAATTAGCTGATTTCTCCAAGTGTAAGAATGATATCAAACCTAAATTTCAAGACAAGACGGAGATTGATTTTAGAGGTGATAAGACAAAACGGTCATTGCTTTTCTCAGACAGTGAAACGTGGTCTAAGAATGCGGAGTCTTCAGCGGTCACTTATGAGAATCACGATCACCTTTCAATGCAGTCTAAGAATGCGGAGTCTTCAGTGGTCACTGATGAGAATCTTAATCACCTTTTAATGCAGTCTAAGAATGTGGAGTCTTCAGCTGTCACTGATGAGAATCATCATCACCTTTCAATGCAGTCTAAGAAAGTGGAGTCTTCAGCAGTCACTGCTGAGGATCGGGATCATCTTTCAATGCAGTCTAAGAATGCGGAGTCTTCAGCGGTCACTGATGAGAATCTTGATCACCTTTCAATGCAGTCTACGAATGTGGAGTTTTCAGCGGTCACTGATGAGAATCATGATCACCTTTCAATGCCTATCTTTGAAGTTGTCATAGAAAGTGGGATTAAACATGACAGTGGTTTAATGCAGTCTAAGAATGTGGAGTCTTCAGCAGTCACTGATGAGGATCGGGATCATCTTTCAATGCAGTCTAAGAATGCGGAGTCTTCGGCGGTCACTGATGAGAATCTTGATCACCTTTCAATGCGATCTAAGAATCTGGAGTTTTCAGCGGTCACTGATGAGAATCATGATCACCTTTCAATGACTATATTTGAAGTTGTCATAGAAAGTGGGATTAAACATGACAGTGGTTTGTGCTCCACCGTTCAAAAGAATGAAAATAGTAACATTAGACCAAAAACTCCCCAGGAACTCGAACTAAAGAAGCGTAAGTGGGCCAATGAAGCTGGTTCAGATAGTATTGGTGCTAGAGTAAGGCAGAGGCGTAGGTCTGCAGATAGCCATGAGAATGTGGAAGAAGGGAATAAAAAAAAAGGACGTGCATGCTGAGGGTAAGTTTATAGTTCTATGAACTACAAAGGGGGCCTAATGGGCAACAAGTAAAATGCAGTATGGAAACTTTTCCTTGACGGAAGAACGTATCTGTCTCGCCACAAGATCATGACCACCCCAGGTTTTGTGTGTAGTTTTTGAACTCTCTTTTGCTGGTTTTGGTGTGTCGCCACGTAGCGGATTCTGTAGAACTTTAATACATCTCACAGTTAGTCATTGCATGTTCTTCCGATGTACTTCCATATCTGTCTACTAAGCTCTGCAGGAGAGGTTTTCTTGGTTAACCTCTTAACAAACTTCGATTGTGTACTGTGAACTTTCAGTATCTGCAAATTTTCAAAAAAAAAAAAAGAAAAGAAAATTTCAGTAATTGCTGTGGGAGAGCCCATGCTTGCCCTGTTGTAGGTGAACGGTCCGTGAGGCAGCGAAGTTGAAGGCACTAGACGCTAGTCTGTTTGATTGTGGGTTACGCATCGTCAAGCCAAACCCAAAACTATTGTGTGTCTACTTTAGGCCTTTACATGGACTAGCCAACAAGTAACTTTTCATAAGTTCTCATTGATTGATTCTGTGAGTCGGGGTGGTTTTGTTACTTTCTTAAACTTTTTACTGCAGAATTGGCATGTGGATGATGATACTACCTAAAGTGAATTGCTTTCTCAGGAATTGGAATTATAGGCATAGAAAGCTGTCCTCCAGTAGATGCGAAAGGTCTAGCGGAACTTGAAAAGAATAAAAAGAGATGATCTGATTATCTGAAACCTAATCCATAAAGTAGGCATAATAACAAAAAGAGAAATGATTTCACTTGCGCATCGACATGCAACATGTTCACCATGCACTATAGACAAGACAGGTACAGGACAGCAAGCATATCTTAGGCCTTGTAGCCTAGTGATTTGGGACAAAAGAAAAGAAAAAAGAGGAGAACTTGGATCCTCCGTAGGATCAGTTGTAATTGTAGCTTAGGCTTTTGATCTGGTCCGGTCCAGCTACCTTGTTCATGACCAAAGAGGGCAAAAAGTTCATCCCTTATGTAAAGATTGTTGACCGGTAAATGATTCGTTATCATTTCAGCCTCAAAGCAATCAGAACAAACTCACAGCCTCTGCACGTGCAAACCACATCAATGAAACAAATTAAAGACAATCTTTTAATGATTCATTTGGCTGCCGCAGGAAAACCAACTTTTTGTCCCTGACCGCCATCTTTGAATGATTCATTTGGCTTACTTCTCATTGACCGCCAATGAAGCTGAATAAAGATACCTGAGTTGATTGTTTCACTAGACAAGGAAGATTGTTTCACTAGACAAGGAACTATGTTCTAGTCATTCTTATCCAGAGCAATTCATGTTCATAAAAAAGCAATATTTTTATGAGAAGGATAATTATTTATTATTTTAATAATTAGAAGAACTTGCAAACACCATTAAAACAGTAATTAAACAACGTTTATAATTAGACAGTGATTTTTGAAAATTTTAAAGATTAATAAGTAACAACAGCATTCTACATAGAGTATGCACGGTCTTTACTTTATAGCAATCCAGTGACCTGGAAATGGGGCCCTACTAGTCTTGACTCTTGAGGCATCTCGACCTCACTAAATAACGAAATGAAATGTAGCTAACTGTGCATGTTATGGGGTTTTGAGCAGTGGTTCGGTTACTGAGGCAGAGGAATCCACTTCCAAAGGCTCTTGTTTTACATTGAATTGATACGTAGCTTCAAGTTGGCCTAAAACTTTTGTATTGAGTTGAGTGGGTAGTATAGTATTCAATTTCGTGTATTTGACCACCAACTGGAGCCAAAGTCACCCTTTTGCCCAAGCCTAACGACAAGAAGAAAATATGCATATGTCAATATCATTTCTTTAAACTATGTTAAAGTCAGCAGCATCAAGATTTGGTGTGTTTGTAACTTCTTTTGAAGAAAATTATATCCAAAACACTAAAGTTATATCTTCTAATCCGATTTAGGCTTCATCATATCATATGTGATGGAACCATAAATGCCACAGGAATGCACAGTTGGTTGTACATTAAATATTTGTCTTCACTTGCAACAAAAATTCTAGGCTCTATCCGGATTTTGTACTGAAGAAATATATTTGCATCATTACAAGAGCCCACGACACCTAACATATTAAATGGGGATAATGCCATCACCACCATAACCGATGAGATAATAAGTCTCTTAATGTTAAAAGGGCTTTTTAGAGTACAGAACTCCATGTCATATGAGGGTTAAAAGAAAGTCATCAATTATACATAATTTTTTTTATATTTTATATAAAAATTATTTTTGTAATCCGAACTCGTAATTTTCTGATCATAAAAGAATAATGTATTACTTTTATTAGTTAATTAATAAATTAATTAATTATTATTTCCTTGTTAAGGAATAATGCTATTGTATTCCACTCCTCTTATACCAGTTAACTAAAATCTTGTATCATGGCTGACGTGTAGATTTTGTTTTCCCTTTTAATAAAAATTAAAAAGCTAATCTTTGGAATTCTTGTATTTTTTTTTAATAAACTCCTGTATCTTATTGTTGAGTTTTGTCTCTTTCAACTAAATACAATGGTAAGTATCTCTGACTTTGGACGCGTCTGTAGAAACCATAAACACCTACGACCTGCCACGCAGAGGCTAATCTCACAGTAAGCTGTAAATCTTTATCTTCTCGTCACATTTAACTCGTAGAAAATATAAATAAAAAGATCTCTGAATAACTACTAATTGGGTATTATTTTAATCTAAACAATGATATTTAAATGGAGATTGTCTACTAAAGGAGCATGATTCATGGTGGAGCCGTGGAGGACGTGGCTTAGAATATAGAAGCTAAGCTTGTTGTGTTGACCTTTTTGTTCATGCTTATAGGAACTAAGATAGGGGAATCAAACAATTCAATACATCAATTAATAATTAATTGATGTCAGTAACACTGAGTAACTGATGTTAATGATCAATAAACAATTAAGAAGCCAACGAAAGCAGGACACAGTTAATATGCTAAACAGGACCTGCACTTGGATTGCCAATGTCAACGTCCTTTCTCACTGTCTGTTAATGGGCGGTTGGTGTGGAAGATTGTGGAGATAGAAGAGAGAGAGAGAGAGAGAGAGAGAGAGAGTCAATTGTATTTGTGTGTGTGTGTGACACATGGGGGGAGAGAGAAAGCGAGAGGTCATAGTGGGACTATCAATACTGGTATGTTTTGTTTTGGATTTAGTTTATTATCCTCAAAAGAATAAAATGGACTTTTGAGATGGAGAGGTATTTGTTTTGTTTGTGTTGTTTCAGTGTAGTGAGAGAAATTAGAGAAAAGGGGTGTTTTTGAGCTCTCTCAGGTGTGTAAAATGGAGTCTTGAGTCTGGATTCACCTTGCTGTATGGATTTCTAAGAGCTTCTCTACATTCTCTGAACCTTTTGTACAAAACCCTTTTTCTCTTGATTGCTTTTGAGTGTCTTGCCGGGAGTGAATTTATTTTGCATAATTTGGGGATCTGGGTTTTGGAGTTCTTACCTTTGACCCTCACTTTTTCTTGGGTTTCTGCTAAAGTTGTTTTCTTTGTTGAACTTTCCTTTGGAACGGGGGCTTTGACTTTCTTTATTTGAGTCGTTTTAATTCTGGGTTTATTCCTGCGGCTGACTTCTTTGGTAAATTGTCTTCAGGTTTAAACCTTCTCTTTTTCTTGTTTGGATTCTTGCTAAAATCCAAATTGGCGACTTTTTGATCTGGATTTTAAGTCGAGAGAAGCTGAAAGATTTAGGGTTTGAAACCGATCCTCTGCTGTAAATCTTTCAGATGGGCTAAACCAGACTGAACCCCTAGTTTTTTGAATTCTTATTCAGTTGAGCTATCTTGAGTTTTCTGTCTGATTGAAGTCAAAAGATTTGATGCATCTTTCGCTGTGGAAGCCCATATCTCACTGTGCTGCTCTGCTCTTGGACAAGAAGAGAAGAAAAGATGGGTCAGAATCCAACATTGATTTCAAGAGAAACACATCTATTCTTCGAAAACTGCAAGAACTGAAGCTGAGGGAGGCTCTTGAAGAAGCATCTGAACATGGGTCTCTGTTCAAATCAAATGACATGGACTCTGAGTCAGGTGCAAATCAAGATCAGAGTCTTGAGAGATCAAGATCTCTGGCAAGACTCCATGCTCAACGTGAATTCTTGCGTTGCACAGCTCTGGCAGCTGATCGTGTATTTGAGAGTGAAGAGGAGATTCCTGACCTCCAGCAGTCATTTTCCAAGTTCCTCAAAATGTACCCCAGGTACAAGTCTTCAGAGAAGGTTGATCAGTTGAGATTAGATGAGTATGCACATTTGTCTCCGAAGGTATGCCTTGATTACTGTGGATTTGGGCTCTTTTCATATGTCCAGACTCTGCATTACTGGGAGTCTTCTACATTTAGCTTATCTGAGATAACAGCAAATTTGAGTAATCATGCTCTCTATGGTGGTGCCGAGAAAGGTACTGTTGAACATGATATAAAGACCAGAATTATGGACTATCTGAATATCCCGGAGAATGAGTATGGACTTGTTTTCACAGTTAGTCGGGGGTCCGCGTTTAAACTGCTGGCAGAGTCGTATCCTTTTCACACTAACAAGAAGTTATTGACCATGTTTGATTATGAGAGCCAGTCCGTGAATTGGATGGCTCAAGGTGCCAAAGAGAAGGGTGCAAAAGTTTCTAGTGCATGGTTTAAATGGCCAACTCTTAAACTTTGTTCCACTGATTTGAGGAAGCAAATTGCGAGTAAGAAGAGGAGGAAGAAGGATTCTGCTGTTGGTTTGTTTGTGTTTCCAGTTCAGTCAAGAGTTACTGGAGCCAAATATTCATACCAGTGGATGGCCTTGGCTCAACAAAACAATTGGCATGTTTTGCTTGATGCCGGGTCATTGGGGCCAAAAGACATGGATTCACTTGGTTTATCCTTGTTTCGTCCTGATTTTATTGTAACATCGTTTTACAGAGTATTTGGATATGACCCAACTGGTTTTGGATGTCTTCTTATCAAGAAATCAGTGATGGGAGCACTTCAAAGTCAATCAGGTAGTACAGGGTCTGGAATGGTGAAGATTACACCAGAGTATCCTTTGTATTTGAGTGACTCTGGTGATGGTCTTGATGGAGTGGTTGGCATTGAAGATGGTGATGTCACTGCAAATGGTGACAAAACTATTGAAACCCGTCCTGGTTCACACTTGCCTGCCTTTTCTGGTGCATATACCTCTGCTCAGGTAAGGGATGTGTTTGAGACTGAGATGAACCAAGAAAATAATTCTGATAGAGATAATACAAGTACCATCTTTGAAGAAACTGAGTGTATTTCAATTGGGGAGATGATGAAAAGTCCAGTATTTAGTGAAGATGAATCATCAGATAACTCGTTTTGGATTGATTTGGGTCAGAGTCCACCAGGTTCAGATAGTACAGGTCAATTGAACAAAGAAAAGATGGACTCTCCCTTGCCACCTTTCTGGTTTTCTGGCAAGAAAAATCATAAACGACTCTCTCCAAAACCAATTTCGAAGATGTATGGAAGCCCACTATATGATGACAAAGGAGTCAACCCGAGGCCACATGATGACAATCATGTGCTTTCATTTGATGCTGCGGTTCTGTCGGTTTCACAGGAGTTGGATCGTGTTAAGGAGGTCTCTGAAGAACAATTCAACAAAAAGGGTTCACGACAAGCAAATTTTCATGAGATTGAGGAAGAGCCTGGAAATGGTAATCTACTACGTCCTGATTCCTTATCAAACTCTGGCATAAGCAGATCTCGTCTCAACAATTTGACTTTGGCTGCACAGAATCACGGCCTAGCTAATGGTTCGGCCTCAGGTCTGGAGAAGAAAGAAAATGCCATAAGAAGAGAAACAGAAGGTGAATTCCGGTTGTTGGGCAGAAGGGAAGTGAATAGATATGCTGCTACTAGATTTTTTGGGTTGGAAGAGAATGAACATCCAAGCAAGGGAAGAAGGGTATCATTTAGTGCAGAGGATAACCTCAAAGAACGTCCAAGTCATACTCTGGAGCCTGAAGAAGTATATGCTACCAGCCTAGATGATGAAGATTACACCAGTAATGGTGAATATGATGGGCAAGACTGGGATAGTAGGGAACCTGAGATAATTTGCAGACATTTAGATCATGTGAATGCCTTGGGTCTCAATAAAACCACTCTTCGATTGAGGTTTTTGATTAATTGGCTTGTGACCTCATTATTGCAATTAAGATTTCCTTGTTTGGATGGTGATGGAAGAGTAAACCTGGTTCACATATATGGGCCAAAAATAAAATATGAAAGGGGTGCAGCTGTTGCTTTCAACATTAGAGATAGAAACAGCGGCCTTATCAATCCAGAAGTTGTTCAGAAGCTGGCTGAAAGAGAAGGCATTTCTCTTGGAATTGGTTTCCTTAGTCACATACGGATTCTTGATAGCCCAAGGCAACAAGGAGGTGCTTTCAACCTGGAGGATACGACACTATGCAGGCCAATGGACAATGGTCAACTCAATGGGAAAAGTAGCTTCATAAGAGTTGAGGTTGTTACAGCATCCTTGGGGTTTCTGACAAACTTTGAGGATGTCTACAAGTTGTGGGCTTTTGTGTCAAAGTTTCTCAATCCAGCCTTCATAAGAAATGTCGGCCTTCCAACAGTTGACGAGGGATCAGAGTTGTGAATTCTGAGATTGCTATCAATAGTTCTCCTGGATTCTCTTGCAATGAAAAGCCAATGGCAGTATAAATTCGAGTCTGTGTTCAAGATCAAAAACCGGAGAGAAGTTTGGATGGCGCTCTATATGCTTGACTAGATTCTTTTGCTCTTCCTGGAGACCCTGATAGAATGGGTGAATCTGTTGATTCTCGTTTGTTTTACCAATTTTACCTTTTCTACATGTGGAGTTGGTTTCAGAATTTGTATCATCCCGGGAGGTTAGGGTGAGTGCTAATCTCAAAGCAGAATCGTATGAGCAGAACCTTCACAAACATTCTGCTCTTTTCCATAGAAAATGGCAAACTTTGCTTCTGTAAAATTTTTTCAAAGATTCTGTCCAAATCTATGATGCTAGTCACTGCTAGTTCCTATTGCGGATCGTGTCTCTTCATAGACTGTGAAGGCTTTTTTAAGTGCAGTGATTAGAAGTTTATTGTCGAACATTTGGTAAGTCCTTACGTATCTTGGAAGACAGAAAAATTGCTTGGGGTAGGAATCCTGATTGTTTGAAGTGCTTTCAGTCCCTGCACTTTGCTTTAGGTGTGTCATTTACGCTTGAGAGGTGATTTGTCAAGCAATTACATCCAAACCACTCAATGAGATGTTGATATGTTGTACGCCAGTTGAAGATTCTCACAAGGATAGTGGCTTATCTTAATAACCTTATCTACAAATGTTGATATGTAGACATTTGACTATGATCTTGCTGCAAGAAGTTGTTTGTGTTTGTAGTTGTAACCTATATTCCTCCAGTTACTAAAGTATGACCAGTATGGTCGGATCACAGTTCTCGGCACCTGCGTTTCTTCAAAATATAAATAAATAACGAAAACAAAAACAGTCCCTCGATTGAAATGTGTATATGAAATAGGACACATCCTAGCACAATGTGAAGCACAATGTCAATTTTTGGCTAATCACAATGAAATGGGGTATACTCTTTCTTTGACAATTGTCAAGATTTTTGTTTATATCCATTTAGTTTTGTTTCCCATAAAAAGAACAGAGACGATGCATAGTTATGCTTCACTGTCGATTCAGGATTGGATTCTAAGAACTGGGATGACTCTTTCAGATAAAGTAGCTGTGAACATGGCATTGCGAACTTCAGTTGGAGAAAGACCATGATTACTACAACCTAATTTTCAAGAACATAAAGCCTGAACCAACCAAGATGCCACTGTACTCCACTAAAAGTTTGTACCAATCTTCAAATGCAAAATTTCAACGCTACCTTATGACAGCAGATTAATATAAAGACAGGCAGCCCATGTTCCCTTCCTTTTCATGACTTCTTGTAGGGAAGTCCTCTAAAAGGAACTTGGGTACAGCAAAAAGTCGACAAACTGCAGCTGATGGAAGAAGTACGTGCGTAGTGGGTTCATAAACAATGTTTATTCACTTTCTGGATTTCGCATGTCCTAATGATAGTCACCAAAGAAGTACGAGCCAAGTGGGTTCATAAACAACGTTTATTCGCTTTCTGGATTTTGCATGTCCTAATGATAGTCATTAATGTGGATAAAAAATAATAACAATGCATGATAGAAAGCTTTAAAATTTATAATTAGTTATCCTAATAGTAAACAGTAAGCTACCTTGCGTACAAAAAGATAACACAAAAATTATCTTAAATTTTGTAATAAGCTCTATGACCTTTACAAGTAACAAAACAAAGCCATAATACCAACAGAAACAGAAATTCCACCTTGTGCAGATCCACCAGGTAGCTTCTAATAGTATCCTGGTTGACAGCTGAATTGTGCCTTCAATGTTAGAGAACAATAAGAAGCAACAATCTTTCCATTGTAGAAATAGCCAGTTCAGCAAAAAGGTTTTAGAGAACAATAAGAAGTAACAATCTTCACATTGTAGAAATAGCCAGTTCAGTGAAAAGGTCAATAGATCCATCAATGGATTGTGCAAGTGAAAAAATGTGCTCAGCATTGCATCATCTTAATAAGAAATGCAGCTTCTAAAGCTGACTCCTTGCACTGCAGGTATCTGTTCTCCTCCACTATATCTGTTGTTAAATTAAGCAACAACGGGCGCGTGGGATCATAAATAGCAGATTCACGGACTCGTGCAATCCATTTTGCAGCTTCCCAAACTCCAAACCTGAAAGATGTTGGATAAAAATACTGAGCACCCCACTCATGAAAAACAATAAAATAAAATAAAAAGTTAAATAAATAAATAAATAAATAAATATATATATATATATGTATGTATATATAACTCCAGGTTCTACCCATAACTATATTCATAAGATGGCTTAGAGCAAAGTTAGGCAGAAGTATCTATGGAATGAACCAATCGTACACATGAAGAATACTTGCAAGTCCAAGTTGAAGGTAACTTAATTTATGGTGCCACTCTGTACCTAACCCCTGAATATACTTTAACGTGCCATATGATTGCAGATATACTTACTGTTTTAACATTCAGAGCTCAATAGTGTTCTGTGTCAGGCCACAGGCACTATATAACACAAAACTTTTAACGCTAAACATAAACCTTAACTAGGGACTTCAAGTAGATAATGCAGTCCACAGGATAAGACATGATACTGATAAAGAATAAGCAATAGTAACCTGAAATCGATATCAAAATCAAATCTCTCTAATGGGTGCTAAAGAAAGCGACAACAAAAGGCTAGTTGACCTCTCAATAAATCCGAAGATAAAAATGCATATTTTAAAGCAGCAACTACTCCTAAGAGGGCTTAGATTTTAAAGCAGCGACTACTCCTAAGAGGGCTTAGGTTTAGATATTTCACAAACAATCAAGTATAAGATAAGCTATGAAAGTAAATGGTAGCCATCACTACCAGAACAAGATCAGGTAATGCTGCAAGAATAGAAGAAAAATAAAAGAGAACTGCTGCTTTTGTTAATCTGTTGACCTTCATATTTTCATCATCCTTCACCTAGTAATTTTGTTTTTACCATTACTTGACAAAACAAAAAGCCAGAAAATCACCTTGTCGTAAATGATGTGGTTATCAATACAGCAGGGTAGAGAACATTCTGTTGGATATTGTCATAAGGGGAATATTCTTGTATCGCGTGAAAATCATCCATGTCCCCAGGAGATCCAAACTCTTCGTAGTCAGCTGCTGTAAGCGGTAAAATGGGATAGAGAAGGGTGTTGGTAGCATCCAAAAAAGGAACCTGGAATAGACAGAGAAGACAAAATGATGTGGAACATAACTGAAACAAACTCATTCTAGCTTTAAACTTTTGATAATCATGTTAATATTGAATAAAAAAATTCTAGTTGTGAATGCCAGTTCCCATCAATTGGTTCATTCAGTTACAATGCTAAGAAACTACAGCAAATGCTGTTTACAGATATTTATTAGTAAAATCTTTCAACATGCTCATGATAGAGTTAATGAGAAGGTAGATGAGCTAAAACTTAAGAAAGAAGTTCATATTTACCTTCAATATAGCAGCACGAAATAAATCAGGGCTGTGATTGATAGCTGAAGCTACTAAAAGGCCACCGGCGCTATAACCCCAACCAGCAAGTTTCTTTTCTTGTACAATCCCCTTTTCTACGAGGAATTCAGCACAGGAGACATAGTCTTTGATTGAATTGATTTTCTTCCTACGTCTACCATCATGATGCCACTTCTTACCCAGACCACCACCACCTCTGCAAACAGAGCAGTTTAATCATTTTATAGGCACCTGAATACTGCGTTACTTCTACAAGCTTCATCAATGTTAACCATTTAGCAAGAACGCATTTCTTTTTTTGGTTTCAACTTCACAAGAGTCTCTACATTATCACAGCATTCAAGTAAAAATATAGGTTCAGTCAAAAGAAATGACTGCAAAATAGCAGGATAGGTGAAACAAACCTAACATCGGCATAGGCAATAACCCAACCACGATCAAGAAGGCTTTTCAACTCGCTACGCCATCTTTTGTCAAGTAATTCACCATAAGCTCCATGACCATGAAGCAACCCAGGGTTTTGATTCTCAATTCTGTGTTTACGTGAATATACAACAGTCAAAGGAACCTTAACTCCATCATAAGAAGCGACCTCGTACTTTTCACATGCATAAAACTCGGATAAGTCATTCCACAAGTTATCATCTTCAGATTTGGCATCTTTTAACATCCCAGAGTATTGTTTATTCCAGGAATTTTCACCAATGCTTGCAGAAGAAGTTGTCCCATACAAGATTCTTGTTCTTAAATGAAGGATGTCTTGTTGTTGGATGATATTCCATTTGCCATTGGATAGGTCATAATCAACAACAGCATCAGGCATCTGAAAGAAATTTGGAGGCGAGGATTTGGTGAAACTCACATTCTTAAACCAAGCAAAGGTAACATAGAGACGTAGGCAATCTGTTCAAAACAATTAATGACTGGCTTCGCTACATTGTAATGAATGCTATAAAGAGAAAGCAGCTGGATGAGAAACTGATAAGCACTACTGCCGACATCTGAGTGGAAACATGCAAGATATGGTATCTGGTACTACGGTTGTTAAAATCTCTGATAAAATCTCAAAAACCAAGTTAATCAAAGAGGTGAAGACCTCACATTAACGATCCCCAATCAACAGGTAAATTTCTCAACATTCAATCAGAAAGGGAATTCATTTGGGCATGTAAAAATAGGAAACACAGGTCTGACATGTTTTTCAGAGAGAGGGCTGATAACTGGGACCCACTGGGAAATGAAAAGACAGAGTTACCATGTTGTTTCATATGTCAATTTTTATTTCCCCACTGATAATGAAGAAGTTTGTTTAGATCTTGTGTAATAAAGTTAGTAGCTATAATATTTTAACCTAGCTATATCAAATAATGGACTTATGTCACCCATCCTTATGTGGATGCATGGCTAAAACATACTCTGTAAGAAAAGTTTTTGCAATCAAATAACCATATCTGAATAAGGTTCATTTGACAATATCCTTATACATCGTACAATCAATTAGTGCAAAAAATTACCAAAGATGTATTTCAAAGTTAGATGTTCATACCACTGGTGATGATATTGTAAAACGCATGATGGATGATTGAAAATCATAATTTGGACCTGGTGAAATTTGAGAAACATACTTGGGAAGGGGAAGGAAACTGGGGTTAAGCTCCTTGAGATCATGTCCCTCCTGCGAAACCAAAAGGAGAGTAAATGATGAGAACGGACGAATATGATGTTAAAATCCTCATGCTGGAACTGTTTCTACAGTGTAATGCACCTAATCCATAAAAAATATATGAATGTCTTTACCTTCCCAGCAAGCAAAGGTAGATCAACCGAACAAAGTTTAAGATTCTGTCCTTCCGTTATAATTAATGTCAAGTGTGTCTCACAGAAATCAACATCCTCCACAGTTAAGTCTCGATCATCATTGAACACTTGCTGCACTAATGGCAGAGTCATTATTCAAAAAGTACGGAGGGCAGTGTTGTACTTCAAATATAGGCACATATCAGTCACAAACTATACAAGCGATCGAGCATGAAGTCAGAATGAGAAACGAGACAATAAACGTAGATCACGTATCAAAATACCTTACCGGTAATAGAATTCATAACTCATAAGCAGAGATGAACAAGCAAATGCTATGGCTAGAAGATAAATACATAGTTGACGACAAACCTGCCAGATTCTTGGATTTCCAGAAGAATCGACTGGAGTACGCAAAAGATAATGGTGATCAACCAACTGCCCTTCCTTCGCTGCATTGGTAAATAAATAAAGGTATCCTTGATGATGTTCAGTTATACAGTGAACTTGAGCTTCACCCTCCCAAATTAATGTCATGCCAGACAAAGGATCAGCTGCATTTATCAGAAAGACCTAAAACACGGTTACCATTATTTTATTTTTGAATAACATTACCAAAGTGTTCCCCAGTCTGAGAGCTAAGGGTGTCCAAAAAGCAATACCTTTGAAGAGGTAGCAGAGTAAGAATTGACAGTAACAAAGCAGAAATCCTTTGTATGTCTTATGTTGACAACCACATTCTCATCCAATTCATCAAGAAGCAAAACATCATCATCAGTTGACCCAATCATGCTGCAATATATCCTGATGAGCAAGAAACATTCTGATTTTGTTTCATAGGATCCAATCGGCAGATCAAAAAGCATACTCAATGACAAGACAAATAACATAGAATTCTGACAAAATCCAGGTTATACCCACCTACAAGGCCTCTTATATTGATTGGTAACAACATAAAGCAGCGCCTGGCCGTTCTTGGCCCATGCCAAACTTGATACTCGGTCTGCCTGAGGCTTAGTACACAGTGCACCTGAATTGAGATTCCTTACAGATAACTTAAAGTAGTCATTGTCCTTGTCATACATGGTGTATGCTAGAAACTGGTGGTCTGGAGATATTTCGGATAATTCTTCAAACGCATAACCTGTAAAATTCCCACTTAAATAACCAAAATAACATCTTCAAATGTCTTAAAAAATTATTTCCAGTAACATCTGTTATTACCTCCAAATCTCTCAGCTTCTTGATTATGATCAAGCAGCTTCTGCTCAATCTTCTTACCAGATATAAAATCAAACCCAGCTGCAGGAGACTTGTTCGAAATGAATTCTTCATGCAAGCTTGCCAATCTCCGACAGAGCACTGAATACTGCTTTCCCTCTTCAACTCTTCGATAATACAACCTGCGCAGAAGTAATACTCACCATGAATATATAAAATGGACAAACGAAAAGTCGAAATATACACCAAGCATTCTACTATCCAGTTCCTACTTCAACAGAAAGGAATATAAAACAACAAAATTAAAGTTGCATGCTATTCTCTCTGAATTCAGTCAATTCTTATCATCCAAAGTTTTTTGGGCAGGCAAAGATGACGAAATTTCGAAGCGTACCATGGACCCCATCGGTAAGGACAGGTAGAGAGGTCAATCTGCATCCTTGAAGCCATTTCAGTCTGGAGCTTGCTTTGCAGCTTCAGTGTGTCAGACATGACTGCTTCGATGTATTTTTCCTCCTGTTCCATATGAATGTCCATGTGTCTCATCGCCACCTTGTCGTTGAGGTTTGACATCCAACTATAGGAATCCTCCCATAAGGAGTCGTGGATAGTGAAAGATTGAGGCTTTTTAGGTGGTTTTGGTGGTTTAGGTGGGGCAGGCGGTGTTGGTGGTCTCGGGGGCTTGTAGAAACGGACGAGTAGGTGAAGAGTGTTGCTAAAAGGGTTCTTGAAATGGCGGCGCCGGAGACGGATGGCGGTAGTTGTAAGTTGTCGCATGACAGGGATTTAAGAAGGTTTTGGCACTGGAGTAATTTTCGTGCGAGGTTGAACGCCCCCAATGAACGAAAGATACAAGAGTTAAGTTGACGTACCGTACAGACTCTGAATCGAAGTTGCCACTCCTGTACCGGTGTCGGATTGGACTTTGGAACCGTATTATATCGATATCGGATTGAATTTTAATATGGTATTTATTTTGAATAATTTTTAAAATTTATAAAATAGTTTTTTATTTTTTAAATTATAAAATAGTTTATTGTCATATTGTGCGGTTGTAACTTTATGAGTTTACATCAACTATATCTCCATAAATCATAATAATAAATAATAACCACAACTAATATTAAATAATAATAATTTTCAAATATTTTACATATAAATAATAACCATAATTAATATGAAAATAATCATTATTATATGAATATAAAATTAAGAACAATATAAAGTATTAAAAATAATACAATTTCATCGTATAATAAATAATAATTATAACAAAATATCAAATAAAAAGAACAGTAAATATTCTTAACTCTCAAACTGTTACAATTTACGACAAGAATTTATAATAAGGAAACAACTAAATAGAAGTAAAACCTGAAACAAAAACATTTACAATTATATTACATATATAGAATTTAATATATACATCAAATATAAGTAAAATTAAAAGAAGAGAAAAAATAAAAACCTAGAACTTTATTTTATCGTTTACAGGAGGATACCCGCTATAACTACACCGACTCTAGTTATCATTTGGTATAAAATCCTCATCATTGAAAGGAGTCTCATCATCATCACCATTCAAATACAATGCATCAAATAACATGTCAATGCTTTTTTATCCAATATTATCTTCCAAGTCGTCCACATATACTAAACCTAATTCCTTGTAAACCCAATCCACCAAAAGATCGATATTATCAATGGAAATTGGATTTGTTGAACTACTTGTGTTATTAAGAGTCCTAGTAAACAATAAAATTTAATTATTAGAAAATTATAAAAAATTATATCGAAATTAATAATGATAATAACATATCTTTTCCGGAGCTTTAAATTGTAACAAATGAAAACCTAGTCATTCAATTTCTTATACTTTAATATATTCTTTTTCTTGGAATGGATGAATTAAAATTTATTCTGATTCTATTCACACCAGTTCCGAATTGATCCCACCAAGAAACTATAAGTCGTAAGATGACAAAATTAGCGTTAAAAATAAAATAAAGTGATAATTAATTTTCAACAAATAAGAAAAAGGAAACAATTAATACCTAAAGAAAGTTTTGCTCCTTTTTAAATGGCAATCGACATTCCAAAATTCCTAAAAGATTACTTATAAAGCTTTATTTGTGAGCTCAAGAGATCTTACATCATTTCACAACCAACAATTGTTGTAATAGTGAATAACATTCCTCTACTAACTTCATCTTTCTTTGTAAAATTCAATCTGAAATAGACAGTAGGATTACAAAATTCCCTAACTACAAACAACAGAGAAGAAAGTTGCCTTTTTCATCTCTCATTGATGATTGTAAGATATGATATGTACAAAGAAAGCCTATGTTTCATATTGACCTTGATTGCTTCCTTCGCCCATTATTGCCTTTTTTTCACTATTAGCCAAACGAAACACCTTCTCCAAAGGCTCATAAACTTGGATAACAAATTAGCATTGAGACCAAAATTCTCTATCTTCCAATATAATTATGGAAACCTTCAATCCGGCATTAGACCTAGTATGCTAAGATGCAACCTACTTATCACTTGTAAACATTTGTCTTAATTCATTCTTCATCGTAAGAAAAGACTAAAGTGATAAGAAATTCATTGAAAATCTTTTCACAGTAGGATGACACAAATTCTTACTGTTGGTAAATCCTTTTCTTATTAAATTCAACACCCGTGTACGATTATAAATGAACTTGGTTACCTTTTTAGCTTTCTGCATAGTCTCATCAATAATAAGAAAATACCTAGAATCTCCTATATTCTCCAACATTAAATCAATGCAATGTGTAGCATAAGGAGTCCAAAATAAAGAATTATACTTATTTTGTAAGCTTCTTCCTGTCGCTTTATAAGCATAATCATTGCCAATAATGAACTGAACAATATTTTCTGGCCCTACTTAATTCATAACTTCATCGAATATCTCAAATAAATTATTAGTATTTCTAATAAGACGAGATGCATTAATAGACTTAAAAAACATTGAGCCATTTACAGAATAAACCAAAAAATTAATAATATGCTTTTGCCTCCTATTTGTCTAACCATCACACATGATTGAACACTCATAAGTAGCCCAATTCACTCTTCTTTCTGCCAAATAACTTATAATTTCATAAACTGAGCAACTCAAAAGTTTACCTCTTAAGTCATCAATCAAAGGAGTTTTGTATCTCAGATTGAAAGGGGCTATAGCGTCTACCATAGGCTGATAATAGTAAAAGTGAGAATCATTGAATGATGAACCTGTATCATACCACCTTCTAGCTACTGCCATATCTACATTGTGAAATACATCTCTTGATTGAATGACATTACAAATTGAAGATTGACCTCTAGGAGTTGTTCGTCATGCAAAAAAACTAGTCATCTGCCTTCTTCTTTTCCTCACATCAGGCCCAGGTGTAACATTGACTTCTTCCTGGGCCTGAGATGGAACACTACCACTATCACCTTCAACATTTCCATAATCATCACGAAAACCAGTAGACAAACTTCCACTACCAATTTGATAATTCAGTCTCTGCCTTCTATCTTTCTCGTGCTGGTATTCTTCAAACAAAGTTTTCATTTGCTACTTTACATTATGACTTACTTTTTTACAAGGTCTCCTTTAATCCCCAGCTAAATGCTTCTTTAATCAGGTGATTCCTCCACCTTTCAAATGCTTGTTACAAAACAAACAAATAGTATAGTTCCTCATACCAGGGACTAATACAGCATGAGCCTAAGCTGGATCATTATATCTTTCTCAAGTGGTTTGATCAAGAGTATTTGAACTTCCTTATATTTATTTATAAAAATAAATGAATGCATAAATCAAAATAAAGAACACATAATTTCATTGAACACAATTCACCACAAGTTAAAAACTAACAATTTAATTATCCAACACACATAATTACACAAAACATATATAAACAATTTCTATTTCTAACAATCACAAAACATACATAAATGATTCCATTTCGAACAATTTTGAACAATTTCAATTTAAACATCACAAACATATATAAACAATTTCCATTTCTAGCAATCACAAAACATACATAAACAATTTTCATTTCCAACAATTTCATTCCTAACAATTTCAATTCAAAGATCAGAAAACATAAATAATCAATTTCTATTTCCAACAATCATAAAACATACATAAACAATTTCTATTTCTAACAATTTTCAAAAATTTCAATTCAACCATTACAATTATACATAAACAATTTTCATTTTCAACAATTTCATTTCCTACAATTTCGAAATTTGCAATCAATACTTTTAATTAAATTGTAACAATTATATAGTTAATACATTAATTATGTAATTTAAAATATTTGACAAGCTAATTATTGAAAGTCAAACCATAGATTCAATCTATCTAATCTTGGTAAACTTACACATCTTCGCCTTCCTACCAATAACTCTACAGTATAAGAAAGAGTTACTAAAAAAAATGTTTAATCATAACTAAAATGTGTTACTCAATGCATATAACGTTTATGTTTTTGTAAACTTATAATTTTATTAGGCAACAAACAAAGTCGATGCTAGTCAGGTTTTACTAAAATTTGTTTAGATTGTGACTTTTTTTATTAAGTCTATTATTTTAAACAACTTAAACTTTATAACTTAATTGTAAAAGTAATTATATTAAATATTTTAATCTCGTATAAATAAAGATGTAATTATCTTATAAACATAAGATAAGATATAAATTTGAATATGTCACATTATTTAGCATGCTAATTTAAATTTTTTTTATGTCAACTCTAAATTAGTAACCTTATGTGAAAGGACCCGTCACAGAGTTCCCTTTCTGGAACGCTAGTGGAGCCCTCCCAACTACCCCACAGTAGCCCTTTAATCGATATCTAACTCAGCTGAAGGGTTTTCACAAAGCCAAGTCATTCAACTATTAAAAACCTTTTATACCTAGGATAATAAGCTCATGAGCGTGGTCTTACTTCACCGTCGAGAAACGAAAGAAGACTTCCGTCGACAAGTTGAACTCATATTCATATGTGGCTCCCTTCTTTTTGGGAGCAGAAAATTGTGAGAACTTTTTTTTCAAAAAATTTTATTAAAATTTTTGGTAGTATAACGACTGCTTTTCTAAAATTCCCAAATTTCAAAAACCTGCATAACATATTTTAAAACACTTCTATATTCACACCAATTTCTCAATTACAAATTTGGACTTTAAGTCCACTCACAAGTAACCCAAACAAATAATTCTCAACAGTCATTATAATAAAAATTTAAAAGCTAAAACATATTCATGCATTTCATTTAAAAGCTTTTATAAACACCCATTCTTTACACAAATGTACATAGAAAAATGACACAAGCACAGCAGTACCTGACAATACAACTAATCTTAAGGCGAAGTCCCAATTACTGTAGAACCTGTACACATACCTGGGGTGGGTTGTTTAAAAACATAGAAATAAGGGTGAGCTAAACGAGCTCAGTAAGTGTAATTAGTTTACTAAAAGTTAACTTTTTATAACAACATGACTAAAATATTCCATACAATCATAAAGCTTATGGTAAAACATTTTCTATAACAATTTCTTCGGGCATCAACAAATCTAGTAATAACATAACATTTCAATTTCATTTTTTCTGAAATACTATTTCAAAATGCCTTTTGAAATTAAACTCATAATATAAAAGTTTCTATTTTCCATTTTCCCTTTTCCTTAAACAATAAACAATAGTAGCAATAAGTTTTTTGAAAACTTTAATACTGAAAAATAAGCCAACCACTAGAATTGGTACCATATGGTGCCTCTCAAATCACTTTTAACATAAATAGTGGCAGAACTACTATTTTCATGACTTTCCTTACTCAACATAGCCCACCACTAGTTTCTTTACCATATGGTACATTAGGCATAAAGTCACAGAGCTGGTTCTACATCGTTTACCCGCGACTGGTTAACCACTATTTACAAAGTTAGTTTTGCATCGCTTACCAGTAATAGGTTAATAGATATGAACCGGTAGTTACGGAGCTAGTTCTGCATCGCTTACCTGTAACAAGTCACGGAACTGGTTCTACATCACTTACCCATGATTGGTTAACCACTATTTACGGAGCTGGTTCTACAGTACTTACCCATAATAGGTTAACTGCTATAAATATACCAGTATAATAACATGTGTAAAGTCTATCGATGTACCATAGGCAAAAACAACTTTTACATTTATAACTCATCTTATGTTCTAAATCAAGTATGGGAGGATTCATAAGTGAATTATTTCAATGTACTTCTAATCATATAAAATTTAACTTTCAAATTAAAACTCATATATTGCCAAAGCATATATAATGTAATTCACAGGCAAAAATATACTCAACTCATCTCGGTCAATTTTCACAATGATCCCAACTAATGTATTACTTAATACTTTATTAAGCTTGTGAATGGGTAGGTTAATAAGGTTTAAGGTTTTAAAATTTCAGGTGTTTTTAAGAAACAAAAGATTAAGGCTTAATGGGGGTAGCAAAGGATAATACAAAGGTAGGTCATTTAAACCAATGGTTAGCACAAAAAGTGTCTAAATCATCTCTATTAAGCATGCATCTAGTAGACTCAAACCGATTCAATGCAAGTCCTGAAGGTAATAACCTAAGGAAGTGTCACTCAACGAAGAAATAGAATAACTATAGATGGAGTCATATGGCTTAATCCTCACATTGGCTCAAATGAAAACTCATTATGCATCTCTACACTACCTCATTATTCAAGTGTCAATTTGTGACTAAACTTATGTAACCAACTACTTTTCATCACTCTATATGGTTCACTTTCTACTTAAGTAGCCTAATTTGAGTTCAAGCATGCATTCAATCTAATTCCAACTAGCATGACAAAATTTTATGGCAATATTTATTAGAGTGATTCAAATGCAGTTCCATTGCTGACACAAAGTACATAATATGCCTAATCATACATCTTATTTAACAAAATGCACACAATGCAATTGAGAAAGTTAATGTCACCTCCTCACATTGAAAGTTCACATTGTCCTCAATGTGACAAGTCAACCACCAAATAAGAGAAAATGACCTCAAACCAAACAAAAGAAATTGAAACACATTAATGACATAAAACCCAACAAAAAATGACAGTAAACCAAACAAAAGAACATGACATGAAACCCCAAAAAAAATGAAATTAAACCAAACAAAAGAAATAACATGAAGCCAGAAAAATATGAATTGAATTGAAAAAAATAAGAGAAACAACAAAATTAAAAGTAAAAGGGTAAGAAAAGTTTATTCAGATGATGGTGGCAACGGTGTTGGTGAAGGAGCCTTAAAATTGTTCCTCTGACAGAAGTTAAGGAACCTCTTCTTCAAGTTGCGCTACTCATTATGAAATTTTCGCATTTAGGTGCCGAGCTCGTTGTTTTAGGATGTCATTTGTTATTGGTTGGAGGCCATCTGGTCGAGGATTTATTGAAATCGGTCGACCTCTATTGGTGCACTTTGTTCCTCCTCTAATGCTTCTTCCTCTGGCTCTGGGATTGCGCAGGATGTGGAGGGTCAGGAAGCGGCTATACTGATGCTCCTCTTATTCCTCATTTCAGTACGCGTCTGAGGATTTATGGAACTCCAAAATCTCATAACATCTCAAATACGATATGTCAAACATATCGTGTGGTGTTGTGTGAAAATTTTTCATATTAACATTATAAAACACACTCAAAGCAGAAGCAATATGAGACATCCCAAAAAACGAGCTCTTTTTGTTAACAACACTCACTAGTGATCGAAAAATCCTATAAGGTATATTGAGTTTAATTTTTCGATCCATGCAACATAAAAAGAAATGTTCTTTGGCCGAGCATTCGTTGCTTTCAATTTTATTAAACACCATTAGACACATAAATTTGTGTAGAAGTATATGCTCGATGCTCAGGATTAAAAAATTGGGTGCATCGCATGAGTCAAAATTTCCTTCACCTATGAGAGTTTCAATCAACATCAAAATCAGCATGACCATCTATAATTTTTGCATTCGACAAATTGAAAATTTCACGCATGACAAGATAATCAAGTTTAAAAATATTTCTAGCTAACCTAAACCAAAATACATCCATTTTAAGGTTGTATCAAGCTGTTGTGAAAAGCTCTAAAGTTATAGTAAAATAAATAGGTACATCACACCGAACAAACCTACTCCACCCTACATTTGCAGCTAATTACTCAATTTTTTATCTCACTCCTATGTTCTCTAGCAACTCAAAATTAAAATACCTAGGAGTGAATATTTCTCTATCCCTAAGGTCACGAAAACACATACCTTCTTCTTCTTAATATATTGAGAGGTAAATCACCGCTAAATCGCGCTTGCCTTCATCGAAAACTTGCGAGCGGAGTTCATTAACCAGTCTCCTAGCCATCATCTTCCTTGGTGCCATTTTAAGAAGAAAATCTACAAAAATTGAGAAAAAAAGTGAAATTCGATTTTTAGAGAGAGAGAGAGCAAAATCTTACCAAAATTCTTATGTCGTCTAATGATTAATGCATGAAAAGAGTGAAGGATTGTAAGATTCATGAAAAGAAATGAATACAATACCAAGAATCTCAAGGAAAATGAAGATTTTAGAGAGTGGGAGGAGGATTTTTCTAGGTTAAAGAGAGAAGGAGTGAAATTTTTTAGAGTGGGTGAAAGAAGAAAATAGGAGGGAAGTTTAAATTTCCCTCTCGGATGGAATTCCCATGATCGTGGGAATTCCCATAATTCCCACGATCGTGGGATAATTCCCACGATCGTGGGATAACTCTCCAGAAACTTTCTGGAGAGATTTCCCACTATCGTAAGAATCACCATAATTCCCACGATCCTGGATTTTCTCTTTAGAAACTTTCTGGAGAGCTTTCCCACGATCGTGGGAATTGGTGATTCTCACAAATCTAAACCTTCTTCTAAGCTTAATATTACTTCTTCATGATCCCACAACTTACAAAAACATCAACTTTATATCATCATCAAAAATTTCTAGAAAAAACAAGTTGAAATTCAAACAAAATCGAATTGAACATCAATCAAACTCAATTTAAACACACGCATAACTAAAGATTCAAATCAATAAATAAACAAAAACACTTAAAAGGAAGTAGAATCCCATGGGTTGCCTCCCATGCAGCGCTTCTTTTAATATCGATAGCTTGACGCTCCTTGATGCTCATGATGGCTCAAATGACTGGTACAGTAGCAGCGTGAAAACTGATCTCAAACTCTGCAGATGAGCTATCCTAGTATGGACTCCACTTTCCTTGTTGTTTTCCTTCCTTCGCCTTCTCCTGTGTGATTGTATCTTCTTACCTGCATTCCTAGGGTCCTCAGTATCTTTCCATCCACTTTTTGGTGTCCATTGGGGGTGAAGGAGCGCAATAATTTTTCTTTGATACCTTGAATATTAACTGCTCCTGCCTACTCTTAATATTAATTCGCCTCCATTAACATCAATGATCAAATGAGCAATAGCCAGAAACAATCTCCCAAGAACCATCGGGGTTTTCTTATCTTCTCCATTCTTCAGTATGTAGAAATTTGCAGGAAAAAAGAATTTGTCAATCCGTATTTGCACATTCTTAATGATTCCCTTCGGCAAGTGTACCGTTTTATCTGCTATTTTCATCAATATCTTTGTGGGGACTGGCTCTCCTAAACCTAGTTTCTGACTAAATGAGTAAGGCATCATGTTGATATCAGCTACCAAGTCTACAAATGCCCTAGCTATCTCGATCCCATTTATATTGCACGAAATAAAGAAATCCCTTGGGTCTTCCTTCTTTTGTGCTATGAGTGGCCTTTCTTCTTATATGTTCTTGATGATTTTTTCTCCACTGGATCCTTTAATATGAGCTTTGTTTGAAGTTGATTCGTTATGTCAGTCATATTGCTTAGCTCAACCTCCTTAAAACTCCTTGTTACTTCACTTGAAAATGACTTCCACTAAGCAAAGATTTGATGTGGAAGTCCTAGTTGAAGTTCCTTCATCGGCTCGCTTACTAGTTCACTCGGAAGGACTTCCAAAACTGCTTGTCCTTCTCTCTTGACTCTGTCTTTTCCCTCATGTTCACTTTCCTTCTTTTCTATTCAAGTGAGGGTCATGATTCTTTCTATTGGGTTAACGTCGGTGTTACTTAGTAGGCTACCTGTATTTCTCGAAGATAACGTGTTAGCAAGTTGACCTACCTGAAACTACAAGCTATGAATCGATGAGGCATGATTCTTTAAAATTTGGTCAAATTTTGCCTTCATCTTCTTCTGACTCTCCTCCTGGCTTGCAAACATCCTCTTCTAATTCTCCTCTTGAGCTGCTAGTTTGGACCCGGCACTTCCATCATCTTCTCCATCTTACTCTCCATTGCTCCAATTTGATCTTATTCGAATCCGAACGATCCTTGTGGTCTCGATTGACCACCTATATTGTTGTTACTCTAAGAAAATTTTAGATAGTTTTTTCATCCCGGATTATAAGTATTAGAGTACAGGTTATTAATATTACCTCTTTGCGACTGGCCCATGCAACTTATGTGTTCGGTACCACTGACTCTTAATAGGAAGCACTCCGCTAGGTCGTGGTTGCTCTACCCGCACAGCTCACATTGAACTTGCATCGCCTTTGCTGTAAAGTAGGATGCTCCTTGCATGTTGTTTAGCTGCTTCGTAAGAGCCGTGATTTGAGCCTCCAAGGCAGTAACAGAGTCAATGGGTATCATACCTTTTTGCTCCTTTTGCCCTTGTCTGTTCCTCTCGCTCGACCATATGCAACTATTGCTCGCCAGCCCCTCCAAAAGGTAATGAGTTACTTCCACCGTCTTCCTCATTAATGAACCTCCAGCTGCTACATCAATGATTCCTTTGGTACTCGGATTCACTCCATTATAGAACATCTGAAGCAGGAACTCTCTCGATAAGTTGTGATGTGGAAAATTCTCTAAAGTTCTTTAAAACTCTCCTAGCTTCGTAGAAGGATTCCCCGTCTTTTTGTTAGAAATTTGTAATCTCCTTGATAATCAGCGTCGTCTTCATTAACGGGAAATATTTGGCGAGGAATGCTTGGGCAAGCTGCTCCCAAGTCATAATCTGGCATGAATTCAACTAGTTGTACAACACTTTAGGTCTATCTTTCAATGTGAATGAAAATAGTCTCAACTTCACCGCATCGTCGGGCATTCCATTGAATCGAAATGTTTCATAGATCTCTAAGAAATTTGCAATGTGGGCACTCAGATCCTCATTGGATAGCCCGTTGAACTGCACACTATTTTGTGGAATGTTGATTAGCGTCGGCTTTATCTCGAAATTATTTGCTTGGACTACAATCTCAACACTCCTTGAGGACTAAATCCTGGCCTCATGAAATCCATCAGAGTCCTCTCTGGTCCTGCTTGCTCTCCTTCTTGAGCCATATCTTGTTACAAAAATTTTAGATGCTTTGCCCTTCTCAACTCTCTTTCGTGTCTCTTGATGTCAGAAAATTCATCTTCACTAACTTCTTTTGTTCTTTACATGCTTCTTGTGTCATATACCTGCAATTACACAAGGAAAAGTAACAAAATTCTTAAATCAAAGTAATCTAAAGTAAACAAGATGCTACACAATCAATCCTCGACAACAGCGCCAAAAACTTGTTTGAGTGTAATAATACAACACAAACTACTCATTTTACGCTCAAAAAAATCACAAGTGAACTGGTAGTGACTTGTAGTTAAAAAAGAGTGGATATCGATCCCGCAAGGATTGATGCTCAGACACCATTTAATTTAGACCAAACTTTGTTTAAGAAACAAAATTGTTTAATGCAAATAATATGGAAAATTAAATTAAAATTAAAAGACTAACACAAAGCAATAGACAATACCAAAATGTAGAAAAATCGAAATTCAAGAATCCAAAGATTAGAGATTACTTTTTCCCTATTTTGTCTCTATCCTATTTTATTAATCGAATTGTGTCTTACCTAAGATTTTCGAATGTATTAATTACCCTATCTCAAGGTATAATCAATTGTCCCTATCGAATTAAAGGGAATCAATTGGACGATCTCTCAACCTACCCAATGACTCTACTAATTCAACTAGTTATTAAAGTATCATATGTGTGATCAATTGACTTCGCCGAGATCTCTCTTCTAACGTATCAATTAACGTGAAGATTGTATGTCCATGGGTTGCCAACTCTCATAGTACAATCTTACGCAATTAATCTTACTCACTCTCTTTAGTTATTGTAAGAACACATATAAAATCAACAATTATCAAAGACAACTTCATTTAATTCAATAAAATAGGAGTTCTAAGAAAATAGTTCAAAAACAATCCCTAAACTAAATTAGCCAATCATAGTCTCCATAACGCCATCAACACATAAATAATCCATCTTACAAAGATTAGAAGAAAGAAAAACACAAAAAATTGGATAAAAGGAACTTCTTCTCTTCTTTGCTAAAATCTAGAATTTTGGATGTTGATGTGCTATTTTCCACAATCTTGATAATAATCCTTGACTTCAATCCAAATCTAGCGAGCATATAGCAGCAAGGACTTGTGGTTGCCAATTGAGGTAATTGTGTTGATCAAGCTTAAGGGGAAGGTTGAAGTTGAGTGTTTTTGCAAGGGCAGGAAAATCAAGGCTGGATGGGGAGGAAGAGGGTGAGTTTGTGGCAGAGGTGGTGGACTCCATTGATATTGGTTAACGTGAGTCAGAGAAGGCTTTGATACCATGTAAAGTTGATAGTAATTTGTTTGTAAACTTGATTAAAAATTTTATTCGTTTCATTCTATATTTATATACAAATAGTAAGAGGAAATCTAGTCGTTAGATACAATTTGTTATGATCAAAGGGCTGATAATAGTAATAGAATATTTTGTTCTGTTTTCAACTGATAACTATTTTGTACAGGTCATTAAAGAAGCTTCAAGAATGTTTTGATGGGCTGAAGTGTAAATGGGTTTTATCGTGACTTTATTCTGACGAGCTTTAATGACTTTACTGATTTGTAAAGGCCCATCAGAGTCTTCTCCTCTAACATACCGTACTCCACAAGATCCCTACTGGGCTTTTTTTGAGAATTTAAAAAAATTCGGTTAAGTTGTTATTTTGCACTTATTTGATATATAAATCTCTCTTATAAGTTGCCAGGGAATTTTTGACGGTGTATGTGTTAAGTCAAAAAGACTTTACGATGATTAATTTTGATGACAATCAAATAATAATAATGTTAGAACCAAATGGACGTCTTTGACAAGAGTGTTAAGTGTGCAGACGCAAAGACTATATAGACGCAAATGCAGACGCAGACGTAAAGACTATATAGACGCAGATGCAGACACAAAGACTATATAGACGCAGATGTAGACGTAAAGACTATATAGACATAGACGCAGATGCAGACACAAAGATTATATAGACATAGACACAGACGTAGATACAGACGCAAGGACTATATAAATGTAGACGCAGACGCAGACGCAAAGACTATATAGACATAGACGCAGACACAGAGGCAACACAGACACAAAGAAGACATAGACGAAACCACAAAGGTACACTAGTACATCAGACAGTTATTTAGTTAGAGTTAGTTACAGAACTCAACTAAATGACAGTTACCTAGAAGCGGTTATCAAGAATCAAGAAGTCGTTATCAAGAA
>JANZXR010000172.1:6284458-6324853 GCA_027575705.1 Erythroxylum echinodendron
CGAATATTATCAAAATTTCCATAATATTCGCCACCTTTATCGGACCTCACTATTTTTACTTTTCAATGTCCAAGTCCATTTGCAAAGTTTCTTACAAGTCAAGGCATAGTTGGCAATACATAATGCCTGGTACACCGCAACAAAATGGTGTAGCCGAAAGACAGAATTGTACTCTTATAGATATGGTTAGGAGTATGTTAAGTTATAGTACTGTGTCGTTATCATTGTGGATGTATACATTAAAGACCGCTGCATATATGCTTAATAAGATTCCTAGTAAAGTAGTTCCTAAGACACCTTATGAATAGTAAACAGGAAGGAAACCTAGCTTACGACACCTTCATATTTAGGGTTTTCCGACAGAAGTAAGGTTGTATAATTCACATGAAAAGAAGCTTGATGCAAGAACTGTTAGTGTTTTTTTCATCGGCTATCTTGAAAAGTCAAAGGGGTACAGATTTTACTATCCTAACTATAGTACGAGAATAGTTGATCCTGGTAATGCTCGGTTCATTGAAAATGGTCAAAACAGTGGGAGTGGAGAATTGTGAAAAGTGGATATTCACGAGAGTCGAGTAGAAACTACTACATCAAATGTGATCCGACCGGTTGTTATTCTTCTTATTGCATCACAAATATGCAACATACCGGAACAACAAATTAATGTTCCAATTCTACAAATTGAACATATTAATGAAGAACTAACTAATGATGTTCAAGTTACAAATGATAAAATGATGCCACAAGAAGTAGTATTACGAAGGTCTGGAAGGCAGAGAAGACCAGCTATTTCAAGTGACTATGAAGTTTACTCACTTGAACATGAATGTAATAATTCTGAAAAATTGTTCAATGCTATGAAAGAAGAGTTAAAATAAATGGATGACAACGAAGTATGGGAATTAGTTAAGTTACCGGAAGGTGTAAAGCAAGTGAGTTGTAAATGGGTCTTTAAGAGCCAGATTTGTTGCTAAAAGTTATACTCAAAAGAATGACATTGACTATAAAGAGACCTTCTCTCCAGTTTCAAAAAAGGACTCTTTAAAAATTGTTATGGCTCTGGTGGCTCATTATGATTTAGAGCTTCACCAAATAGAGGTAAAGACCACATTTCTAAATGGTGACTTGGAAGAAGAAGTGTACATGGATCAACCAGAAGGTTTTAAAACCACAGGAAAGGACAAGTTAGTGTGAAAATTAAAGAAGTCAGTATATGGACTGAAACAGGCTTCCCGAAAATGGTATCTTAAGTTTATTGATACCATTACGTCTTGCTGTTTTGTAAAGAACACTGTTGATCGCTGTATCTATAAAAATCAGTGGGAGCAAGTTCATTATATTATTCCTATATGTGGACGATATCCTTCTTGCTGTGAATAATTTGATTTTGTTACATGATGTCAAGGATTTTCTCTCTAATAATTTTGACATGAAATATATGAGTGAGGCATCCTATGTGATCAAAATATAACTATTCCGTGACAGATCACAAGGATTGTTAAGATTGTCTCAGAAATGATATATCAAGAAAATATTAGAAAGATTTAAAATAAAAAAGTGTTCCGTAGGGATAGTTCCAATTCAAAAAGGGGACAAATTTAATCAAATGCAATGTCCACAAAACGTTTTGAACCGTAAGGAAATGGAATTTATTCCTTATGCGTCAGTAGTTAGTAGGTTAATGTATGCTCAAACATACACTCGACCAGATATTAGTTTTGCTATTGGAATGCTAGGCCGCTATCAAAGTAATCATAGAATAGACCATTAGAAAACTGCAAAGAAAGTCCTTAGATATTTACAAGGCATAAAAGACTATATACTCATATATAGAAAATCAACTCATCTCGAAGTAGTAGGTTACTTAGATTCAGACTATGCCAGTTGTGTAGCCTCGTGAAAATCTACATTTAGTTATATATTCCTATTAGCTGGAGGAGCAATTTTGTGAAAAAGTGGAAAGTAGTCCGTCATTGCTAATTCCACTATAAAGGCTGAATTTGTAGCGTGCTTTGAGGCCACGGTTCATAGATTGTGATTGCAGAACTTTATCTTAGGTCTTGGTATTGTTGACAGTATTGCTAGGCCGTTAAGAATATATTGTGATAATTCTGCAGCTATTTTCTTCTCTAAGAATAACAAGTATTCAAATGGTGCAAAATACATAGATTTGAAATATTTGTTTGTGAAAAAAGAAGTGTAAAAATATAAAGTATCAATTGAATATATTGGTACCGATCTAATGATAGTGGATCCGTTAACTAAAGGCTTATTGCCCAAAACATTCATTATCCATGTTAAATGAATGGGCATTATAGATAAGTCCTTGCTAGCATAGCGTTATGACATATATATATATATACATATAATTGTCTTGCTCGAATTATTATGACACTTGTGAATTCAATTACAATAATATTTTTCTCACTTGTTGTTCATATTATGTTGTATACAATAATTATTTCTGTGAGATAACAATTACAAAATTACCCACTTAAAGTTTTATGAATTGAGTTGATTGTGTATGTGATACATGAAAGGGATCATGTTGTATACCTTGTGACCGCCATGATCCTATCATCTTAATTCAATTAAGGATGACTTGATCAATTTAATGTATTGTGTGCACTTAAAGGTTTATTGTTGAATTACCAAGTCATTACATGGGCCAAGTAAGAAATTGTTAGATTAATTTAAGGTAGCTCATGTAATATATAATGGATTGATTCTAATTAAGGAACCTAATATGTGTTAATAGGCATTTTATATTGATTTTTGATATATAATTTGCTAAACTTTTGTCCATTTAATGTTTAAATTGCACTAATTGAGAGCTATTTGTTTTAATTCTAGGCACATACTAGATTTTGGGACCTTTAAAAGCCTAAAGCAAGAAAAGCTATTAAAGGAAGCAAAAGCCAAAACATTAACGTTTTGGCCACCCAATTAAACGTTAACGCTTTACATAGTAGCAGCCAAGGTTTTTGTATGATGAAGAGGCTAAAACGTGAAAAAACAAAGAGATCAAAGGGCAGCTGGCGACAAAAAGAAAAAGAAGGATTTTGGTTATGGGTGAAGCAAAGTTTGACATTCAATACACATCAAACCAAAAAGAAGTTGGCTGGCGGCGTAGATAGAAGAACAAGAAGACATCATCTATGCGTAAAAGGTGACAAAAACTCTCATAAAATCATGTAGAAAGCAGCAGTTGGCGATAGTAAAAGAGAGCATAAGATGATGGACTTTTAGTACATAAAAGACAAAAGAAGATGGCTGAAGCAGTAGAGATGAAAAACAGGAGGGTTAGGCGTAAATGAGGGCTGGCATTTATTCAATATGATGAGACAAAAAGAGAAAGGAATAGGCGGCAGCATATAGAAAAAATCAAGCAGTTGGTTGCGTGAATATAGGAGCAACTGGTGGCATTAATATGGGAGCAGCAAGTGGCGTGAAGAAAGGGAAGAACGTGAATAGCTGGGACGGAGGAATCACTTACGCACAAGCCCACCCAAAAACACTGTTGTGTGGGTAGAGATGAAAAACACGTTGTAGTTGTTGCTAGGGAAGAGCATTTTGGTTAGGAGATAAAAACGAAGAGCTGGTGGAAGCACAACATTGGTAGCAGGCTGGAGAATATTAGAGCTGGTGGCATGAGCTATGTTAAAGAAAACTGAAACAACTGGTGGAAAGAAGAGAACTGAAGCAACACCTGGTGCTAAGAGAAACAATCAAAGACAACTGGTGAAAGCAAGTAGCTGTGTGTGAATGAGAGGGCTTGAAAGTTGGCAGTTGCGTTAAAAGAGGAGAGTAACGTTACAGTGAAACAAGAGAAGTAGCTAACAGTGGAGAAGAGACGTGCATGAATAAAGTGGACTCAAACCTTATTTGTCATGTCAATGAATAGTAATAAAAGAGGAGAAGGTTGGCTACACCATATGCGTGAATAGAAAATAAAAGCAAGAGAAGAGTTGTAGTGTTGTAACGAATTTGAATGGGTGGACCACCAACTTATTTGTCACATCAGTGAAATAGGAAAGAGGGAGATAATTACAGTAGCAAAGAGAGCTTCAGTGGTGAGACTTCTTTTTTTATCCCATTGTCACGGTTTTGCATAAATAAAAGGTGGAATCAAGGACAGTGGTAGAGGACATCGACATTAGAGAATTTTTTGGACAGCAACAATCATCTCTCTCGAAGATTATATATCGGGTATTTCGTTTTTAATTTTTACTTTTTAATTCCTTATTTATTTTAATTATATGGATTTAATCAATGCAACCATATATTATGACCATAATTTATGTTACATTGATGAATATGTGTGAGTAAGTTTTTCTTTTCGGTTAAGGTTAAGATTGATATTGGATTAAGATAATTTTTGTGGTATTGATTTTTACTTGATTGAATACATATTTAGTCCTAATTTAGCTTGATCACCTAGATTAAGACCTTAGATAATTTAATGTCATAATCAATGAGATTTAATTTGTCGGAAAATTAATCAAGCGACATACTTGAGACTAAAATGTAGACCAATCTTAGGATTTTGTGTGAGGATACCTAAAATTAACGAACTTAATTTTAGGCTTCTTGAATTGAACACCTTTATTTCAAATTATCTATGAACCAAGTAGGTGACTCGAATTTAGAAGAGAAAGGAACACTCATGAACATTAGGTTCGACTTGCTTAAGTGAAGTATTTCCTAAATGAATCCACCGTTACAATTTTATTTTTAGTGTCCAATCCAATTGAAATATAATATCTTAATCGATTTTTATCGTTTGATTAAATCTAGTCGTTTTAATTCATGCCTTGCATTTTTTGGATTTCCTTGATTTGCTTACTTTATTTTTTTATTTTCAAATTAATCAATTCTTAATCGTTCGAGTAAATTTTCATTGTTTAATTTAATTATCTTATGCGTTGAATTTTTCCTTGAGTACAATATCCGGTTCTTACCAATTTATATTACTTGTCGACATAATACACTTGTCTCTAATTGGTCTAAATAAAATTTAATTTATATTATTTTATTTAGACCGTAATTGTTAATAAGCCTACGAGTTATAAGAATCAAATGGGCCTATGCCCTTTCTCTCTCCCTTTACATTTTGCAGAAACGGTTTCTGATTTAGTTAACTAAAACATTATAGAGCGTTTATAACCATCGTGAAACACAAGCATTGTTAGGTGATAGGAAGAGATGGAATAAATCGCTGTCAAAAACTTCAACCATTATGAATTCAGGTTTGATTTATTGTGTCATTAATCGAACCATAAATATCTTTCAACAAGTATCATATTTACGAGGAAGTTGGAGCCATCTCCAAGCAATTGTCAAGGAAACTCTACGCCTTTACCCACCAGTTCCTGTTCCGCGTTCTGCATTGAAAGGTTGTACCGTGTCAACATCTTTCCCTCTGGAGGTAAGAAAACGGAACAGAATTACGGCCCCAAAGACATGGAGCTGCCTAGAAGATTCATCCCCACAAAACCTGCATGTCCCTCATCAATTGTAGCCTGAAAGGTTCCAGAAAACAGAGTTCCAAGAGGTCAGAAGTTTTCCAGTTATAAAAGAAATGCTGCCATGACGAAGTTGAATGGAAATTGCTTCCTGCTTCCTGCTTCCTGCGTCCTTGAGTTCACTCATTGGCTTTTATTTTATGTGGGATAGAACTAAACTGAATTTGTTATTTCTAACCAGGACCAAGACCGTCTGTTCGATTAAATTACATGACACTGAAAAAATATGAATAGTAAAAATAAATAAATATTAATATTATTCAAATTCATAATTTTGATGCAGACGACTAGACCCATTCCGAAATCAAACAGTGTACATAACAACATGAAACTAACCGAGTCGACGCTAGCCAACTGTAAGCCATGACAGAAGGGAGGGAAACAAACCGCCAGACGGATAACTTAAAAAAGTGGATACATTTACTTTAGCCTATTTTCTCTCCGTAGTTTCGCCTTTTCTCCGCCCTGTTTTCTCTTCAATTCACTGCGCACCACCACACCTTACCTCATAACCTTCAACTTCTGATTCCAAGTTGCAGTTTTTGTCATATGTACAAAGGATAGTAAGAAAGTACCAAAAACAAAAAAAAGAAAAACAGCTACTGTTCATGCAATCCTCTCTAAACACGCTCACCAATTCAGACTTCCATTACTTATGGAAACCCCAACACTTTCACTTTCCTTCTCGAAGACCCATTTCCCAAAACCTCAAATGCTGTCCCGTGTCCCTGAATCTCTCCAATCCGTTGACAACTTCCTTCCACTGCGACACGGGAGAAGTTGTCCACAACTGGCAGGAAATAGGAGTGAGGCCCACATGTCCGGTGAGGCTTCCAGTGGTGGTTAGGAAGGCGGGAAGGGTTTCGAGGTATATGTGGGATGGAAATTGTTTGGAGTTGGTGAGAGTGGGTGGAGGTGCGACGGATTTTCGCTTGGATTTCGAGGATGGCTTCAAGAAATTGTTTAGGGCTTCGAGTTTAGCTATCAGGAACTTGTTTATACCCAAACAAGTGCCTGAGAATTACATGGGGTATGTGAAATGGAAGTTCTTGCATCGGGTTTTTAGCTCTGCGCTGCAAGTTCTTGCGACTCAGGTTTGTGGTTATATGTAAAAGATTGTTTTTTGTTGTCTCGTTTCTAGAATTTTTGGAGAACGTTTCTGACATTTTTTATGGACGATGAAAGATTGAATTTTTACGTAAAGGAAAGGATTGTTTAGATTTTTTCTTATCCTGTTGGAATAATTTGTTGGGGTCAGGCAATGTTTCGAGCTATAGGGATTGGGTATTCACGTTCACTTCCATCAGCGGCTGCTCTTAACTGGATCTTGAAGGATGGGGTTGGACGTCTAAGTAGGTGCATTTATACTGCTAGTCTGTCGTCTACCTTCGACACCAATTTGAAGGTAGGAGTTGTATTATCATTAGGATTGGCCTCCTTTTAGTTTTACTTTGTCAAAACTTAAAAGAGATTGTTCCAGTTCCGGGCTATATCTTCAAACTGGACATATTAGTATACTTGTTGCTGTTGGGAGGGACATTATTAATTGATTATTTTGTTGTCTCATTGGTAGAGAGTCAGGTTCTCGACGTCTGTTCTATTCAGTTTGAGCATTGGAATTGAGCTGCTGACCCCTGCATTTCCCAAGTATTTCTTGCTTCTGGCCACTATGGCTAATGTTGCCAAGCAAATAAGCCTAGCATGCTACCTAGCAACTAGTGTAAGAACTGTTGTGTTACTAGCCGCTATTCCATCTCACATTTCTTTTTCGTCTTGGAGTATAATCTTTCTGCTTTACATATGCAGTCTGCTATTCATCGTAGCTTTGCGGTGGCTGATAATATTGGTGAAGTTTCAGCAAAAGCACAAGTATGATTCTTTTGTCGCAACTTCTGTTATTAATTTTAGTTATTCTGTATCTTGGAATCTTGATCCTTACTTGGGTTTCAGATACAATCAGTGTGCTTTGATAATCTTGGTCTCATGCTTGCTGCATTTCTGAATATGCTGTTCAAGAACAATCAAAGGTTTTTTTTCTCTCTCTAAATCTTTTCTTATTAGTTCAAAGCCCTAGTAATAATAAATCAAGTTTAGTCGTCTATTTCTCATTTACTGCTTTAGAGTTGAAGATGGAATTCAATTTATACAATCAACGTAACATTTCTTATATACCACTAATTTTAATTTGTTTATATTATAGAAATAATCAGCTAATTATATCTACAGATAATCACTTAATATTCTATTAATCGGTAGCTTAATCAATGGGATTTTATTACTTAGAGGATAAATATATTCTTTTTGATTTAAGGTGATTAGGGCTACATTATCCTATATATTCCTTATACTATTTGTAGAACAATCAAAGAAGAATTACTTTGTACTCTTTCTTCATGGTATTAAAATGACGACTCTTCTACAATATTTTTTCTTTCTTCGTTCAAATTAGTCCTAAGTTGACTATCAATTAGCGCTGAATGGCCAACAAAGAAACTCCTCATCCTCCAACAATGATTTCAGCAATTCGAGTGTGACTAATTCCGGTGTTATGATGGGAAATGTACAACATAACTGTGATTTTCTTGGCTCAAACTTGCCTTTTCAATTGATGAGTCACAGATTGAATGACCAGAAATGGTCGCAAACAATAAAGCTGGCCATTGGCGGTAGGGGAAAACTCGAGTATTTGACTAGAGAGACAATAAGGCTTGCTTTGGATGATCCAAATATGACAAGATGAAGGTTCGAAAATTCTTTGATCACAACTTGGTTGATTAATTCCATGGAACCTACAATCGAAAAACCTCCTATGTTTTTGCCAAAGGCTAAAGATATATGGGATGTGGTTTGAGAGATGCATTTTGATATTGAGAATTCTTTCTAAATTTTTGAACTAAAAATGAAGATATGGAAGGCCAAACAAGGAGACTGTGACGTTACATTGTTTTATAACGAACTTGTAACCTTGTGGCTGGAATTGGTCCTATGTTATGAGGATGTTTGGAACTATTTGAGTGACAGTTTTCGACATAAAAAAAAGGAAGAAAAAGATAGAGTTTATGTTTTTCTCGTATGATTGAATTAAGAATTGGATGAAGTTAGATGTCGAATTTTGGGAAGATGATTAGCAAGGCTAAGCAAGTTGGAGGTCTCTATTTCTTCGAAATCGGATGACTTAAACAATTAATTCCAAAGAACTTGTCATAATTCTATTTCATTACTTCATGAGAATTAAATTATGTTTAGAGATGGCAATGGGTTGGCCCATGGACCAGTCTCGCTAATTTTTTAAAAATAATTTTTTAAAAAATTAAAAGTGTAAAATAACGTCTTTTTTTAATTGAGTCTGAGCATGAATTGCCCAAGCTTAGGCCTGCCCGAGAATTTAGACCCATAGGCAACCCATTGCCATCCCTAATTATGTTATGGAATTTTAGATTTGGACATCCAAGTTCTTATTATATGAGACATTTGTTTTTGAAGTTGTTTACAAATAGAGATCTATCTTCATTTTAGTGTCAAGTTTGTCAAATTGCTAAAAATCATCAAACATCTTTTCCAGCACAGCCTTATAGGGCCACAAACTATAATCCATAGTGATATCTGGGGACCTTCGAGAATATAAACAATAGCTGAAAAAAGATGATTCATAATTTTTATTGATGTCCACACTAGAATTACTTAGTTATTTTTACTTAATAAGAAGTAAGATGTTGAGAGGGTGTTTTAGGACATTTATAATATCTAAACACAATTTCAAACTAGAATTCAAGTTTATAGAAGTGATAATGAAAAAGAATACTTCAAATGGGCTTTTTAAGGAATTTTTTGTTGAAAAAGGAATTATTCATCAAAGCTCATATACTGATACTCTACAACAAAATGGAATAGCCAAAAGAAAAAATAAACATCTATTAGAAATTGTAAGATCTCTAATGCTTTCAACTAATACTTTACTTATGGGGTGAGTGTTAACAGTTACATATTTGATCAATAGGATGCCTTCAAAAGCTTTAAAATTTCAAATACCTCTTAATTGTTTTAATAAATGCTTTGATCTCCCTCGTAAAATGTTTAGGTGTATTGATTTTTTTATATTCATGACAACAATCAGGAAAAACCTTGATCCTAAAGCATGAAAATGTGTTTTTGTTGGTTATCCTTCCACTGAAAAAGGGGTACAAGTGTTTTGATCCAATAATGAAAAGGTTTTTTATTAAGATGGATGTCGACCTTTTTTTTCTCTCACCTCATCTTCAGGAGGAGACACGTAGTGAAGATTTGTTTTTTGATATTTATAAGGAAAATGAGATTATGGCCAACATTGACAATAATGTAGATATTTTTTATAATCCTAATTCAATCACTGATGGTGTCTCAAATAATGAAAATAAGGATTCATCTTCGATGCATTTACAAATTCAATCTTAAGAAATGTGTGCAAGACAAGATGGAAATCGTTTTAAAGTGCCTTTTGGAGGAAATATTAAGAATGATAGAAAAGCACAGACAACTTATAGCACGATCAAGAATCTAACTTGAAAACAAATATGGAAATTGGAGACCAACCAAGTAAATTTTAGTTTGACTCTATTTTTGTTGAGCCATTGTCACTTGAACCAATTTCATAGTCGGATGAAACCTTAGATTTATCTATTGCTCTTAGGAGAGGGTCTAGAACTTGTACCAAATATCCTTTGTATAACTTCTTATCATATAAAAGTCTTATTTCCATCATTTCAAGCATTTTCTTCTAAGTTATCCAATGTTTCCATACTTAAGAATATACAGGAGGCTCAAAATATTCCTAAGTGGAGGGATGCCATCTTGGAGGAAATGAGAGCTTTGGGGAAAAATAGAACGTGGGAGGAAGTTGATCTTCCTTGAGGGAAACACTGGTCGGATGTAAATGGATATTCACCGTAAAGTACAATTTTGATGGATCACTTGAAAGATATAATGCTTGCCTTATTGTTAAGGAGTTTACTCAAACCCATGGCATGGATTGTTCAGAAACTTTCACCTATTGCTAAATTAAATACTGTGAGTGTGTTGCGTTCTATTGCAGTTAATCTAGATTGGACTTTACATCAGTCGGATGTGAAAAATGGTTTCCTAAATGGAGATTTAGAAGAAGAGGTGTACATGGAGTCTCTCCTAAGATTTAGTGAAAGTTTTGGAAAAAGGATATGCAAACTAAAAAAATCTTTATATGGGCTGAAACAATCACTAAGGGCCTGATTTGAAAGATTCACAATATTTGTGAAGTCTCAAGGTTTCTTACAGGGGCAGTTTGATTATACTCTATTTATAAAAACTTCTGTCGAAGGAAGGACTGTGATTATAATTGTGTATGGAAGTGACATTATTCTCACTGAAGGTAATTTTGAAGAAATTGAAATTCTCCAAAAAAATCTCTCAAAGGAGTTTGAAATAAAAAACCTAGGGTTCCTTGGTTACTTCCTAGGGATGGAACTTGCTAGATCTAAGAAGGGCATAGTAGTCACTTAATGGAAGTATATCTTGGACCTTTTAGGAAAAATTGAGATGAGTGGATGTAAACCATCAGATATTCCTATAGAATTTTGAAGATTTAAGAGAAAAACAAAACTCATAAATTTACGTGATTCAGTCTATTGAGACCTACGTCCACGGTAACTAAAACTTTTGTCTTTTCCTTTATTTGTCTTGTATTTTTCAGTTTACATCATACATATATATAGGGAACCACACTAGCCATTTTAGGAAGTAGACTAATATAATAGGGATTTTGATTTGATACAAAATCCCTTATAATCCTCCTATAGATCAAATATTAACTAGAGAAGTAATATTCTGTTGGGATCTTCTCTAATTGACATCTCCAACACACCCCCTCAAGTTGGATCATAGATATTGATCATATCCAACTTGCAAACAAGTTTGTCGGAGTTCTGCCTTGATAGTCCCTTAGTGAGTATATCTACAGTTTACTCTTTCGTAGGGACATATGTCATACAAATATTCCCTTCATCTACCTTTTCCTCGATAAAGTACCTGTCCACTTCTACATGCTTGGTCCAATGATGTTGAACTGGACTTAGGAAGATAATAATAGTTGCTTTATTATCATAGTAGAGCTTGATAGGTGGTTCTATTGTAATACGAAGTTCTTCCAAGAGTTTCTTCAACCACAATCCTTCACATATTCCTTGAGCTACTGCTCTGTATTCAACCTCTGCACTGCTTTTGGCTACTACATTTTGCTTTTTACTTCTCCAAGTTACTAGATTCCATCGTATGAATGAACAATACCCAGATGTGGACTTTCTATCTTCTTCTGATCCTGCCCAATCTGCATATGTGAAAACCTTTATTTTCTTGTTCTCACATTTTTTGAATAATAGGCCATTCTCGAGGGATCCTTTAAGATACCCATGGATTTTGTACACTGCTTCTAGATGAGCCTCCATGGGATTGTGCATGTGTTGAGTTACCTGACTTACTGCAAATGCGATTTCTGGTCTAGTATGTGATAGGTAAACTAATCTCCCTGCTGGTCTTTGATACCTCTCCTTATCAGCTGGTTTCTCAACATCTATTGGTCTCTTTCCATCTTCAACTAGGGTCACTTGGCCTACACCTGATCATATCGGTTTCATTCAAGAGATCAATGACATTTTCTTTGTGAAACACTAATTCCTTTCCTTGATCTGGTAACTTCCATTCCTAGGAAATACCACATCTGACCCAAATCCTTTACCTCAAATTCAGTGGCTATAACTTCCTTTATTTTCTTCATCTCTAGTGTATCATCCCCTGTCAAGACAATATTAACATATACGGCCATAATTGTCTTTTTTCCATTATTAGAATGTTTGAAAAACATTGTGTCATCTGAATGTCCTTGTTGATATCCTTGTCCTTTATTACTTTCGTAAAGCTATCAAACCTCGCTCTTGGAGATTGTTTTAATCCATACAAGGATTTTTTCAGCTTGCAAACTTTGTTTTCTCCACCCTTCTCACAGAATCCTAGAGGTTGCACCATGAAGACTTATTCCTCTAATTCCCCATTTAAGAAAGCATTCTTGATGTCCAATTGTTGCAAGGACCAGTCCAAATTTGCTACCAAAAATAGGACTTGGATAGTGTTTATTTTTGCGACTGGTGCAAACGTCTCCATGTTGTCGACACTATATGTTTGAGTGAACCCTTTAGCAACCAACCTCACTTTATCTTTCAACTGAGCCATCAGCTTTATGTTTTACAGTGAATACCCATTTACATCCCACAGTTCTTTTTCCTTTTGGTAATTCTACCACATCCTATGTCCCATTTTTCCTCAAAGATTTCATTTCCTCCGTCACTGCCTTAATCCATTCGGGCACTTTCAAGGCTTCGTGAAAATCCTTTGGAATTCTAATCCTATCTAGGTTAGTGGTAAAAGCATGACGTGTTTCAAACAAGATATTATAAGATACAAACTGTGAGATAGAGTGTAGACTACATGACCGCGATTTTTTCCGAAGAGCACTAGGCAACTCCATATCATTTGGTTCAGATTCTATTGTCTGATCAAAAGGAAGTTTGGGTTGGTTGGATCTTCCACTGAATTCGACTCATGTAATGCTTCAGGTGTGAGGTTTTCCTAGGGTTTTGATTTTGATGGTACAATGTGGGTTAGGAACTGAGCTTCATTTAATTCTCCCCCTAAAGCGAAGGTTTTGGGTAATAGGGCATAGTTTTAAAGAAGGTAACATCAAGGGTAACAAACATCTTTCGAGTGATTAGGTCATAACATTTATACCCAGAATACCCAATGAAGACACACTTGATGGACCGAGGGTCAAATTTAGTACGATGATGGGAGTGAACATGAACAAAGGCTATACATCCAAATATTTTTAGAGGAAGATTCAAGTTAAGTCGTGAGGTAGGAAAATGTTCTCGAAATTTGTCTAGTGGAGTGGCAAAAGATAAAATTTTGCCAGGTATTCTATTAATGAGATATGTAGCAGTTAGGATAGCACTCTCCAAAAGGTTTTTGGCATTTTAGTAGTAAAAAGTGGAGCTCAGGTAACCTCAAGGATATGTCGATTCTTCCTTTTAGCAATTCCATTTTGCTGAGTGTCCACACATAAGCTTTGATGGACTGTACCATGCTTCAGAAGATAAGATCTCAAGGTTTGGTTAAAGTATTCAGTCTCATTATCTGTATGCAAGATTTGGATTTTTGTATAAAATTGGGTTTAGATCATAGAATGAAAGTTGATAAACATTGTCCTAACTTTTGTTTTATCACGTAAGAGATAGGTCTAACAAGTACAGGTATGATCATCAATGAAAGTGATAAACTACTTAGTGTTTGTTCGGTTGGATATATGAGAGGGACCCCACAAATCGCTATGTATGATAGTAAATGGCCTTGATAGTTTGTAACTAGTTGGAGGAAAAGAGGTACGTTGGTGTTTGGCATTTTCACAAATTTCACAACGAAAATCAAACATTATTAAAAATAGAAGGGAATAATTGTTTCATATAACGAAAATTCGGATGACCCATCCTAGCATGCCATAACATAATTTCAATAATTTTAGGGATAAATGCAGAGAGAGCATTCTGATTATTTGAAGTAGTCTCCTCTAAATAGTATAGTCCCTCACACTCCTTAGCACTGCCAATTGTCTTCCCCGATGTTAGATCCTAAAAGATACAATTAGAGGCAGGGAACTTAGTAGAACAGTTTGAGGTTTTTGTCAATTTACTAACAGATAACAAATTGCAAGACAATTTTGGAACATGTAAAACAAGTTATAGGACAATAGAATTAGAAATACAAATACTTCCTTGTCCAGCAACAGATGAAAGTGACCCATCTGCAATCTTTACCTTCTAATTTCCAGCACAAGGTGATTAAGTTGTAAACAATTGATATGCACCAGTCATATGATCAGAGGCATTGGAGTCAATAATACAAGATGCTTGTACTTGAATTGTAGTATTTAATGCATTTAGAATATTACCTCTTTGAGTTAGGGATCTAGAAGGAATATTATTAGAAAGCTGACCTGAAGTTTGAAACAAGGTAAAGACTTCGTATAATTTTCCAACTATTCGGGACTAAATTTTACCTCAAATTGACTGGTCTTTTACTCCTGTTTTACGGTAGCTTGATAGCCATGGTTTTTATTTTGTTTGGGCTTCCAATTTGTTGGTTTGCCATGGATTTGCCAACACTCATCCTTAGAGTGACCTGGTTTGTTGCAATGATCACATTTGGATTTTTTTGTGGTTGATTTTGACTAGGCCCTGTATTAAAGCTACAGGTCCCACTTGGTCCACCCCTTATTTGTGAACTGTGAGATACCAAAGCTGATTTTTCTTATAATTCATTTCGTATGCCTTTAGTCAACATAACCCGCCGTCGGCTCTCCTCTCTTCTTCACCCTGAGAAGACTTCCTGTAAAGTGGGTAAAGGGTGTCGTCCAAGAGTCCTCCCTTGCACATCTTCTAGTTCACGGTTGAGCCCGACAAGGAACTCAAATGCTCTCTCATTCTCCACTTTCTTCTTATACCTATCACTATCCGGTGCACAATTCCATTGTTCTTCTATACTTAAATCAAGTTCTTGCCATAAACCCATCATCTCCATGTTGTGGTTGTTCACTTCCCTCTCCCTGTTTCATCTGCCACGACCATGTTTTAATTTTGAAGGTTTGGGAGGTGTTTTCGGCATCTGAATATGTTTCCCGAACAACATCCCATACCTCTTTCGCTGTAGGTAGAAATAGATAGGTCTTCCTGATGGAGTGAATTGACCAGCCATGCAATCACCATCGAGTTTTCATCTCCACTTTTGTAGTGCAACAGCATCAATGGAAGGTGGTTTGTTCACCTCTCTAGTAAGATACCCATTCAGCTTCTCAACTGTGAATTGGAAGGACGAGCTCTCGATCCCGTTAGGACCCATATTGGGAATGATTTCCTTTTCGTCGAGGGCTCAAATATAGCTGATCCTTTGTTTGTGACTCTGGTTTCTATCATGGATGCCACTGTTTATAGATTGATCTACTCTAATACCAGTAAGATTTGAGAGAAACAAAACTCACAAATTTACGTAGTTCGGTCTATTGAGACCTACATCCACGGTAACTAAAACTTCTGTCTTTTCTTTTATTTCTATCTTGTATTTTTTTGTTTACACCATACATATATATAGGGAACCACAGTAGCTATTTTAGGAAGTAGAATAATATAGGAGGGATTCTGATTTGATACAAAATCCCTAATAATCCTTTATAGATCAAATATTAATTAGAGAAGTAATATTCTGTTGGGATGTTCTCTAATTGACATCTCTAACAAATAAAACTCAAAGTTGGGTGAAGTTAAGGAAGGAGTTCCAGTGAATATAGGTCGATATCAACAATTGGTAGGAAAGCTAATTTATTTCTCTCATACAAGACTAATTATTTTCTTTGTTGTTAGTGTGGTAAGTCAGTTTATGCATACTTCCTATGAAGAACACTTGGAAGCAGTATACAGAATCTTAAGATACTTAAAGGAAACTCCAAGGAAAGGACTATTATTCAAGAAAAGTGATCAAAGGAGAGTTGAAGTCTACACTGATGCAAATTGGGTAGAGTCTCTTCCTAACAAAAGATAACTTCTGGGTATTGCACGTATTTGTGAGAAAATCTAGTAACCTGGAAGATTAAAGACAAGGGGTGGTAGCCAAAAGTAGTGCGAAGGCAAAATATAGGGCACTGGCTTAAGGAGTTTGTGAAATAATTTGGCTTAGAAGAGTGATGGAAGAACTTAAGAAGTTAGTGGAGTACCCAATGAAGTTTTTGTGATAATAAAGCAGCTATCAATATTGCCAACAATCCAGTTCAACATGATCAGAGGAAGCATGTAAAGATTGACAAACATTTTATAAGAGAAAAAATTGAAAGTGGACTCATTTGTATAGCAATTGTAGCTACAACACAAGTTAATAGTGTATTCACTAAAGGGCTACTATGACAAAATTTTGAGTTCTTTGTAAGTAAGTTGAGCACAATCAATATCTATGCACCAACTTGAGGGAGAGTGTTAATATTATAGAAATAATTAGCTAATTATCTCTAGATATAATTTACTAATTCTTTATAGATAATTAGTTTATATTATATTAATAAGTAGCTGAATTAATATGATTTTATTACTTAGAGAATAAATAGTTTCTTCTTGATTTATTGGGACTGTTGGAAGCAGCGTTACGGGTACCGTTCCGTATCGGCCGGTACCGGGGGGAAACCGGAATCTCTCACTCTCAGTCTCTCTGCTTTGCTTCTCTTCTCTTTTCGTCTCTCGTTCTTACCGTCATTTGTCACCGACTCACCGCCGCCTCTCATCTCTCATCGTCGCTCACTCGCTTCTCCGGCATCGACTGATCCTCTCCTCTCGTTCTCGGCTCTCGCTGTTGTCGCCGTTCTGTCATCGACTCCAGACGGTTGGCGGCGCTCTCCGATGGTCCTCGGCTACTCCACCACGCGACGTCTTCACTTTCGGTTGTCGCCACCTAGCCCTCTTTGTCGCTAGACTTCCTCCGTTGTTGGTCGCCCGAGCCAGTCTTCACTCTTCACGCCTCTGCCTGTCGCCACCAGCCACCATCTCCGACAACCACCAACACGAAGACGGTGGTGGCCACATCTGAGATCCGACGGTCCCGACACCAGTTGTGAAATTTTCTGATAATTGTTGGGTGAGTTTTTGTACTGATAATTTTTGTGACTTTGTGTTTGTGACTTTGTGCTGCTATGACTGAGATTGTGATGGTTTGAAGATGGTTTGTAATTGAGATGGTTTGAAGTTGCTGAGTGGTGACGGTGGTGAATGTATTTGAAGATGGTTTGTAATTGAGATGGTTTGAAGTTGGTGACGGTGGTGAATGTGTTTGAAGATGGTTTGTAATTGAGATGGTTCGGTGGTGAATATGACGAAGGCATGAAGATTGTGTTTGAGAAATGAGAATTGAATTGAGACAGAATTGTGATGGTGGTCATTTGTTGATGATTATTGGTTCGGTTGGTCATTTGTAAAAAAAAATTGTTGATGATTATTGGTTCGGTTGGTAATTGTAATGGTTTTGTATTTTGGTAATAAAATTTTGAAGACATAAAATTTGTTTTTAGGATTGGTTTGGTTGGATCATGATGGGATTTGGTAATTAAAAATTTAAAATGGATTTGGCTTTGCTAATGACTAATGAGTTGGGATTTGGTAATGAAAATGAGTTTGGTATTGGTATTTGATTATTTGGTAATGAAAATGGGTTTGGTTACTTTGGTTTGGTAATGAAAATGAGGTAGTATTTGGTAATGAAAATGGTTTTGTATTTGGTAATGAAAATGAGTTTGGTATTGTTATTGGTATTTGGTAATGAAATTTGGCTATTAAATTACTAATTGTGATTATTATTTGTTATTATAATTTTTAGAAATAGGGTTGATGTAAACTTATAAACAGGAAACTGTACAGTATATAATTGTATAATATATCAGTAGACTATTTTGCAAATTTTAAAAATTTCAGGGACTATTTCATAAATATAAAAAATTGCCCGAAACGGTACCCGGTATTGACCGGTACCATTACAGTACCGTTCCAGAAATCAATCCGGTACCGAGTCCAGTACGGTATTCGCAACATTGGTTGGAAGAATATTTTCAGTTTTATTACTTTATTTGTTTCCTTATTTACTTAATAGTTTATTCCTTAAAATATCGTTTCCATTTCTGGTCCCTATTTTCATGGGATCTTATTTACTTCTTTCTAGGAAGTAATCAAGGGATTAAATAGCAGAACAATTGCTTATTCTTCCTATAAGTATTTCTGTCATTTATGAGAAATAATATACATAAATTATCCTCAAATGTGTTCATGGTATCAGAGCTTTGAACACAGAGGACGGTTTCATTCGGGACGATAGGAGCGTGGCATCTCGGGTCAGGGGAAAATTCTGCCACTGGCTCGGCAGACAATGCTCCACAAGGATCGATCCTAGAAATGTCGAGCACTATTATCGACACAAGAAACTCGTCCCCTTCCCAGAACAACGTTGACACGCAATTGTCGGTGGTAACCAACCATCGGCTGAATGAGAATAACTATTTACAATGGTCCGACAACATGCTTATGTTCGTAAGAGGGAGAGGGAAGGAGAAATATCCACTAGCTGTGTCTAACTCAAAATATTAGGTGTGGATGACCGAAAACAACCAGGTAATGAGCTAGTTGGTTAATTCCATGACTCTCGAAGTTAGTGAGCAGTTTGTCGTTGCAACCTTTGCAAAAGAGATATGGGAGAATGCCAAAATGGCATATGCCACTATAGAAAATACTACTACTCTGTTTCAGATAAAAGGAATTCCGAGGGAAACTAAACAAGGTGAGAAATCAGTTACTAGTTATTACACCACGCCTGTAAAATTGTGGCAACAGCTGGACCTCTATGACCCACACCAATGGGCTTGCAGTGAAGATATGGCGTGCTACAAGAAAATTGTGGAAAGAGAACGGGTGTATGAATTTTTGTTGAGACTAAACTCTATTTATGAGGAGGTTCGTGGAAGAATCATGGCAACTCGACCACTACCAACCATTATAGAGGCAGTTAATTTTGTGAAATGTGAAAAGAGTAGAAAGTAATGCAAGGCACTCCAAGCAATAAAAATCCCTCCGAATCTTCTGTCATGGCTGTAAAAGGAATAAATGAGCCAGAATATAAGAGAAAACAGGGTAAGCCTTGGTGTGACCATTGTCAAAAGGGTGGACATACCAAGGACCCATGCTGGAAGATTCACGGGAAACTTCCAAATTAGAAAAACAGATCAAAGGCTGAGAACAAAAGCTACATAGCTACTGATGGTGACAAGACCGAGGGAGATAACATACTAGTGAGCAAAGAAGAAGTTGAATTGCTAAGAAAAATTCTTAGTAAGTATGATTTGAAGGTTGAAAAGGTTGTATCTGTTAGACCCATAAGTCCAGAATGTAGGTTCGTGCGAGTGTTGGCGAGCCTTGGCCAATGCTTGGCACGCAAGTCGGCATGAGAAAGGTGTGTTGACGAGGGAACAAGGTGAAGTCTTACGAGTTGGCGAACTAAGCCATGTGAGATTCAAGGGTGCGTGACGGCACTTGACTTCGGCGAGGCAGGTCGGAGGTATGTAAAATGTGTGAGGTTTTATATTAACTCTGTTTATGACTTATACTTAGTTAGTTATGGAACGACGAGACTGCACCATAAAGTGAGCTGGATCATGGAAGATGGACTTGTCCATGCACGTGCATTAACGGATTTATGTACGGATAGGCCTTGGTGAACACATCAGCAGTGATGGGGCAATTGTGGATGATGTGGCACATGATGACGTGGCGGATAAGATCACAGTAGATGAGCATCAACCTTAAGAGATAAAGATTATCTAGAAGGATTATCTGAAGATAGAGGAGATATTTGCGGATAAGGATAATCATTCCAAGATAGGGTTTATCTTATTAATGTGATGTAGCTTAATCCTAATTAGATGGGGATGTCATCTATTGGTTAGATTGATGTAATCTTATTAGGATAAGATCGTGATCTTAGTTAGTAGAGTTCTATTAGGATTCTACCTAAGTCATTTAGTGGAGGCTATAAATAGCTCAGTAGATGTGAGAGTTAGAGGGAGAATTTGATCATTGAGAGAGTTTAATGAGAGAAGATCAGAGTTCAGAGTTGAGAGCTTTTGGGGGAGAGTTCTTATTGTAAGGGTTTCGAGTAGGGAGTTCTTGTAAGGACTTCGAGTAGGAAGTTCCTTGAGTGCTTCGAGTAGGAGGTACTCATGTCTTTTGTTAACATTTTGGTGAGAGTTAATGAAAAGGTAGCTTTGGCTACATTTAAAAATCTCTTATTGCTTTCTTTACTCTATTACACTTGTGTTCTTTTTGTGTGGGAGAAAAACACTTAAACACTTAGGTGCGCGTGAGGTATTCGAGGGCTAAGGGAATTGTTCGGCAATATTCACGTGAGAAGGCTGAATCTTTGCTTAAGCGGACCGAAGCGGGATTGTCGCACGAAGGTGGGCGCGACTTGTGGCAAAAGCTCGGGTCCAAAGTAGACCTTTGTGACAGTATTCATAAATAACATGGTCCAAACAGGTAATACTGGTATTGCTTTAGGGATTCAAACCCCAAATTGTGGTCTTTGGATTGTTGATTCAGGGGCTAATGATCATATGACTTGTGATAAGTTATTGCTTGTTGATGTACAGCCTTGTCCTATTCATAGGACTGTCAAGGTAGCTAATGGACAAGTTCTAAAAGTTCAGGAGATTGGGGCTGTTATAATTGCTGATAAATTGATCTTAAGTGGTGTTCTTTATGTGCTGGCTTGGATTGTAATCTATTATTTGTGAAAAGGATTACTAAAGAACATTATTGCATGGATAATTTTGGTACTGATGGTTGTGTTTGTTAGGATTTGGAGTCGAGGAAGAGGATTGGCAGTACTAAGGAGTTTGATGGATTATATTACATCTGCAACTCAAGAAGGAATAAATCTCATGCTTTTTTATCTTCTATTGAAGAAATTGCACTTTGGCACTATGTCCACCCTAGTTTATCTTACATGAAGCATTTATATCCTATTTTTTTCAATAAAAAGAAAATTTCTTTTCAGTGTGAATTTTGTCAACTCTCTAAACCCACCAGAAATTCTTATACACCCCGTGCCTATAAACCCCTAAGCCTTTTTCCATCATTCATAGTGATGTTTGGGGGCCATCAAGGGTCAAAACCAAAAACAATGTTAAATAGTTTTTAACCTTTATTGACGATCATGCAAGATTGACTTGGGTATATCTTTTGAAAAAAAAGGCAGAAGTTTTTCAGGTATTTAAGGAATTTTATTCCTTTATACTAAACCAATTTTACACAAAAATCTAGATTTTACGAAGTAATAATGGTAAAGAATATCTAAGTCAATCCTTTGGTCAATTTTTTACCAACAATGGTGTTATACATCAGATCTCATGCACCAATACACCACAACAAAATGGTGTTTAAAAAAAGTAGACATTTGCTTGAGGTTGCTAGATTTATTATGCTCACAACAAATGTTCAAAATCATTTTTGGGGAGATGCTATTCTCACTTCTGCTTGTTTAATAAATAGACTGCCATCAAAAGCTTAGGGGTTTCATACACCTTTACAAAAATTGCTTGAGATTTATCCCTTGTTTTCCTTTGTTAATACTCTACCTCAAAAAAATTTTGGTTGTGTTGCCTTTGTGCATAATTATGATTGTGGCAAACTTGAATCTAGGGCCCATAAGTGTATTTTCTTAGGTTATTCTCCTATTCAAAAAGGTTACAAGTGTTTCTCTCCTACTCTAAAGCGTTATTTTGCTACTTTGGATGTGACCACCTTTGAAACGAAAGCCTATTATCCAAAAATACCCATTCAGGGGGAGAGAAGTGAGAGTGAATGGTTCTTTTCGAGAAGTGATGGCTCATCGGACACACCACACCAAGAAATTCACTAAGAAATTCTGCCTTTGGCACCTAGCCATGACTCAACCAGACCTATAAAGGACTCTGATTCTCCTAAAAACACCTCTGTTTTGCCTAGTCCTGATCAAACCAGACCTGATTCTTATGAAACTAGCTCTGAAACACACAATTTTGATAACATCAGACCTGAGATACTAGATACTGACACCCCCAGTCCCAGTCACAAATCTGACCAGAATTGCTCAAAAAACAGTGAATGTGATAAAGAGAAGGCTAGTGAAATTAGGGTGGACAGATAGGAAGACAAAAATCCTGAGGTGCAACCACAATTTTACTCAAGGAGGAAAGGCAAACAGCAGGCATGGTGTGAAGCAAAACCAGAAAAATTCATCACACTTCCCGAGCAAGGCAATGAATCAGAACCTACTGCAAATTCTGAGGAGTTTGGTTGGCCAATAGCTCTAAGGAAGGGAGTAAGATCTTGTACAAAGCACCCATCAGCAATTTTGTTTCTTATAACAGGTTATCACCACATTTCAAGGCTTTTATGACTCTAGTTATCTATTGAAAAATTACCTAAAAATTTCCAGGAAGTAGTGAAGGATCCTAAGTGGAGAGAAGCTATAGATGATGAGCTGAATGCACTCAAGAAAAACCAGACCTGGGTAGTAACAGATTTACCACAGGGGAAAACAGTGGTTGGCTGTAAATGGGTGTTCACCATCAAATATAATCCTAATGGAAGTATTAACTGGTACAAAGCAAGACTTGTAGCTAGAGGTTTCACACAGACGCATGGGATCGACTACCAGTAGACTTTTGCACCTGTAGCCAAACTCAATACTGTTAAGATTCTGTTATCACTAGCTGCAAATCTTAACTGGCCATTATATCAATTAGATGTAAAAAATGCCTTTCTTAATGGTGATCTTGAAGAAGAGGTATACATGAAAATTCCTTCGGGATGAGAAGAAGCTACACATCCTCAAAGGGTATGCAAGCTCAGAAAATCACTCTATGGTCTGAAACAATCACCTTGAGCTTGATTTGATAGATTTACAAAGGTAATGAAGAAACTTGGCTACTACCAATGTCAAATTGATCATACCTTATTTGTTCGACGACAGACTAGTGGTAAAATGACAATGCTTATAGTTTATGTTGATGGTATTGTTATTACAGGTGATGATTGGGAAGGCATGAAGGAGCTAAAAGGTGCTTTGGTCGGAGAATTTGAAGTTAAAGGATATGGGCTATTTGAGATACTTTTTGGGGATGGAGGTGGCCAAATCTAGCAAGGGCATTTCAATGTCCCAAGGGAAGTATACACTTGACCTTTTACAGGAAATTGGGATGATGGGGTCAAAGTCTACTGAGACACCCAAGGAATCAACTTATAAATTGAGTCTTAAAGAAGAAGGCACACTAGTTGATATAGGGAGATATCAAAGACTAGTTGGAAAAATGATCTATTTGTCTCACACTCAGACCAGACATTAGTTTTCCTGTGAGTATGGTTAGTCAGTTTATGAGCAACCCTCAACAGGAACATATGGATACAGTACTTAGAATCCTGAATTATTTGAAAATGACTCCTGGAAAAGGATTATTCTTTAAGAAAAGCAAGACAAGGAGAATTGAAGTATTCACAAATGCTGATTGGGCTGGATCAGTTATTGATAGGAGGTCTACAACAGGTTATTATACCTTTGTGTGGTAACTTGGAGAAGTAAAAAACAACTAGTGGTTTCCAGAAGCAGTGCAGAGGCTGAGTATAGAGCACTAGCATTGGGAATTTGTGAAGGAATATGGATTAAAAGACTCTTGGCAGAACTTTAGATCAAAATAGAGCCTCAGATGAGGGTGTGGTGTGACAACCTAGCAACTTTTGGGATTGCAAAGAATCCTGTCTATCATGATAGAACTAAACATGTGGAGATAGATCATCATTTCATAAAGGAGAAAGTAGATTCTGGTTTGATTGATCTAGCTCACATTCCCACTAGCAAACAAGTTTCAGATATTTTCACAAAAACACTTAATAGAGTCAAATTTGAAGAGTTAAGCAGCAAGCTGGGAATGATCAACATCTATTCACCAGCTTAAGAGGGAGTGTTGGAAGAATATTTTCAGTTTTTTTACTTTATTTGTTTCCTTATTTACTCAATAGTTTATCCCTAAAATATCGTTTCCATTTCTTGTCCCTATTTTCATGGGATCTTATTTACTTCTTTCTAGGCAATAATCAAGGGATTGAATAGCAGAACAATCGCTTATCTTCCCTATAAGTATTTCTGTCATTTATGAGAAACAATATACAGAAATTATCCTCAAATTTGTTCAGATTAGGGCAAATTTTCCTTATATTCCTTATACTATTAACAGAAAAATTAAAAATTACTTTGTCCTCTTTCTTCTTAATCTTTGGACATGTAATGGTTTGGACTTGTTCCCGATGTGCTGCCAATTGGGAAGGTTATTTTGGTAATGATTTCTAACCTTTCATCTTATGTGCAAAAGATTGCTTGCAGGTTTGCCTTTTGCAGTTTACCCTGTTTTTTCAGCCCTTGATCTTTTTGGAATATATCAAGGGCTAAAACACGTCCATCTACAAACACTAACCAAGGTATGGAAGCAAACACCTTCTTTCTTTACATTAGGAAGTTGCAAAGCTCGTGTTCAGGGTACACGTTCAACACTTTTCTAGTTTATGTGGTAGAATGAAATAATAGCTAGCAAATACTTATTTATATACTGCTTTTCTTTATTCATGGAAGACGTGAAATTTAACAACCAACTATTTATCTTTTTCTTGTCCTCTTCAGGATAGGCTTGAAAGTATACTAAATACATGGATTGAGTTAAGAAGTGTGCCTTCACCTGCGGAGGTGGGCAAAGAAGAAGGAATTGATTTTCTGTGGAGAAAAAGTGAGTTTGTATTTCAAATCTTTTAGTTTCTACCATTTGATGTTTAGTTATAAACTGCTTAGTTCAGGTTTTCTTCCACAGCTAGAAAATTATGGCCTATCAGAATAGGTTGCTTAAATACTAAGGACCAGATACCAATGCTGGCAATGGCGGCAATGCAATCTGTTAGTGGTGAGGATTACTACTTTATATGCCTGGAGAACTCCTGCAAAGCATTGAAGAGAACTAACCAAGTATAATCATTATATCTTTAGGATCTTTATAATATGATTAGCGTAACTATGTTGCTGATATGACCTGTTTCCTTTTCTTTAATAATGCTAGCAGGGCATTCTTCTTTGTCTACGTGAGGGAGCTGGAACTGCAGATGTTATGATGGGTTTGCTGCAGGTAAAAGGAACTTATTGGAGAACAATTGGGCCTCTATACATTAAAAGAAAAAAGTCTCTAGATTGACCTCAATATACTGTTAAATGACAAAAAGTGTATTTTGTTGGTAACAGGCATGCTATGTCAGAAAGCACCTGCTTTTAAGCCGTCGGTGGGAGACTATCACAAAGGTCACTCATGCATCGGATGAAATTTTCAAGGACTGGTGCCAATTGGTCGATGACAGCAAGCAATTTGCACGGATGGATTTGCCGGTGTTGGAGAATCAGATTTCACAACTGGGATGGACTGTTAAAAACATATTACTAAGTACAGACGAGCAGGCAAGATACAGCTTTATAGATGACTGAAGAATTAAAGATTTGTTGGTTTTTGTGTGGCACTGTGAACGGTATGGCTTGTCATTGCTTCATTGGAGAATTTTGGGATGTCCTAACTGGTGAAGGTTTACAATTGGAAGTGCAAGTTCGTGCACTACTCTGTTTAGACATGCAGCTTTAAGTTGCGAGCTGTTTCTATTTTGTTTTAGTGGGTAGGTATCTTTTGTAACCATTTACAATTTATGCGATTCAAGTTGCCTCATTTTCTGTGGAATTGCTTTCCAAACTGTTCAACCCGTTGGAGAGTATTCAGGAAACCAAGCAAAAGCATCAGTCAACTTGGGCATGATATTGTATAGAGCCACGTGGCAAAAATGGCTCGCAGTCTAAACATTAGAGGTTATGTCATTCATGGAAATTGTTTATCATAACTTGAATCAAATGGCACATTGTCCCAAGATGCAAACGAGTGTTACATTACTCCTGCTTAAAGATTGAATAACTACTCGCATTATACAAAACCAGATCACGTAATTCTTTTGGAGTGTGAATACAGGAAAAATATAAAGGAAACATCCTAAATGGTAATCTGGTACGACAAATATAGTAGCAAGGCATTAGGGAAAAACACGCAAGGATTCGTTTTGTCAAGCTTACAGCTGCAAAGCTCAAATTAAGTAAAACAATTCATTCTCACTCATTTACATGTCAATATATTTACAGTGAACAAGAAACGTTGTAAGAGGCAGGGGCCACATACAAGCCATCCTTGAATATTGATCATGGCGAATAGGAACTTGCCTCAGTACTATATATTGAATACTCACTAAGGCTGAAGTTGGGTCTCTCTTCATCCCATTTCAGAATCTCCCTCGCATATTTAAGAGCTCCGTCTACGCTATCCGACTCCAACCCCTTCACCAAAGAAACAAACAACTTCCTTCCAGTAAGCGAATAATAGAGCCTCTTGAATTTGACAGCAATGTAGTGGAAACCTATCTGACCAATGGAGGGGCTAGTATTAATGCTGTTGTGGTTCGAGCTGCTGTTGGAGCGATACCGACTGACAACTGGATGAAAATCATCAAACCATTCGCATTGTGTCAAAGGTACGCGTTCTACCTTTTTCTCAAACTGATCGTACTTGTTTAGAATTAAAAGAAAGTCCATCTGGTCAAATGTAGGATGAGTAACAATGCTCTCAAAGAAGCTCCTGCTAAGTAACATTTTATTCGTAGAAATTCCACTTCCATCCACAACAAATTGGTCATAGTCGCTCAAGGAAACACAGAAAATGACCATTCCAACATCTTCAAACATTTCCAGCCACTTGAAATTCTCCCCAAGCCCCCGTGGATGTACCCTTATCAGTTGATATCTATAGCTCAAAAAGGCAAAAAAAAAAAAAAAAGTCAAAATAATTATTAAAAAAAAAAACAATATAGGGAAAGGCAGACAGTGGATACAGCCCAAAAGATAATCCCATTTGAAATTGCTCGTATACAATTGTATAACATGTGATGGCTGATGTCCGTCAGAAAGATAAAAGCAGTAGGATAGAAAAGAAGATACACACCTAATTAAAGAGTCATGCTGATCATCCGTGTCAAATTTATCATCTGCTGCTGATTGTGGAAATGAGAAATCCAAACAAGCAAGACCATTCGATGAAGTTACACCCTCAGCATATAGGATATCCAAATCCGATGGTTCATAGTCCACTCTTAAAATGTCAACAGCCTGAGTGAACGAAAATAATCTAATCAATTATGCAACAACAATAGTTTCCCAGATGTTCGTCATGTTGTCACACAGACGTGTCTAGGAGTGGGTTTTGGTAAACACATTACTCATTTGATAAATGAAGGTTGAGATTAGTCGAACACCAAGACAATTTGAGCTAGCATGACAGATAACCTCGCCTAACAGGCCTACACAAAATGCTACTGTGAAATTAAACTTAAACTGCACCTGTTTCAGTTAAGTGAAGTTAAAACATTAGAATCACAGCCCCTCCTACCGCATCCCACCCCTCCCTTTTCAGAGCCCTTTGGAACCATAAAATTTGCATAACAGAATCTCTACCAAATCTCACTCTCTTGAGTTTATAGCTTTCTCCTTTCAACAATTTGTGGCACCATCTTCAGTCAGATTCGAGTAAGGTATACATAAAATAGGGTACAAACAGATATAAAATTAAAACAAACAGATTTACAGCCAAAGACATTTAACTAAACAAAAAGAAATCAAGTAATGCCCTACCCGCTCCAGGTAATAACCAGCAACACTAGGCAGCATTTCCAGCTCCGTTCTTCTGTTGTAGGTAGCCTGAATGGCTGAATCCTTCCACAACTCATCAACCAGTGGTGCATATTCACGAGTTGCAGCTGGAAAAATTACTTCAAGATTTCCTGACACCATGGACTTCAAAAGCCAATCTGAGAAAGATTTAAGCCTTGGGCCAATCGAATAGACAGTTTTCCGATGATTATTCCCAGCACTCCCTGCTAACCAAACATTGTGCTTCAGGCCTTTTTGCAAATAGCATAAGATTCATGCATACTTAGCTCAAAAACTAACTCAAATACAATAGTTGCAGTGAATATCTCTCATTCTGGACACCACACCTAAAGCCCCATAATTGGTGATGGAAAATCTCAATTAAGCACTATAAAACAGTTTAGACTCCACTGGTATTAGTAGCACAACCTGCCAAAAGTGCAATATGCCACTCAACTAATTTAACACTGATTAAAAACTTACAAGTATCTGCAGTGACTATTTTCTATCAAAACTTGCACAGTTTAAAAGTAAACAAATCTTGAAAACCAAAGTCGCTTTTCTTATCCTTTATCCAAAAAACTGGAAGGCCCACTTCAGAATGGCATTGGGAGGCCAAGGCTCCTTTTAAATTTAAGATAGAGTACAATTATGTAAAAACCACATCAATTAATGCAGTCGATATCACAAATAGAACTTTACCCAGTGAGGAGTATTATGCATTTCTATAACATGCTGGGAACTGCATATTTCATTCTAAGTGTATACGCATCTTGGCTATTCATTTTTATGTTTGCATTTTGAAATAAAAAAGAAAGAATTGATGGAATTCATTACATACCACTGGAGTCACTTCCATCAGAAGATTGTTCTATCTTCATTTGATCCAAACTTTCCTCTTCAAAGCGCTCACGGCCTTCAAGAAGTATACCAAGATAACCGTATACATTACTTTGGATTGTCAATTTAATATTTTCACGCTCATCCTCAGTGAAAGGTACTGGCTTATAAAGAATTTTGGCCTGAAAGAAACAATCAGCAAAATTAAGTTTCAATCATGTGCATCAAAATATAATGGGAAGTCAAGGTATCACAATCCCCTTACCAACAATTGCCTAGAGGTTAAGCATATATGAGGAGAAGTTCATCAATGGCAAAGACAGAAAAGTAGATAACAAAATGTTAACTTTTTCCCAAATCTTTAGAGACATAGTTCATAAACATTCCCATGGACTCGGGCGCTTAATGACAGAGATTCCCAAACCCTCATACTATGAGGTAACAATAATCACTATCAATATTTTTCAGAAAAAAAATGACTTATCAATCATTTGGCCTAATAAATCCATTTTGTGATTTCTACGAAAAAATCCTTCTATCAACTATAACCTACAAACTGAAACAAAATATAATGCCACTGAGAGTATCGGGGCTAACTAATAAGTCCTTAGGAAAGGATACACCTGGGCAGATGCAATCAAGGAAAGAATAAAATCCTATTCAAGTAATGATGTAAGCATAATAACTCACACTCCAAGACTGTCATTTGCAAGGTACCTGTTTAAAAATCGTACTGGTTCCAGATCCATTATATCCTACTAAAAGAATCTTCAGAAGGGTTTTCTGCTCAAGGTAGTCCGGGACAGATCTGCTAAGAGGACTGTTCACTTGTTCCCCACATGAATTTGAAGATCTGGAAGGAACCGGCAATGATAAGAAAGTACAAACCAGCTTTGTTCCCGCCTGCAAAGCAACTAGAATGTAAGCACATTTTATCTAAAATAATATGAACTTTGGAAGTGTCAGAAAACTCAACCACCTGATCATGTTCACGTATAGCACATACCTTGCCCCAAATGTAACCTTTAGTGTTCTTTTGCCCCTCTTCCTGGTATGATCCATCCTCGTTGACCCAAAAATGTGGGTTTCCAGCACATTGAACTCCGGCAAGCTACAACATTTAACAACTCAACCTTAGTGATTTCCCATAAATCACAGATCAAAAGAAAAGAAGAAAACAGAAAAAGGAAAAGCATCTCAAGGAACTTGAACCTGCAACATCCTTAGCTCCACCTTTGTTATCTCTCGGCCATTTATGTAAACCTGTGTATTTCCATTGCTAGCATCTGCACTTATGGGTCCCCCAACATTCAAATGGGCACTAATGATCTGTGAAGGCTTTTGTCCTTCCTGTTTCATTTAAACATGCAACCATCAATCTCCATATTAGAACAAAATCGTGTAGAACTTGAGAAATGTTCAATTATTTAACAATATACAACCATATTCACCTTTCCCCACAGACCAGACACTTTATCATACCAATAGTTCCCAGGCTTCAGCATCTTGGGTGGGTTTGAGCAGGTCTGCAAAATCACCAACTCCTCGTGACAAAGAGGTGTTCCATTGACACAAACGTATTCTGCAGGCAACTGATTTGCCTCGCACAGCTTCTCCGCCTTCATTATCTGTTTCACTTCCAAATCATTCAACAGTCTCTTAAGCATTCTGGAACACTTCCCCAAATTCCTCCTCTTCGATTCATCAATTGGATACCCAATACAAGTAACGCATTTCCTTCCTTCAGGCATTGAACCCATAGCTCTAAGCACACAATTACAGCAATACTTTGCATCACAAACAATACAAACCTCCTTCTCCGTAAACCTATTCCCTTTAAAACACCTATAGCATGTCCCTTTCTTCCCTTTACTCTGCAACTCTCTTTTCCCCGGCAAAACCTTTGGTTCCACTTCTCCGAACTCATCATTGTCATTAGCAACTCCAAGACCAGCAACATCATCTGATTCAACAACCCCAAAGGTGACCTGGGGTCGTTTTGTACCATCAACCACCTCATTGTGACAATCCCCAGAAGCCTTGAGGTTGGAAACCCGTGAAGACGGGTACTCAATACTGACAACGGACTCATTTGACGCCCACCCTTGATTTAATTCATTAGAAATCCTCAATCTTGACGAACCTTGGCTCTTATTATCAAAACTATCAGAGAAATCTATACTGCTGGAGCTCCTAGCACCACTCACCAACTCATTAGAAAGCTCACGGCTAATACACGAAGACACGCGACGTGAATTCGAAAATTCCAACGCGCCTGAACTATTCAACTCACCTGAAAATCCACAATCCTGACTATTATCAGCAACTCCCTCGATAACCGACGTCGGAGAAACTGTCGCAGCCGACTCCTCAGATCCAGATTCTCTACTACTATTGTTTCCAATCACAGAAGTAGGTGACACTGTAGATTTCAACTCTTTAGAAAAGTTCTTACTAGGATCGGACGCTAAAATCGGTTTAATCACCGGCAAGGAAAGTTTATCGGGGAGAGAGAATTGAGACACGACGGCGGCGACAGGAATTTTGCTGACGTTGATGGGCACAGCGCGTGGGATGTCGTAAGAGACCGGAGGGCCGTTGTACTCGACGGCAAAGGAGTACTGAACACCATCCTCCGTCACCGGCGGCATTGTTCTGGGTGGAGACAAGACTAACCCAGAACCCTAACTTCACTAATCATCATAATCTTTAAAAGGCGTAGCCAAAGTTTGTACCTTTAGCTCAAATTTGAACAGAAAGTGAAGGGAGCTCAATGATTTAGCTAGAGGGTAGAATAGTAAGTGAAGTCTAGCAGCTTATGGTTGGTGTACAAGGAAAGGCGAAGAAAGAAAAAGGGGGGAAAAGGAATAAGGGATTTTGCTTGGGAGTTGAGGGAAAAGAAATGGAGGGGATTGGACAAGAAAGGGGTAAGTTGGGATTTTTCTGCTTTTGGAATTTGGAAGTCAGAAGCGACCAGGAAGCAGAGGACAAACAGTAGCAAAATTTGATTTAAATTTGGTGTTTGGGAAGGAGGAAAATGTGTTGGGAAATGTTGAGTGTGTGAACGAAGAGAAAGTGACAGCCCAAAAGAGAAAAAACAAGAGATGAACATGGACAAGAAGGAAATGGAATCTACAGCTTAACCCCCCAAAAAAAACAAAACAAAATGTTCGATCTAATTACTAATTATAATGTTATTTTATATTATATGTTTTATGGGATTGAGTTGTTAAAGAAAAGGTGAAGAGGGGTGGGATGGCCAGGGGCACACCTTTTTGTCTTCTTGCAAGGTGGTCTGGTGGAAATGGAAACGGGAATCGTGACAACGTTAGGTGTCGGGTTGGGCGGTGGGGACCACTCGCCCCATGTAACGTGGTGCAAGTGCAACCAGTGTCAATAATTCTGTTGGAATTTTAATCTCCTGTTCATTTTTCGTTACTATCCATAAAATATGATTTACGACACTCCAACTCCAAGCCGCTGAACGTTGATTATCCCGTGATTAAGTTTCGTTCATAGTAATCTCTGAGAGTGAGTAGCGTGTATTTGTGTAGGAACAAGATTTTATACAATGACTGGGCTCCAACTTTCTAGTTCTGAAACTTCAAGGAGCTGGGCAGGGCCGCTCTTCCGGTTCAAACTTCAGAGGTCGCTTGTTTCAGAATGTGGTGATTTTTAGTGGAAAGGGAATAAAGTTTTCTTTTTTTCTAGATTTACTTGGAAAAACACAAACTATAGCATTTCAAAGTTTATCATGTCACGAATCAAATTAAAGTTATTCCTTCGAGGATGGCCAGAATGATAGTTGGAAAAAGTACCTGTGAGATATTTGGTTTGGGTGATTTTAATTCTTTAAAAACTCGTTTAAAGAGCTATTGTTAGAAAAAAAAATGTGTTTAACCATTGAAATAGTTGGAATTTATCAATTTTATTTTTAAATAATTTATTTAAAATATATAGTTAATTTATCTGATAAACATTTAAAATTTAATAATTATGCGTTTATTATTGGTAAAATATTTTTTGCAATGAATATCAATAATAAATTCTAACTTAAGGGTCGTCAAGTTTCAAATAAAAACTCGTATTTATATTAATTCCGATCTACTTAGGTAAAATTTAAAACAAGTTAAATTAAAGATTTGCGTTGTCGTCCTCATAGTTAATACCCCTTAAAATTTTATTAAGACGTGAAATTTAAAATGTTCGATAGTACGTAATTTTATCCCATGTGATAAAAAGGTTGTTTTCGATTCAAATGAAAGACGCTTAAACTAAAAGTTTAATTAAAATTTGAACTTTTTCTCTAAATTAAAAATCAATAATTATGAGTTTGTTATTGGTAAAATATTTTTGTGATGTATATGAATAATAAATTCTAACTTAAGGGTCGTCAAGTTTCAAATAAAAACTTATATTTATATTAATTTCAATCTATAGTAGGTAAAATTTAACACAAGTTAAATTAAAAACTCGTCATTGTTGGCGTTGTTGGCGTGATTAATATCTTTTAAATTTTCACTAAGATGTAGAATTTAAAGATGTTTGATAGTACATAATCTTATCCGATGTAATAAAGAGGTTGTTTTCGATTCAAATTAAAGACACTTAAACTAAAAGTTTAATTAAAATTTAAACTTTTTCACTAAATTTAATCTAAAATTCAATTAAATTAAGTTTTGTCTTTTAGTTGGTTTGGGGTCACTTTCTTAAACTTACCTCTGAAAAAAGTAAGCGGTCTAAGTGTGCCACTTGTCATGTACGCTTTGGATGTCTACTTCTAAAGATGGCTCTCCATAAATTCCTCTCAAATTTATAACACAAAATGTCAAAGTAGCTACAAATTTGGAAAGCTTGAGTGTAATTTTGGGGAACATAAATATTTATAGAACAATTAAAAAACTTTTTTAATATAAAATTAGCATTCTCTATAGTTTCAATTTTTCTTTAATTTTTAAAATTTTAAATTTTTATTCTTATTTTTATTTTTATTTGTATTTTTCAAAAATTACTTTCTTTTAAACTTAAGTTAAAAAATAATTACAAAACTTTACTCTTTCCTTTGTCCTAATTTCATAAAGATATGATTACATATCAACCATCATCGGTGAAAAAAGATTCAACTTCACGAATAGTTTTGGGGACTTTGTCGTCACGGAATAGACCAATTAATTTGATTGCAATTGAGCTTATCTTTCAAAAAGAGTTGGCTGTTTTTTGACACATAAGTCTATGAATTAGACTTGGAGGCTCCAATCTAATCTCGCCCATAAGTTGTGTTGCGTTTCTAATTCCCGGCGAATACGAAACCATTCTGATAATCTATCCATTTCTGTGTGGACAAATGGTTTGAAACTATTTAATCCTTGGAAGTCAAACACTTAGAGGAACAATAATAAACATAAAGCTTTGATATGCAGTTTTGGTTTCGAAAGAGACATTTTTTCGTCAAAAGTGTTGGCTGAGTAAGATAAAACTTTTATCTTCACACTAAATAGAGGCCGATGTATTTTAATTTAATAATATTTGTTATTAAAAATTAATCAATTTATTAATTACTTAACAAAATTTTCATAAACTAAAGTTTTTATAAGTTAAAATAAACTGGTTAATTTTTTTATTTAAAATTTTTATTTTTTTAATTAAGTTTTATTTTTTTGATAAATAAATATAGCCTTTTTTAACCATTTTAAAATTTTATTTAATTTTATAATAATTTAATATTAGTTAAATTTTTTAATTTTTAATTTTAATTTTCAATCAAAATTTGACAACATCGAATTATTTGGGAGGACAATAATTCACATCATCGTTTCAACATGTATACATATAAATTTGTTCCAGTAGCTCTACCAAAGCTCAAGAACCCAATGAGTATGTATGAGTCATTTGCGTTTATTGATACTAGCTTCATGCCCCTGTTTTAATTATCAGTGCTAATATATTATTAGGATGTATTACATAATTATTTATAATATGTTAAAGAAATTTTAGATTTTTTCATTGTAAAAGTTCAGTTTCATGATGCTTTAAATTATTATCCATAAAAATTTGGTGACTAACAAAATTATAATATTTGGACTTACCTTATAGGAAGGGAAAAACTTGTTGATGGGCTCGTTAGACGACCAGCCTATCAACTGATTTTGAGTTGCTTGATGTAATTTAGCTGTTTGACTATCTTAATAAGGTAATGAATGGAAGTATTTGGCAAATAATTTATCACCTGCTTTTTAGTTTATTGACTAAATATTAACTTTTTGATCATCTTAAAGATTTATTAGTGACCCTATTTAACAAACTGTGGATTACATTAATTGTTAGTTGATTTTATCAGTGATTAGTTGACAGCTGATTATATCAGTTAATTTGACCAACAGATAATATTAGTAGTTTATTAAAGATATTTGATAAAATGAGCTATTTAGTATTAGTTGTTGATATGTAAAATGACTTATAAAGACATGATTTTTAAAAAATTATAAGGGCATAAATATTATATTTTTTAGTATTTCGTTGAATATTCTTATAAGAATTTAGATTTAGATATTTATTTTTACAAAAATTAAGTTTATAACTTTAAAATAATAATAATTATTATTATTATTATCATCCAAAAGCTCCTCTTATAAAGCTTTTAGAAATTAGCTTATTGGGATTAAATAAGTTAACCAATAAATCATTCACTAAACACATTAATAACTTTTTAAGATGGTCAAAAGGCTAAATTTTAGTCAATAAGATAAAAAATAGCTGATAAGTTATTTGCCAGACATTTCCGATGTGTTTGGTGATAAAATAAACTAACAACTAATGCAATTCGCTGATTGCCAAACAGGACCAATATGTCTAATCACTATATATATATATATATATATATATATATTATCTAAATATAAATAATAGTTTTATTATATTTGAGATAATAGGATTTGTTAGAAATTAAAATAAAACGAAAATATTAATATAAAGATTCAAAAACATATTGTTTTTTGAAATTAACAAAAGATCTTATTGGATTCCTTTTCAAAAAAAAAAAAGAAATTCGGGTTTCTGGAAATTCCTTCATATACGGTATGATAATGAGTTGAGAACAATTTATCGGAAATACCGGACCACAACAGCTACAAGGCAACTTGAAAGGAGAAGAAGACTCCGAGCACAAGCTACTTAATGGCATAAGATTCTTCCATCCCATCCCAAGTAGACTTTCGGCTTCTCCACTGGAACAAGTACAAGCCTAAAGCCTTGTCCATTAGTTTTGGTCTTGCTTGATTCCTTTTTTTCGTCCTACATAAATATATATTGTATCTGAGATCTTCCTCATTAATTCTTTGGATATTGACCTCTCACTTTAGATGTTCCATTCAATTCCTGTTTTTTAATGTAATTATGCTTTATTATTTAAACATAAGCTACTCTTATAAATTTATTAATAAATAATCAAATAAGTAAAAAATTGATAAAAACTTAATAATAAGCTAATATTTATTAATTAAAACTAATATTATTATTTTGTTTTAAAAATTATTTCATAAATAAATATTTTAAAAGTTTAAATTTTATGTACTTCAATATATAATTAATTATAAAATATATGTAACTAATAATTGTCAAATTTGAAAATATTTTTATTCTCCAAAATAACTTTTAAATTAGTTATAAAAAGTAAAAATAAATAGAATAATTAAATTATATTATTTTAATAATTTTTATTACTAATTATTGTTAAATGATTAAATAGTGTAATTTTAGATAATGATAAATTAAATTATGATAAAAATATAGAGGAAAAAAACAAAATTTTGTTTTTATGATAAGAAGAAATCAAAACTAAAAACTAAAATCTAATCAAATGGTGAAAACAAAAGAGCAACGATCATCAACTTGACAATTGAAGTGCAATATCCATTAGAGAAATCTCACGTATTGATCTTGCATAAACAGAAGAAACAAATTAATCACGAAATGGGTATTAATTCACACGCTCCACATTATGCATATTAATGTCAAACTTCAGGCTCCTGCAGGGAATGGTGGCGACCTAAACTATTCCCGTACCGAAACCATTGAACCACCGCCATTGAAATAGACCATTCGCTGAAAGGAAGATGTGTTCATTACACATCCAATAATGTGCAACACTTCGAGATTGATCGCGTCTATCTCCTCACTTCACTAATCCTGCCTTGAGCACTTAAGCTTGGGTTTGTTAGCAGCGTAGTTGGCATGTTACTCGGGTTTCCCATCGGCGGCGCATACTCCGAAATCCGCCACATCTTCACAGACTTGTCAAGACTACCGCTGTATAAAATCCACCGTCGTTCACCAGCGGAGGACTCGTGATCCTTTTCTGCAGCCAAGCACTTGACAGGCCCTGTATGGCCAGTTAACAAAGACAAGCATATGTGATCACCGTCGACTCTTTTCCACACGCATATTCCCATATCAGCCGAGCCACTAAGCACTATGTTACCAGCCGTAACCAAGCATAGAACAGCCAGTTTATGACCTCTCAAAACACCTCCATGAGAGAGTTGCTTTTCTCGCTCCCAGTAGTTAACAATCCCGTCAGATGAACCTGAGTAAAGAACGGTGGCATCAGGGTTAATTGCCAATGCTGTAACTGCACATTCTTGCTTCAACAACGTTTGAGAAAAATAGTGTTTTGTTCCTTTCCCTTGCATTTCTCTTCTCCAAGCCTTGACGGTCCCATCTGCTGAGCCTGTAAACACCAAACCATCGAACCCCACAATGACAGAGTTAACAGCGTCATCATGGGCAATCACTGATTCCAAGCACTTGAAATCTGCAGCTTTCCAAACCTTGAATGTCTTGTCCCATGAAGAAGAGTAAATTAGCTTTCCATCTTCGCTTAAGCTAAGACATGAAATAGCATCCAAATGTTTGAGCCACAAAACATTCCTCTTACGTCTCACTTCGATATAGCTACTAGGTTTCACCGAATTCTTGATGTAATCCTTTAAAGTTGGCAAAGTCCCAATACGTTTGTGAATACTCGAGTTCTTAGAGGAAACCTTCCATACCCTTATCTTCCCATCTTGATGACCGGTAAATATTCTGTCACCGGAGATTACTATTGCCTTAACCAATCCACTATTGGCCTTAAACCCTGTAAATTCCTTCTGGTTCTTCCAAACCCGAATGTTCTTGCTATCGGAGCCGGTGTACAGAAGATCACCGGCTGCCGCCAACGAGTAAATATGACCTTCCTCACGTACCAATGACCCCATAAGCACATTAGCAGAGAACTCATTGTTATGACCTCTAGGAGTGTCATCAAAAGAAGGGTAAGCGGAGTTCATATGAGAGGACCATGGAGATTTGTTCATGGGGGAGGAACTAAAATCATGAAAAACATGATCAGATTCAGAAAAAGAATTATCGTGACCAAAACTCGTGTCCATTGAAGACTGTTGTTGGCTAATACTGTTTCTTACAGATGAAATGGAATCAGAGGGAAAGAGCGGGTTTTGTTCAGATAAATACCCCTTTCGTCGTTTTGGTCCTTAAATCACAGACTCCAAGTTCTGGTTGACTTTGTATAAGGTATCGGAAGAACAGCAAAAGAATAGAGAAAAGAAGATGTCGAGAATGTAGAAGAAGGAATAAAGAGGAAAACTGGGTATGAAGGAAACCGAAAGCAAAGAGAAAAACAAAAGGAGTATTGATGAGATCCTCACAGGATGACCATCACCACCCATGGGGGGGACAAAAGTCTTGTTACATGAACTGAGATGAGATGGTAATGAATAGGCTTGTCAAAGATAACATCCAATCATCCATTGCCACGTTTTATTGCTTTGTAATTTGCACTGTGGGGGGTTTTGGCTCTCGGCTTAGGTGGCTTCACCTCAGACAGAAAGCAATCAACGCCGGTAATTGGACTATTTAAGGGAACGGAGGACTCGGATCGGACACTCCCTGGCTCTGATGTTTATCATTACAGGTTCAGAGCCGTTTGACTTGGTCTTCGGACTATATCCGGTCGCTGTTCCTCATGCACTGCTAACTTGGGGTAACAGGATTTTTTTTATATATAAAATTAATAATTAAATATTTAAATTTTCAAATTTTTCAATTCTATCTTGATGTTAGTATTTTAATTATCTTGCTGATTAGGTTTGTTATATAAAATAGAAACTCTAAATATTTATGCACATTAAATTTAATTAAAGTATGTCGTTTTGAGATTGATACACCTAAATCAAGTTCACTGTTTAAATTGATGAAATTGAAAATCTTAAATTAGTTTATTCTTGCACAAGAAGAAAGAGGGCTTAAGTCACAAATTAAAATTTCATTCAAATTGTTAAAATATGCGTCGTCTCGAACTAGCATAATAAAGTGTGGTTGTCATCTAACAATAGCATGATAGAGTTTGATTAAGACTTTCAATCTCAAAACAACGTAGTTTAATTAAATTTAATTAAGTCTTACATATATAAGTATTTAAAATTTTTGTCTTATTTGGCAAGACACGTCAATAATATTAATGAAAATATTAACGTCAGATTAAAATTGAAAAAATTATAAATTTAAATATTTAATTATTACATTTTTAAGTTCGGATTATAATTATAAAATTTATATTTCATTACTCCATTTAGAAATTACGATCTGTAGAAATATTCCACTCCTTCGTCAAATGAAATCCTATACTTTGTACTCAAACCACGAATAAGAGAAACTTTTAATTTTAAGATTAGAGATTTTATTTTTAATTATTTATTGGTGTGTAAAAATAATTTAATTAGTATTAATTATAATTTTCCTAAAAAATTATTCAAACAATAATCAATATATAGAAGCATTGATAATTCTATCTCTCGAGGGGTAATATCTTTAAGACTAAAACACATGTATTTTCCACGTGATTTAAATTATTCTAAAAAAATTTATTTAATCTTAACTATTTTAAAAATATATTATATATATATATTCTTTCCTGGAAGTTTTTCTTTTTTAAAAACTAACTAAATTCACAAATAGTCAATTTATTGTTTTTAACAGCCTCTAAGTTTGCATTCTTCAGAGCCATTGTCTGACGCCAAGCAAAGTTCTGACACAGCTCAGAAAGGGACTCGGAAATACCGAACCCGAAATTCTAAACTCAGATTTTCTGTTCCGCCTATTTTATAATTATTCTGTGCCATAAAAAAAACGACATTTTAATAAAGAACAATATTAAAACTTTGTGCTAAGTCAATGCCTCATCATTCTTTTAAATAGGCTTGACTCTGTATAAAAATTATTTTATACGATTTTTTAAAATTTAATATATTAATATGACTTTAACTTAAAATTAAATTAAAGTTAAATTGTAATTAATACATAAATAAGAAAATATTATAATTAGTTATTATTATTAAATTTAATTTATTTTACTGATTGCTATATTTATTAAATTTCTTATTATTATTAAGTTTCTTCTTATTAATTATTATCATTCTTATTCACCTTTTTATTATTATTATTATTATTATTTAATTTTCTAATTGAGTATAATTCTTTATTATTAATAAATTTTCTTTTTATCATTATTAAATTTATTATTGTTATAAAATTTTTTATT
>JANZXR010000172.1:6324953-6336799 GCA_027575705.1 Erythroxylum echinodendron
TTAAATAACATAAATACAATTAAAGTTAAAACAAGAGAGGTGGAGGTGTGGATGCATCGGCTCGGCTGCGTGGTATCTACATTCTTGATATTAAAGAGTCAGAATGTGAGTCTGTCTGATTTTTTAACCAAACGTCGACGTATCGATCGAGGTATAGAGTATGTACAACATTGACATAACAGAGGATCTGAGGGGTAATATCTTTCCAATTGATTGACAAGTAGATCCGTCAAGAGTGTTTCAAGATGAAATGTTGTTCTTTTAACAAGCTTGATCTTCAAAAGCATTACAAGCGTATGACGGAAAGATACTCTCTGTTAAATGGATGGAACGATATTTCACGTGATTTAAATTATTCTAAAAAGTTTTAATTAATATTAACTACTTTTAAAATATATTATATATATATATATATACTTTTCTGGAAGTTTTTCTTTTTTAAAAACTAACTAAATTTACAAATAGTCAATTTATTGTTTTTAACAGCCTCTAAGTTTGCATTCTTCAGAGCCATTGTCTGACGGGTATGATGCCAAGTGCCACGCAAAGTTCTGACACAGCTCAGACAGGGACAGAGAAACACCGGACCCGAAAACCTTGTTAGGGGTGGAAGGCCAAATCCCAAAGTCAGGAGTTGCGTGTAGACACGCGTTTGAGTGGCAGAGGACTTAAAGCTCTAAATTTAGCACCTGTACCTTAATTTCTCCGTGCTGCTCCAAAACATAGGAAAGCAACTACACGGACTGTCTAATGTTGTGACAGATTCCTGACCGTGCACTCCATTTTCTGGTACTTTGAGGACTGACGAGCCACATTCCAACTTCTTTTTGATTTAAGACTGCCAGAATTGCCCGATTCAAGTATAGTTCGGACAGATCCTTGATATGGTTAAGTGTGTGCAAGTTGGTATAAATGTTAGGATCCTCATCGTCTATCTAATGCTGTTTGTATATAGCATGAAGCAGCACATACTCAAGCATGTGATAACACTTCATTCTAAAAATAAAAGACGGATGTCCATTTAAATAATCTCAAGTCATAAAAATGTATAGTGAGCTTGTTCCCCTAACTAATGTTACAAGTTTTCATTCTTAAATTTTCAAAATAATTCAGTACACAAAGTTTTTCATTTTACGAGAGCTAGAGATGAGGGAAATACATCAATTATATATAACCTTTCTTTTGCATTTTTGTAAGGAGATTGTTTCCGTAACTAAAAACTATGACATTTAAAGTCATAAAAAAGTAACCTTACTAATTTTATAAAATATAGGTATTTAAAATTTTGATTTTAAGTTTTAACACTTTACTTTCATCACAAACTTGGATTTGAAAAATTTTCAATAGGTTTCTAAAGTGACATCTTCAAAAGATCCCATCCAATTAGTTATTGAATGTTTGGTTATTTCAAAATCGTTATTTATTTTTAAGTAAAAAGAAGAATTCGTTTAGCAAATATAGGTGCAAAGCATAAAGTCGTAAAAATAGTTAATTGTGTGCAAAATTCATTGCCATTTGCTGAAAATTAAAAAACTCATGTCATTCTAATTTTTATAAGAATCTTTTCTAATATTAAGAGAATCATCTAAGTTAATTAATTGTTAATTAAAAAGTCATTAAATTTGTTCAATTTAGAATATTTAATCCTTCAACTGTAATTTTTATTTAATCAATCCTTAAATTTAAACTTTTTAATTTCTACACTTTCTAAGTTATACATGAGACTAACAAATTATTTATAAATTGAAAATTAAAAATTTTAATTTTGATGAGAGTTTAGAAAATGTCCTTCATTTTAAAAACCCATCGTTCATTACTAAAAAGAGAGACAGCCCAATTTTCCACATTTTAAAAAAAATCTCTAATAAAACTGTGAACTAATGACATATTCGTTAGTTGCCATAAAGTATCACTTTTTATAACATCTTTCTGTTAATTTAGTTTAATGGTTTAATGTTGCAAGTTTCCCATTTCTTAAAGAACTAATGCTTGTAGACATTTGTCTTCTAACTAGTGTAAATGGGTGCTTGGTTGGTTGGTATGAGAAGAAAGGAATTGGTAAGAAACGAAAAAAGATGGTTGGTAATATATTATGATTAGATGAGCAGTGTTTTTATATTCCCTTTAGAGACAATACTCCATACCTTCCAATATAGTAAGGAATTAAAATCATGTTCACTTCCATTCCTCACGATATTCATTATAATTCTTATTATTATTCTCCGAAATGAACCAAGTACACTCTAAGAATTGATTTTTAATAAGCGTAAGAAACTTGTACATCTTTATTTTATTGAGTACAATTAGTTAGATGGTTTAATGTCTCGGTTTCATAATTTTGAAAAATATTCATTATTTATTACATGCAATGAGACTTATTAGAAGTTGATGTATTTAGCAATTTAATAATGCTAAAATATAAGAAATGAGGATGAATATTGACATTTTACACAAATTTACTATGCTACTTGATCATCATTATTATCCAATAATCAAAATATTTCTTATGACTATTTATCAAATAAACATTCCTTCACATTTGAACATATTAAAAGTTTATAATCATTTTTTTATTTAGTTCTTGAAGATACATTAGAATATGAGGATGATTGTTAAGCTAAGTAAACTATTGTAAAATTAACTCAATTTCCAAAGCTACTCGTAAAAAGACATAATAACATGTTAAGCATAAGCAGATACACAAAAATCATGGAAACACAACTTTTAATATTCAATAACTGAAGCTCTATTCTTTCCTTCGTTCTAACTTATAACCCATCTTTCATCCTAATAGTCAAAGACATAGCATGCTTTAGATTTTTCTCCTTGTTCAAGATATTGTTTCGAATTACTCAATCATCAATATAACTATCAACATTAGTTGTATATATGTCATGTCCTTCTCAAGGTAAATTATATGTTCGATATTTAAAATATAGAGCTTATATGAACTCTCTTACCTGCTCATTCTATTCTTAAGTCATTTTTTATGATTAAACTCATGATAACCATTTCCTAGTAAATTCTCCATCCTTTTTATAGTATATCCAATATAAGTGTTATGTATGACTCATATACACAAGAACAATTTTAGTGTATTTTAGAAAGAAGATGAGTATACACATGCGTGGCCCAGTACATATTCGATTGTGTAAATTATAGGTGAAGGCATGGGCAAGTTGGTATGGTAGGGGTGTTTCTATAAAAGAAACGGTATAAGACACAATAATGTCTAAGTATGTGAAGAAATAGAAGCTTCCACTGTTTTGAAACATTAGTGTAGCAAAGGTTGTGTCTATATATAAAGAGAAAAAATGAGATCCACAACATGGGACACGATTTGTGGTAGTTAACCTTATTTTGAAACATATTTTTAGTGGAATAAAAACTTCAGGAGCATTCTAGGATTTGTTATAACCATAACTAAATTGTGTTAACTTTGATAATAGGGTAAGTCATATCAAATTGTACTAACTAGAGTTTATAATAAATTATACTCGTGTAAACATAGCCTATATCTATGTAATTTGCAATCTTCTTCAAAGGGAGAGTTTTGATTGATTAATAGTAAAATTAGTTACTTTGGACTCCTGAGGATTTTGGCACACTTAATTGGTTGATCCTTATTAAAATTTTCTCGTGTTCATGTATGTTTGCTTTTTCCATCAAATCTATCCTTGCCGCAAATAACCTTATATCTCAGCAAATGATATCAAAGCATTATTGAAGAAACAATGACTTCAGTTGCAGATTTGAAGTAGGGGAGTTTAGTGGAATTTGGAACTTCAAATTATTGCAATGAAGAGTAAATGATTTATTGGCATAACAACAGTGAAGGGGCTATAAGAAAATAAGATCAAAGACATGGATGAGCTCACTTGGAAAAGTTATAGGCACAAGCAGTTGGGGCCATTCAATTATGTTTAATAGACGAGGTCATATATTATGTAGATATTACTTCCCTTGTAGAGATATGAAAGAATTTGGAGAGTCAATACATATCATAGTCTTTTATAAATAAGCTGTATTTAAAGCAACAAACTATACAAGATGAAAATGTAGGAGGGAGCAGATCTTAAACAATATATAAATGTGATTATATTAAATAATCAACGATCTATTAAGGCTTGGGGTGACTATTGTAAACAAGGATTAATCAATGATTCTATTTTGTTCTTTATCTCTTTCTTATGAATATCTAACAAATATGTTTACATTAGATAAAAAGATAGTGGTAGAAAGGATATCACCATTGCGTTATTGGATCATAAGCAACTAAGACTCATTACTGATGAAATCTCTTAAGTTAAAGTAACGTATGTGAGAAAAATTCACGATTATGGGAGAGAGTGAGAGAAAGATAGCTTATCTAAATGGAATTATAGGTTAAAACCTAAGGCTATGTTTGGTAGGGCAGTTAGTAACAGAATGGAATATTGTTCCATCGTTTGGGAAGAGAGTTTATAATGGAATTAAATAGAATAGGAAAGAAAGGGAAGGTTTCACATTACATCCTATTCCATCCTAAATAGTAAAAATAATTTACCTCCGATTTGGAGGTGTAGGATGGAATGTAAAATGATAAATGTGTACTACCTAATATACTCTCAATAATTTCTTATAATATCAATTATACCGTCAGTCCTAATAACAAGCAGTAAGATAATACATCTCATTATATCAAGGGTAGAATAATCATTCATTATTATTATAAATACATTCCGTTCCATTCCATCCATCATCCAAACAACATTTCACTATATTATATTATGAACTCTTTCATTCCTCCCAAACAACAATTTTCTAATATTACATCCATCTACATTCCATTCTATTATAAACCATTCCATTGCATTATATTTTATTTCATTATATTAAAAACCTTACATCCAACCAAACATAGCCCAAGGGTGGAAAGATAGTCTAATGCTATAAGGAGCAGAGGGACGAAAGAAAAATATTATGATTTGTCAATGTATACTAATGTAATGCAAAGTTGAGACTCATACTACAAAGGTGGAAACAAACATGATATACATTTTAACTAGTTAACTTTATAACTCATAGATTTTATATATAGGATGCTTACATCACATGACACCAAACAAGAATTGATTTATGTCATACACATTGGGCAACTTTAATCATATCCAATTGGGGGATGAGAAAGCTTATAAAATCATCAAAATGAGATAGATCATGATTAAGATGTTTGTTGTTAGGTTGTTAAGCATTGTCTGGTATGTTCCATATTTAAGGAAGAACATATTCTCTTTAAGAACCTTATATTAAAATAGTTTTCGATAAAAAACTAATAAAGACAATATTAAAGTGGTAAATTATGTGAAGATTGTGCTGAAAAAGTCTAAATTACCTAAAAAATCTACAAATTAATAGAAAGCACTATTGTAAGTACAGAAGCTAGAAAAGTGGAATGAAAAAAAAAAGACTGGGTTATGATATATGTAGCTATGTCATCTTGGCAAGTGAGAGGTGATAAATTTTATAAGGGGAGCTTATTAAAGGGTGACATGTAAGAAAGTAGACTTTTGTAAGTTTCATGTGTTCAGTAAAAAGTCTAGTATAACCATTAATGATGTAATGTTTATTTGAGAAATAATGATGTAATGTTTAAGAAGTAAAACATATGGAAAAGACGTTATAGGATTAAGAAATGGTAGTAGTAAAGTGGTATAAGTGGAACTAAAATAATTTGGAACAAAGTTAAAGAAACTATAAATTCTAGTTTGGAAGATAAAATAATATCAAGGAGAAAGCATCAAGATAGTATAGCTATGGATAGAGTCAAACAATCCATTTAGCTTCCCAGGAGATATAATCAAGAAGACTTGATCATATATACTGTAACACCCCATACCTGATAATGAAATAGACGTACTGAGTGTTACCATATTCTTAAATACCTAATACTTCAAATACAACATTTTCTATTTAAAATATCATTATTCTAATAATTACTATTCAATTTATAAAATTTTGGCAGAGTTTTTTTCTATATATACTTAAAACCTCCTACAAGAAACTTCAATACACTTCTCATGCATGTTACCGAACTATCCATCTCTATGTCAAACTCCTTGACAAAATAATTTACCCATCTTCCATTATATTTTAACACATCTAAACCAGATTTCATACATAGCTTTCATTTACTCATATATAATTCACAATAAAATCCTTGTAAGATCCTTCATTTCTTTATGTGTACATGCCATAACCAAAAACAACATAAATTTTTTTTAATACATCCACCTCCAATTCTTTCGAGACTCTCTATATGACTCTTGTCTTGTAATAGATTCACCATAGCTTTCTTCTAATTCTCTTCAAAATCTACACGAGAAAAGAAAATCCACACTCTAAGCTATAAGCTTAGTGGTGTTCAAGCAATTCCATTTCATATTCAATTAAATTCATTCAACTATAACATGCATAATATATAATAATTTTCACATATAAATATCTTTAATATTTCTAAGCATAAATAAACATTTAAAATCAAATTATGAAATACAAGCATGTATCTATTTAAATAATTCATATATAGTTATACAATGATTAATAAATTGTACATTCAATTACTACTTTCATTTGAAGTTCTTTAATCATTAATCATGCATTTATCTACTTTCTGTAATTTCCCCAAAGTAAAATCTATAGGAATTGTATTACCGAGCTGGATAAACGGGATTTAAAAAAATACAAGATCAGGTTCTCAAAACCATACGATCCATTTTTTTATATACATTCATATTGGAACTGAGCTTTCGGAGTCATGCAGTTCATAACCCAATTCAAATATCTTAAACCGGAACTGAGCTTTTGAAGCCATGTAGTTTGATAACATATATCATGACGCAGTACTGCTAACTCCCTATTTGGCATGCCAACCTTATCACATTCCTCTAATTCCTATCTATTTTACTATGGGCAAATCTAATTTAATTCCATTGAATTTTCATAATAAAAGCTCATAATAACCAATTCAAGCTATTCCACATTTGACCAAAGTAAATGTCATTTTTTCTTTTTTTTCTTCGTTCTTGTTTTTAATTTAATTTATTAAACATTCAAGACATATTCATTTCACCAATTAGTCAAAAATAATATGTATATCAAGTTTCTCAATTCAAACATAATGTATGTCAATTAGGAAAAATACAAATTATAACTCCAAAATCTCAATTAATTACATATACTACTTTATTTAACATCCAATTAAATATTTTTAATAACAATTTCATAAACCCCTAACTTTACTTAAGAACCTTAAATTTCCTAATACACAATTTTAGGAAAAAGTAAAATTGCAAGAACATATACCAAATTAATGTCCAAATCTTCAAATTAAACTCCCACAAACTTCAATTTCATCATCAATTCATTATTCCTTCTCTTTCTCTTTCTCTCTCTCCTTCAATTCATCTTCTTTGTCTTCATAATATTGCATAACAAATTCAATTAATGCATTTTTTTCATCAATGCATGCAATTACATAAAAATCATGTACTAAAAGTAATTAAAAGTCGATTAACTCACCTTATAAATTTTCAGGTACTATTCATTAAGAACACTCATATACCTTTTTTTTCATCTTTTCCCAATTTGTTTTGTTGATATGGTGAGTTTAGGGACTCTAGGTTGATGACTTAGTGTTTAATAGGTGATTTGGTGGTTAAAACTAAAGAAAATTGGCTTAAAAATGTAAGAAATGAAAGAAAAATGGAGAAGAAAGGAGGTAGGTATTCTCGACAATGTTTTGGAGAAGAAGAGAATGGGAAGTTGACAAAATGTCATACGGTCCCTCATTAAAAGTTTTCCAATCTTTTTTCAAGATTAACCTTTTTTAATCCATTCTTTCTTTTTCTTAATAAAAAAAATACTCATAAGAAAAATATCAACTTTACATAGAGACCTTAATTAATATCATTTATTTCCATTAATATTTTTGGGTGTGACTTTTATCATTTCTCGGGTCAAACTTTAACATGGTCAACTCTTGGTCAAACATTCAAAATGAATTCATTTGAAGCTCTAATTTAATCCTTGGGCTGTCCTTAAGCAATATTATCCGATGTCAAATAAAAAAAATATATAGTTTGAGTCCCAAGTGTCATTATTCACCTCAAGATATACTATTCACGACTCAAAAAGTACTATCCATAAAATCGAGATTTTTAGGGCATTATAATTCTTCCCCTCTAAAATAAAATTTTGTCTTCGAAATTTACCTCTGTCAAATAGTCATGGATAAGATTTTCTCGTGTAGTTGTTTTGTATCTTTTGCTAGAATCTTCAACGGCTTCTCTTTATAAGTTAGATCTGGTTATATTTCAATATCTTTCAGTTTTATAATGTGTGATAGATCAGACCGATATTTCCTTAACATAGACACGTGGAAGACATCATGAATCTTTTCCATATGTGGCAATGCTAATTTGTAGACCACTGGTCCTACACGCTCAATGATTTTAAATAGATCAATGAATCTACAACTTAACTTAGCCTCCTTACCAAATTAAAACACTTACTTCCATGGTGAAGCTTTTAAGAAAACTCTGTCACCAACAACATATTCAATGTCCTTTCTCTTCAAAGCTGCATATGATTTTTGGCGATCAGAAGCAACTTTCAACCTTTCCTTTATAAGCCTAACTTTATCCTCAGTTTCTTTTATCAATTCTGGACCTATGATCTTGCTTTCATCGAGTTCTGTCCAACATAAGGGTGTTCTGAACTTTCTACCATAAAGAGCCTTATACGATGCCATCAGTATGCTTACTTGATAGCTATTATTGTATGCATCAATGGGAGTTGTTCATCTCAGCTTCCTTTAAAATCAACAACACAACTCCTAAGCATATCTTCTAGCACCTAAATTACTCTTTCAAATTGTCCATCCATTTGAGGATCAAAAGCTGCACTAAAATTTTGCTTAGTACCTAAGGACTCATGTAATTTCTTCCAAAATCTTGAAGTAAATCCTTGATCCCGGTATGATATGATAGAAGATGATACTCCATGCAACCGCACTATCTCACTGATGTATAATTCTGCATACTTTGAGAGTTGGTAACAGGTAAGAAGTGAGCTAACTTGGTCAATCTATCTACAATCACCTATACGGTATTATGCTTCTTCCTAGTTTGAGGCAACCCAGGCACAAAATCCATCGTAATTCGATCCCATTTCCATTTGGGTATTGTTATTAGTTGAAGTAAACCCAATGGAACTTGATGTTCTGTTTTTAATTGTTGGCATGTAAGACACTTGGTAACATAATCTGCAATGTTTCTCTTCATACTTGACCACTAATAATGTGTCTTCAAATCTTAGTAAATTTTAGTACTTCCTGGTTGAACAACATATGAACTGCTACAGGTTTCATTCAAGATGTTCCTTTTCAACTCATCTTCATTAGGGACACAGATTCTATATTTTTGACACAAATAGCCATCCTTTTTTATTGCATATTCACTGTCTTTCCCCTCCTGAATTTGTTTAAGAATGATAATTAGCTTTTCATCTTACTTCTTTGCTTCTTTGACTTGCTGTAACAAGTTTAGTTTAAGCATCAACTCAGCTACAATGGCTTCATCACTGGCTATAGATAATCTAGCTTTCATTGCTCGTAAGTTGATAATGATTTCCTACTAAGAGCATCGGTTGCTACATTTTCTTTGCCTGGATGATAGTCAATGAGGCAATCATAATCGTTAATCAACTCTATCCATCTTCTTTTCCTTAAGTTCAACCCTTTCTATGTAGGAAAATATTTAAGACTTTCATGATCTGTGTAAATATAACATTTCTCTCTATGCAAGTAATGCCTCCAGATCTTTAAGGCAAAGACTATGGCTGCTAACTCTAAATCATGAGTCGGGTAGTTCCTTTCATGAGGCTTAAGTTTCCTAGAAGCATAAGCAATTACCTTTCCCTCTTGCATGAGTACACATCCTACCCATTATGTAAGGCATCACTGTAGATCACGAAGTCTCTACTAGGTACAAGTTGTGTAAGAACAGACACTTCAGGCAATATGGCCTTTAGCTTCTCAAAGCTTTCTTGACATTATCACTCCACACGAATTTTGTATTCTTTTGAAGTAACTTGGTCAAAGGTACTGTGATTATGGAGAATCCCTTAACAAATCTTCCATAGTATCTGGCCACTCCTAAGAAACTTCTAATCTCTGTCGAATTCTTAGGTGGCTTCCATTCTGAAATAGCTTCTATCTTCTTTGGATCAATTCTATTCCCACATGTTGATATGACAAGACCAAGGAAAGAAACTTTATCAAGCCAAAATTCACATTTATTGAACTTGGCATAAAGTTGTTTATCCCTCAAAGTCTGCAGAATAATTCTTAGATGCTTATTATGCTCTTATCGGTTCTTAGAATAAATCAAGATATCATCAATGAAGACTATCGCAAATTGATGTAAGTAAGGACAAAAAAATAAGATTCATGAGATCCATAAAGGCCGCTGGAGCATTTGTGAGTTCAAAAGGCATCACAAAAAAATTCATAATGCCTATATCTTGTTCTAAAGGTTGTCTTCGGGACATCTGCTTCCTTTATTCTTAACTGGTAATATCCTGATTTCATATCAATCTTAGAGAAAATACATGCACGTTTAAGCTGATAAAAAAAGTCATCTATTCTATGTAGTGAATATTTATTCTTCACAGTCACTTTGTTTAGTTATCTGTAATCCACAAATAGCCTAAGAGACTCATCTTTCTTCTTGACTAATAACACAGGTGCACCCCAGTGAGACACAATAGGGCGTATAAAACCCTTATTAAAAAGTTATTGCAGTCAGATTTTCAATTCTTTAAGTTCTGTGGGTGTCATCTGATATGGTGCAATTGTTACTGATGCTATACCAAGTATCACATTAATAGAAAATTCGACTTCTCTTTCTGGTGGTAACTCTAGCAATTCTTCAGGAAATACATCCTGGAAGTCACATACAGTTGGTATATCTTAAATTTTAGGATCATCTTTTCTAGTTTTAAGAACACATGATAAGTAGGCTATACACCCCTTTCGAATAAGCCTTTTTGCTCCAGTAGCTGATATAACATTTAAGAGAAAATTTAAACTTTTTCCAATAACTGTGATCTCATCAATATCAACCATTCTACGAGTGATTATTTTAAGATGACAATCTACCACTATCTAATGTCTAAAAAGACAGTCCATACCAAGGATTAGATCAAATTTGCAGAAAGGTAGTTTATTCAAATCACCAAGAAATTCATAACCTTGAATTCATAACGGACAATTCTTGTAAACCGTATTTATCACCACTGTAGCACCCCATTCCCGCAAGACTGGAACCCGACATCGATGGGTGATGTCCGAGCTCGTGCTCCGCGAGGGTGGTGTGCTAGAGCACTCAATCACTCAAAAATCGGTATCATTTTTTTTCTTTTATTTTAAACCACAAACATAAAGTGCAAAAATCCCTAACCAAATTGGCCCACTTTGTTTTATAACCATTCTCAATCAACACAATATAATCGTCAGAAATTTCAATAGCCATTTGGGCCCCTTTTTTTACAAATACAAAACCACTTTAATTGTTTCGGAATACACATTTATACAAAAAGTGCGGAAGAAACAATTTAATACAAATTAAGGACATGCAATATAGACGCGAACTGATCCTGACCTCTATTCTTCACTTGTATGATGTAGGTATACCCCCGTTGGCCTAACGGGGTATTATTCTGATCCTGAAAATAATTGCAAATTTTGGGTGAGTTTTACGAACTCAATGAGTGACCATCATCGATGGCTCACCCAGTCACATAAC
>JANZXR010000172.1:6336899-6387261 GCA_027575705.1 Erythroxylum echinodendron
ACTCCCTCTACTTCTCATTTTCAATAAAATCACATTTAACATCAATTATACCTAGAAGTTGTCAATGAATGCATGTATCACTTTTTATGTGCAAACATTCAATATTTATGTGCATATATACTAACATTATGCATGAACAAGAAAATACATTTCCTTAATCTCTCTTTGAGCTCATATGCACTGAAATTTTGGGTCCTAACCCTTAATATAGGGACGGGATGTTACAACCACACTATAGCCTAAAGGATCTGTAACTAGAATATCATGTTTAAGAGTGTCAACAAGTAACCCCATAGTTTAGGTAATGGCATACACTTATAAGAATGTGTAGATCCTGGGTTTATCAATGTATGAATGGAAATGTCAAAGATAGTAAAAGTACCTGTAACCACAGAACATCTGGGGCATCCTAGTTATCACGGGCCTGCATAATATATGCACGAACTGGAGTACGGGTATTAGATCCATCAACTGTCTCTGTTGTGACCCTCTGATCACTAGCACTAGAACTAACTCCTGTGCTTCTACATCTGCCCTTAGGAGTTGTTGGAACTGGTCTCTCTGCTTGACTAACTGTTTGATACCGTCTACCAGGGAAATCTTTCTGAAAGTGCTCCATAGATCCACATCGTAGGCATGCTTGCTCCTATCATCTTCCAACATTGTCCACCATGTTTCTTCCCATAATGATCACATGGAATAACTACCGCATGTCCTGACCCACCTACTGTACTAGTTATAGATGGGGTCGGTTATCTTGCCCTAACCATTGATCTCTGACTCTGCCATGATTGGCGGTAGGATGTCTATGATTGTGCTGAAGCTTGAGACCCTTAACGCTTTTGCTTCTTACTGGTTGAGAAGGATGAACTAGATTGTCCTTGACTCCTCTTTTGCTGTCCCCTATTTCTCTACTTCTGATCATAAATATTAACTTTTTCAATCCTCAAGGCTGCTTTCACCATCTCTCCATAATCTATAATCTGTAGTGCAGCAAGGAGTTTCTTAATGTCATGGTCGAGGTTTGCTTCAAATCTCTTATACTTATTTTCCCCGTAGGATTTAATTTATCTGCATACATACTCAATTGATCAAACTCTTTCTTATATTCTGATACTATCCCATACCCCTGTTTCAAATGAAAGAATGCATCCCTCATCTCATCTTTATAAGCCTCCCCTACATACTTAACTGCAAATTGCGAAAAGTACTCCCAAGTAAGATCCTGTGGTGGAACAAGTGTTTTAATGGAATCCCACCATTGATATGCCGGTCTTTGAAGAAAACCATTTGCACATTCCAATCTCTCTTCTAGTGTGCAATGGAGAATATAAAAAAATTCTCTTTATTTTGATCAGCCAAAACTCAGCATTTAGAGCAGTAATTGATGACTCCCCCTGAAATCCTCAACTCCTAACCTCTTGGCTTTCTTAAATGTAAGCTTTTATAGTGGAAGAGGTGGTTGTGGTTGCACAAGAGGAGTAACAACTATTTATTGTTTCATATAATCCACAATAGTTTGAAAACACTTTGTCGGGTTAGGAACTAGGTGACCCATAGGTGGTAGTATGGACTGCGATGGCTACCCCGCCATGCCCCCTATCTGTATCACTAGCTGAGGCATGACTTTCCTCCTCTCTCTCAGCGGCTCCTAGAGCGCCTGATTCTATTCTTTAATCTATAACACAAAGAAAGGATGGATCTACATTAGAATCACATCATATTCTCATATAATCCTTCATTTGGCATGTACACAATTCACTTTTCCTTTATTTCCTTAATTATAGACCCCAAAATCTCCTAATGGGTCTGATACTACTATATGCAACACTTCATACCCGATAATGAAATCGGCATACTGAGTGTTACCATATTCTTAAATACCTAATACTTGAAACTACAATATTTTCTATTTAAAACCTTATTATTCTAGTAACTATTCACTTTATAAAATTTTGACAGAGTTTCCTCCATATATATTTAAAACCTCCTACAAGAAATTTTAATACACTTCTCATGCATGTTAATCAACTATCCATCTCCATGTCAAACTCCTTGACAAAATAATTTACCCATCCTCCATTACATTTCAACGCATCTAAACCAGATTTCATACATAACTTTCATTTACTCATATATAATTCACAATAAAATCCTGTAAGATCCTTTACTTCTTTATGTGTACATGTCATAACTAAAAACAAAATAAAAAGTTTTAGTACATCCACATCCAATTCTTTCGAGATCCTCTATGTGACTCTTATCTTGTAATAAATCCATCACAGCTTCTTCTAATTCTCTTCATAACCTACGCACAGAAAAAAAATCCACATGCTAAGCTATAGGCTTAGTGGTGTTCAAGCAATTCTATTTCATATTTAATTCAATTCATTTAACCATAACATGCATAATATATAATATTTTTCACATATAAATATCTTTATTTATTTCTAAGCATAAATAGGCATTTAAAATCAAATTATGAAATACAGGCATGTTTCTATTTAAATAATTCATATCTAATTATGCAATGATCAATAAATTGTACATTCGATTACTACTTTCATTTGAAGTTTTTTAATCATTAATCATGAATTTATCTACTTTTTGTAATTGCCCCAAAGTAAAATCCATTGGAATTGTATCATCGATCCGATAAGCAGGATTTAAAAAAAAAAACAAGATTGGGTTCTTGGAATCATACGATCCATTTTTTATATACATTCATATTGGAAATTGAGCTCTCAGTGCCATGTAATTTATAACTTAAATCAAATATCTTAAATCGAAACCAAGCACTCGGAGTTATACAATTATGTAACATATATCATGACGTAGTACTGCTAACTCCTTAATTGACATGCCAACCTTATCACATTCCTCCAATTCCTATATATTTTACTAGGGCCAAATCTAATTAAATTCTATTGAAATTTCATAATAAAAGCTCGTAATAACCAATTTAAACTATTCTACATTCGACCAAAGTAAATGTCATTTTTTTCTTTTTTTTGTTCTTGGTTTTAATTTAATTTATTCAACATTCAATATATATTCATTTCACCAATTAGTCAAAAATAACATGTATTTCAAGTTTCTCAATTCAAACAAAATGTATGTCAATTAGGAAAAATACAAATTATAAGTCCAAAATTAATCACATATATTACCTCATTTAACATCCAATTAAATATTTTTAACAACAATTTCATAAACCTATAATTTTACTCAAGAACCCTAAATTTCCTAATACACAATTTTTAGGAAAAAGTAAAATCGCAAGAACACATACCAAATTGATGTTCAAATCTTCAAATTAAACTTCCATAAATTTCAATTTCTTCATTAATTTGTTATTCTTTCTCTTTCTCTTTTTCTCTCTCCTTTAATTCATCTTCATAATATTGCATAACAAATTCAATTTCATGCATTTTATTCATCAATGCATGCAACTACATCAAAATCATGTCCTGAAAATAATTAAAAGTCGATTAACTCACCTTATAAATTTTCAGGTACTATTCATCAAGAACACTCATATTCCTTTTCTTCATCTTTTCCGAATTTTTTTTTGATATGGTGAGTTTAGGGACTCTAGGTTGATAATTTAGTGTTTAATAAGTGATTTGGAGGTTTAAACTAAAGAAAATTGGCTTAAAAATGTCAAAAATGAAAGAAAAATGGAGAAGAAATGAAGGAGGTATTTTGGACAATGCTTTGGAGAAGAAGAGAATGGGAAGTTGACAAAAATGTCATATGGTCTCTCATTAAAATTTTTCCATTTTTTTCAAAATTAACCCTTTTTTAATCCATTATTTCTTTTTCTCAATAAGAAAATACTTATAAGAAAAACAATAACTTCACATAGAGACCTTAATTAATATCATTTACTTCCATTAATACTTTCTGGTTTGACTTTTACCATAACTCTTGGTCAAACCCTCAAAACGAATTCATTTGGAGCTCTAATTTAATTCTCAAGCTGTCCTTGAACAATATTATCCAATGTCAAATAAAATAAAATGTAGTTTGAGTCCCGGGTATCACTATTCACCTCGGGATATAATATTCACTACCCAAAAAGTACTATTCATGAAATCGAGATTTTTGGGGTATTACATAACTCTTACCATTAATGATGATGATCAAACTACCTTTTAGGGACTAAAACATATTAGGATAAATATAGATGGATAGGTGTTACAGTAAAGAATAAACATGTTAGGATACATACAGATGGATAGGTGTTATAGTAAAGAATATGAAATTTTAGAAGATTAGAGAATTCATTGCATTTTGTTAGATTTGGCAATAAAAGGTTAACACTTAAATAATGCAACTGATATATTGACTAAGTCGATTACCAAGGAAAAGTTCAAGTATAACTTGAACTTAGATTAATGTCTTGATGTGTTAGACATAGTTACAACGTATAAAGGATAAATTCGTTAAGATAGAAATTTTTGTGTATAGCTCATACGCACGAGTGCAATCTTGAAGCATTTTGAGAAGAATACAAACGTTTTCTTATAAATCTTTAGGTGAACACGACATGGGACAGGAGCGTGGCTCATGGCGCGTTCAATTATGAAAATCAGAGATGAAAACACGAGCGTAGAGAAGTTAAAGGATCAGTAGTTAGGGGACATGAGTATGGTTAAGTTCGTGTTCTTGTACGGCGATAAATGTTAAGAACCCACGACCACGTCATGACATTCATTTTGTCTGAAAGCACTTTTTTTATGGAATATAAACTTTAGAAGGGTTATATAACTTTTTAAAAAGATCATAGCTAAGTTGAGTTAGGTACAAATTTTATTAAGTCGTACCAACTCAACAAGTATAGTTAATTGTAAACTTTAGTTGGTATAATTCAAATATGTAATCTTCAATACGAGGAGAGTTGTGATTGATCGATATGGTAAAAATTAATTGCTCTTGCAAGAATGAAGCTGATATTTTTGTTTATAAATTATTTAAGAAATATTTGCATAAATTAATAAATTCGTATGCCAATTCAATGAGTAAGAAAAAAAAATTTAATGTTAAAAAATTTATTAAAGCTAGAGAATAAGTATTCTAAGCATCAAAATATAGAAGTTAAAATGGGCTTTTCCGTTAAATTTAGTAAATACCAGAATATACAATTCTAATTTTTTTAATAATATCTAGATTTATCAATCTTTGAAAATCTATCTAATGATTATTTATGGTTCAATATGTATTTTACTTTGGAGTTTGGACTTCGGACAATCGAAATCACTATATGCTCAAACCCCTTTGTTTCGGATCTCACCATATGCCCATGAAAGAGCTCCACTAACTAGTATACGCCACAGGCCATGTTGTCGGCCCATTTGACCGTTAAAAATTAATACCATCGACCGACTTGTAGGTAGCCTGGAAGATAACTTCAGACAGAAACTAGTAAAAACCAACTAGCAGACTGTTGTTCACGGGAAACTTTCAGAATCAAGAAACGTTTTTGTAAATGCCGAAGCTACGGAAATTGGTTTCCCACACTCGAAGTGATTGATTGATTTCTTTCGTTATGTTCGTACACTACGTTGTCCGCCGGCAACTCGAATCTTTGTTACGTCCATGGCTCCGAGACGAGCTGGAGCTGGAACTGAGACTCGGACTAATCAACTCTCACGCGACCGCGAGAAACCTCAGTTTCGATGCGTCTGCTCTAAACCTCCTTCTCGACGAGTCGTTTCAATTCTCTTTCAAAGAGGTTAGAGTGGAGGAATTCAGTGTTCGTTTCTCTAACTGGTCGGTTGAAGCCTTCAAAATTGAAGTTCGCGGTGTCAGTGTCACGCTATCGGCAGGGTAATTCACTGTCCTAAAGTTATTTGTAAATGTGTGTTTGTTCATTTGTTTAGCGTGACTGAACTTTTCCTTAGAGAATTCGAAATGATTTTGGTGTTTTGTGCAGGGAAGTGGAAGAGCGGAGTTTGAGGAGAGTTAGGAAGTCGAGTGAGTTAGAGAATGAGGAAAGGAGGAAGATTCTAGCTGGGATTGATCCTGAGGTACTTGGATGTCGGTGAATTTGTTTGAGATTTTTGTGCTTGAGATGATTACTTCTTTCCAATCTATGAGATGCTGAGTGCTCAAGTGTCTGTGCTACTTTTTCTGATCACATATATGCAAGCACTTTTTATTATAAAATTATTGGGAAATGCATCTGTGAAATCCTATGAAGAGAGTGGTTTCATTTACTAGCTGTATGCCAAAAATACTTCAGATCTAAATTTGAACTTGCAACATTATAATCCTTCATCCCCTTCTGGCTAATGATGTTGTAAATGGCTTACCCAGTATTACAGTGTGTAACTGTACTTTCTTTACCTGCCACTTGTAAGTTTAATCAATTCTGTGGCAGAGAAGTAAAATGAGTTCTGTGGTGAAACACTTGGGATTTTCTTGGTGTGAGTTTGCTTTAGTATTTACTTTAATCTTAGTTCGTGATTTAGCAAAGAAGAATTCCATTGCTTAGTTGATCAGCAAGATATTGAGAGAAGTAACAGTCACCTCTCTCTCTCTCTCTCTCTTATTATTATTTTTTTTCCCTATCAGGGTTGTGCTTTACATGACATACTGGAGAAGATTTTGGCCACCACTCCCAGAAATCATTTAACAATATCTCTGTCGAACCTTGTTCTCAAACATTGCCATGTGCAGATAGTAGACATTAATCTGCAAGTTCAGGTCCTCAGGTCTAATGGTACCTTGGTTTGTTTATTGAAATTGAATGAGCTTAATGCAAGACCTCAGTATCTTGAGTATGGATGTCTTTTAAGAGGGCTGATTGGAGCAACTTTTAGACATCTGAAGGAGAGTTTTGTTGCTGTGGATTTTCAAGGTTTTGAGGTAGGATATGCAATGGATGATCAGACGAAAATCATGTTTCCTAACACAGATATGTTTACATGTATTAAACTGAATGACCTGCAGATTGCTGAATTAAGTGTCTGTGTTCCAAAATTGAGTCTGTCATTCTCTCCACTAGAGCTCACTGTAATTTTAGCATTAAGTAAAATATCAATGAAGGAATCAAAGCATGCCAGAAATGGTAGACAGCTCTGGAAGCTGGCTGCAAACAGACTAGGATTTGTGGTTTCATCTCCCAAATTTTCTTTCCATAATTTAGTTGGACTTGTATGTCTTTGGTTGCGTTATCTCAATGCATATGAGAAATTACTCTCTGTGGTTGGAAATCCTGTTGACTTATTATCAAAAACCACCACCGGTAAGATGCTGCAGGACAATTTATTTCTGAGTTCTGCCCAACGTAATTGGGAAGTTGTTATTAGTATTGAGAAAGATCTGCCGGCTGAAGCTATTGCTCAGGCACGACGAATAGCTCGAGACAGAGTAGCTTCCTATGTTCAACACGGTGAAGATGGTGGTTACAGGCCATCCTCAATAAGCGCTCATGTCAATTATCTTTCAAAGATGCTTTTAGCAGTTCTATTCCTTTGGAATATGATGTGCAGAATATTCCTCTCAATTGTAAATTTTTTCCTGTTATTAATGTACTTCCTTCCAGAGCAAGAACTCGATGAGCAAACTGAAGATCATTGTCCACAATATTTCCTCCTGCTAAATTTTGGAAAGGTTTCGATAAATTTTATTCCCAAAATCACAGTTCAAAATGTTGAGCAAGATATAGAACCACCTACCGCAATGCCATACCTCAATATTCATTCATTGCGTTTGTCAGTTGATGCTCTATTGTTAATGTATTATGATCATATTGCTGAGCAGACATTGTCTGTTTCCTGTGGGATGTTGGAGGTTAAGTCTTCTCCTGCTGTGGGTGTTACAACTATGCAAAGAAGTTCCAAGAGTCGTTTTAATTCTAGTAAAGGGCATCAGAAAGGCGAGTTTTGTAATCCAAATCGTGTTCTGAGGGCTGAGCCTGCAGTTATGTTTTCTTCTTCCCAAGCTGCTGAAAAAAGTGCTGCAGGTCAAGCTGACAATGTCAAGAACCCACAGTTGAAGGAATTTCTGGAAGAAATGTGTTTGAATTGGAAAAGCACTTTGACAAAATATGACGGTGTTGAGATTGAGTACTCTGAGGATCCATGGCTTCTTTTTGAAAGCAAAAACTCTTTGGCATATGCCGGCCCGAGGTGTCCAGATTCAGGGTTTTGGAAATGTTGTCTGATAGTAGGGAAATTGAATTTACGTTTGGACTATTCATCCATATTATCCATGGTCATGTTGTTTGGGCAGATACAGCATGCATTGAACTGGAACAGGGACAATGAGAGACTATCCGGTCCTACTCATTTTGGCTCAACCGCTGAACATGAACCGCATTTCAGTTGGGAGCAGATGCATGATTCTTGTGCCAGAAAAATGAAGATGGCTTTACTCAAATTGCTACCAGATAAATGTATTCAACTTGGGGTATTCATAACAGGTCCTTGTATCCGAATTTCGTTACAAAAAGATGGATTCAATTTTGAGAATGCTGACATGAAAAGTGCAGTGACTCAGGATAGTTTTGACCTTGGATTTGATGTCCACAATATCGAGGTTGTTGTATGGCCAACTTCAAAATCCAATTTTTCATCAACTAAGTGGGCAAGCTTTGGTTATGTAGAACCAGAGTGCCAGATAAGAAAACCTCGTATTATTGAAATTCCTAAATCAGATAATGAAAAGTATGCATCTCGGGAGTGGGTTTCGCTTTCTTCCTACCTAACAGTTAATGGTTTGAACTTTTACATTGAAGATTTGGCTGAAGGACAACAGATCTCCAATTTTATTTTGAGACCAATAGCTCTTCATTTATCATTCTTCAGGTATATGATTGTGGCCTTTTCAGTTGCTTCTGAATCTGATAATTGGAAGTTTTGAACACCTTGCTTTTGTGGTGCTGTTTCCCTTTCCCTTTTCAAACACGTTGATTACTTCTGACTGCAGCAGATTTATACATAAATTTGTTGTTTTTTCCTCTTTCATGTATTAGCTATATAGAATAAGGGAATTTCCAAACTGTATCTATGTAACGTTGCAATATTTCTTAGTTCTTGATTAAATTAAGAGGTTTAGAAACCATGGAATAATTCTGATTATTGTTGAATGATTGAAGGTAAATATCTTTTGCAGTCCCTAATAGAACAAAAATGCATATGATCATTGTTCTAACTGAATTGTGGCCTTTGCAGGGAGTCTGTCTACACGCTTGCCAAAACTATTACAGCTTTCTCAGCAGCTTTATGCTCGGTGTTTAGTGGATTCACAATTCTATCAAATATGGATGAGTTGTATGTTCTCTTTCAGGTGATTGTGTCCTCTACTAGTGTAATTGGGTTTTGCATGTATAACATGTTTGTGCCGGTACCTCAGAAGATTGCAGAACATCTTATCCTCTTTTGTTTTAAGCCCTAAGCTTTCTACCATTAGTATGTTGTTTTTCTGGTGATCTTTCCTACATAACTAAGGCCGCCCTTTTTTGTGCTTGAGATGAAAGCATTACAAGGGCTTGAAGCAATGTACTCTTTAGGCGGTGATATAAGATATGATGACCAACTAATTGTAGATATTGCTGATTCAGAAAAGATCTTACAACCTGAACAATTTGATACAAAGTTCTGTTCAATTTTTATGAGAAAGGATTACTGCTATGCTGACCTTGGAAAAACCTGTTAAGCTGTTGTGATTCACAAACAGAGAAAGAATGCTGAATTTCTATTTACCATTTTGCCTGTTGGGTTTGTGATACCATACAGAATATGGGGTGCAAATAGTGTATAAAAGGTTATGATAAATACCTTTTTGTTAGTCCTTCACATTATCATCTGGTCTATGTTCCTTGCTCAGCAAGGAGTAAGTAAAATTGAACAATGCTTATGTGCTAAATTTGTTTACTTGAAAAAGAAAAAATTGTCGTCCTCCTTGTGTTTCTTTTAATGTTCATATAGTGACCTAATTCCTGTGTTTACTATATCATTCCCAATCTAGGCGGTTGCAGGTTTATCTTCGGCACTTTCATATGCTTCTGGTATCAGCGATAATTTTAAATGTACACCTCTTGAAGTTCTTGAACAGCATAACACTGTGATCATGGAGTCTGGGAATGTTGAGATTGCTTCCCAAGGAATGCCTTTGATTCATACAACTCTTCTAGTTTCAGCTAACAGCACCTTCGTTTTCAAGTCAATGGATATAGTTCTAAGCTCTAGGGTGAATGAGTTGGAGAGTGATGTTGGTTTCAGTCGCCGAAAGTTGGCTGATCATAGGTATCCTGATTGTGGAATTTGGAATTCTGTTCCTAAAAGCAGTGTGAAAATATCTTTTGAAGAAGGGAAGCTGGAAATTCTCCTTGATTTATTTGGAGTTCAATCTGTACTCTTCAGGCTCCTGGATAACATGAGCAGAAGCTTTGATCATTCCCTCATAGAAAACTTGATGAAACAATCTAACAGTTGGTTGTATGAAGCATCTCTTTCCAATTGGTCTTCATATATATGTTTGGGCCGACCTCTTAGAAATTCAAATGAATCATCTAGCAGCAATGTCGTGGATGATAGTTTACCATACACAGCCGACAATGCTTTGATAAAAGAGTTCAATATTTCACACGGCCAATCTTTTATAGTTGCTGACCACTTGGATTTTGCTGCACCCTCGAGCCATTGGATGCTTGTCATTTTTACTCTGGATGGGTTTTATGTGGGAAGATGCTCAGTAAAGAATTTTTTTTTTGAAGCACAACAACTTGAAAAGTTTACATCATCTATTTCAGTTGGGAAAAACCTGCAGGCAATCTGTTGGGAAATAAAGGTGCTGAATTTTTAAGAAAATTAGTTATATTGTCTTTATTCTGATTTATTGTTCTTTACTTTTTCAGGATATTGATTACAGAATCCTTTTTATCAGTATAACTTATAATGAACAATGACTTCATTGTTTTCCAATTTCTTTTATTTTGGATTCTTCCCTCTTTAGGTTCAACTATTGGACTAAGAAACTAATGCAATTATGCAGGGTGGTCATCTATTACTTGAAGCTAAAGCTTTGATGATGTTTGCTCGGAGTTTTGCTTCATATCTTCGTCTTTTCCTGGATCTTCTCTCAATCATTCTATCATTTGATAGATCTGTTCAAAATGCTGAAAATAGGGCAGAAGAAACAATGCATACAGCTCAACGAAACAAATGGCAACTGCCTGCAGCTTTCACCATAGATGTGGCTCGAATTTCTGTGGTTCTTATTGCTGATGATGACCCAAGTAATTAGCCTCTTTTCTCTCTCCCTTTAGGAATTATTTGCATATTCAAATGATTGATCCCTTTGTGCAGGTTGTCTTCAGGAACTTGTCTGTGAGGTTGATGTTCATTTGCTATTTGAATCCAAAAGCTTGCTGCAGAAATTGAAGATTGATCTTTCTCGCATTTCAGTCCTCACTCAAGTCCTTGAAAAACATGTAGAAAATGGAGATCAAGTTCCTCACTTTTCTTCTGTCCCAGTTAATGAATCCTCATCAAATTCTACCATGACATCTCTAAACAGGATTGGAAACCATCAGAATCATATATTACATCATTTAGCTGCTTGCTTAACAGCTGAGAGACCTAATGATGGTCATCTGCACTTGAATCAAGTTTGGATAGGCAGGGGCTCTGTTTCAGGTTTTGATATGATTATTTCTCTATCTGACACACTGGTTAGTCGTGCTAATTTCTTCTCTTTTAGTCTGAGTTCTTAATGATCACATTAATTGCTATAAGTTCAAATGGTCAACTTTGCTGTCAACTGCTATTGCTATTGTATTTTATCCGATCACTGAAAGCATATCTATTATTTAACTTTTGATATCTGCTTTGTCAAATCAGATGATTTCATCCATTCTTACATCCCTCTCCACTGTGTCCAACAACAGTGAGTCAACCAATGAACTGAAAGAAAATCACTGGAACAATGGTGAAGGAGCTGTGGAAGATATGGTTCCTGATGGTACCTTCTAAACGAGATTATGTTCTTTTTCCCTCATATTGGTGAAACTTCTACCAACATTGTCTGTCGAATGGATAGGAACAATTGTAGCAATTCAAGATGTGTATCAGCATATGTACTTTGCAGTTCAAGAAGGACAAAATAAGCACAGTGTGGTTGGTGTAATTCATTATTCTCTTGTTGGAAAAGAGGCTCTTTTTAAGGTAACAAGTTGCTTTTATTTGTATTGTTGGCCTACTGTCGTCAACATTTAAAATTCTCAACAAGTTTTTCAACGTCTGTGTCTTCCTACAAAGCAATCCCTGCTCCTAGATGTTTATGTTGTCAAGAAATTGTTATCTACGTGATTTGTTGATTACCGTGATGTAACAACTTATGTACACAGAAGATTTGTGAACTTTGCACTTATATAACTCCCAAAACTATAAGACAGAGGTTTTATAAAATGGTTACTTCTAAAATTGTTCTTCAAATTCAACTAAGCTTTTATGAGATGCTTAATTATGTAGTGGTTTGATTAAGAATGCAAAAGTACAAAAAGGTCTACAGGGCCACAGGCATGTCATCCATTGTATTGGAAAAAGAGAAAGAACTCTCCCCACAAATGAAACATGGTGATCTTGGGGTTTGGATAAGGTGAAAGTTTATCGGTTCTAAATGTATGATAGTTATGCTTTGGTCAATTGCCCTCTATATTAAGCATGCTATGATAGAATGATGGGCTTTTTAAAGGTATGTTATGAGTTACGAGGATCCAATGTTATTATGGAAGCTGCCTTTTAGATATTATTGTGTGCTTAATGAACTTTCATTGAGCTGATAGTCTTGTAATGACATTTTGGTGAAAGCAGAGTGCTCTTGAAGGAACTTAACTCTAGTTTTCCCTTGCTTCTTTTAATGTATGTTGTAAGGGATTGATAATGGCTAAATATTTCTTTATTTGATTCTGGTGGTGGCTTGTCTTCATGTTCAAGTTCAACTGGATTAAGGTTTTTAGAGCAGTTAAACTTTCCTTACGTTAGAATGGCAGCTAGGTTAAGTCTTACTTAACAATCCATGATATGGTGATGACATAAAATTATGGGGAACTTGTAGTGTTACAGTGGGGTCATTTGATGACCAGATAAAAAGGAATGGCATCTTGTCAGAGAGATGGTTAGGTATTTTCTTGATTGCTGAACAGAAAAGGAATGGTGAGGATCTGTATCTTATTTTGAGTAATAACTATGACACATCCTAAATCCATTGGATTCCATTGTTGTGTGGAGTTCAGGCAATTATCTTCTTAAGGAGTAGCGATGCATTCAATTGGTGCAGTATATATTTTTCTAGTCTCGGTTTATGTCACATTATCATATGCAAATAACTTTTTCTTGTTGAATTTATTGATTTTTCCTTTTTCCATTGAGTTTACTCAATATTTCTATCCTTTTTGGACCTGCTAGCATTTTGTGCCCTATAACTTCACTACAACAATTTTTGTAGGTCAAACACTATAAACAGAGAATTTGGAAGTCATCAGTATTGTGGTTCTCCTTGATTTCATTGCATGCCAAAAGTGATAGTGGTGAGCCATTACAGCTGAGCTATCATCCAGGATCAGATTTTGTTGACCTTTCTGGCACTAAAAATGGTGGGAAGTCACTCTGGAAAGCTGTTCCTTGTCAAGCAGAGAGTTATCAGAGTGAGGTTGATTTGGAGCTCAATAATAGATTAGTAGAAGGTACATTTTACTTGGTCAATAAGAAGAATGATTGTGGTGTTGCTTTCATTGATGGGATTCCGGAGTTCATTAGGAAGCCTGGAAATCCTTTCAAGTTTAAAGTGATCCAGAGTTCATTGGATAGATACTCTTTGGAGGCTTCTGATGCTAATTTGCATCCTGGCATACGTGAAGACAAAGAGAAAACTTCTGAGAAGAATGGAGATCTCCCTTGTATTCAACTGAAAATTGATAAAGTTTCTTTGACAATAGTTCACGAACTCTTAGATACAAAAGACAGATTTCCTCTCCTTTGTGGCTGCCTTCATAACACTCAACTTAATGTCCAGCTTTTTCCCTATAAAATCAGGGTTATGAGTACGATAAGTATGGTGCTGCATTACTTTGATGCTCAAAGAAATTTTTGGTAATTATTTATCTTGGATAAAGTAACCATGTTTCCATTCTTAAAATTTGTATCATGAAATAATATTTCTGTATTTGATGATTCTGTTGCTCTTATTGCATGAAGGAGAGAACTCGTTTGCCCTGTTGATATCTTTGTATTCTACCGATCAAGTTTCCTGCCTCAGGGTTCAAACACTATTCAGCATGGTGTACCTGTTCATATCTATTGTAGAACTAAAGAGGTCTGAACATTTGAGGATTAAGACAATCTCTTCTGCTACCAAATTCTTCTTCTTCTTCTTCCTCTTTTTCCTTGGGGCATGGGGTTACAACGGATAGTGGTAGGTTTATATGACTATTGCTTACAGTTTTGTATTATGGTACATTGCAGTGGAATATATCCCTAACTGAGGTATCCATGGACATACTTCTCTTTGTAATTGGGAAATTAAATTTAGCTGGTCCCTTCTCAGTGCAAAGCTCTTCAATTTTGGCTAATTGCTGCAAGGTTTGTGTTACCATTGTTATTGTTTTATGCAACTTGCCCCTCTTACAGATTATGTGAAGCAATATAGAATGGCCGTTACCATTTTTTGCAGTTTAAGCTCTTACAATGTTTATTCATATTATTCCACAATGTTAGGCAAACAGGTCTCTTCGTAGTATCATAATTTAACAAGCCATATTGATATGCATGTTGAACAATGTAAAGGCATATGATGCCTTCAATTCTGATAAAATGTTTCTATTGTTGTTCCCAAGAAATGTGTTTGAAAGAGTTGGCTGTGCAATATCATGTTCAAGTATAGACTCTTCTGTGTTTATTTATAGTGTTTTTACTGCTGCAAGTATACTCTGAAAATATGTCTACAGATATTAATTCAGCTCAGGTTAAATATACGGGCTATAAAAGGGGTAGTGATGGACAACAATGGTTTGAAATGCTTAGATTTGCTTTTGCCTTTCATTAAGTCAAGTGCTGGTAATAATTTAATTGATTAATGAGCTTCCAAATTTGGAGAGACAAGATTTTTGACATCTTTGATCTTTTTCAGTGGATAACATATTTCCGAATGTTATATAACTGGAAGACATTTAATTTGGAGTTTGAGTGCGACATCTTTGAAACTCATAACTCTGTTATTGTGAATTCGAAGTTTAACTATAAATAACAAACATTAGATGCTTGTTTCTTCTATTCTTCCATTTTCTTATCCTCCTGTAATGTACAATAGAAATGTTTCTGGTGACAGGTGGAAAACCAGTCTGGTTTAAACCTTATATGTCACTTCTTTGATGGGAAAAAGGTGACAATAGCCAGAAAACAGTCTGCTTCCATGTTCCTGAGGTAACTTGTCATACTTTTACTCATCATGCTCACAACTTCAGCTTATCTATCCTTCTTATTATTTTCCAATTGGTTTCTTGCTCATTTTAGGTAAAACAAATGGCTTTGGAAGGCCTGTTGACACTTGATGTTGTTTGTTGTCCTTTCTTCAAATGAACAAGTAGTTTTGCACTTCACTGTTATTAGTTTAAGCCTTTAACGCTCAAAAGTGCTCTTGGCTGTGGTCACCACCACTAGAAATGAACAGAAGGCTTTGAAGATCCAGGCTATAGCTTATTATTTTACCTTAATAATGGTCAGTCAGTAGATATTAGAGTATTTACGTATGATGGGAACAATTAGATTTCCTCATTTTTTTTGGGGCATGATATTATGTTGATGATGACATAGAGTTATAGTGGACTAATGTTTCTTTTATTGTTCTCAAAATTAATATTTATTGACTCATGATCCCTGATTTTCACATGTTTTATAGGCACCCATTATTGGAAAATCAACAACCAGAAGGTGCTTCAATACTTGCCATTCAACTTTCAGATCTTGGATCTTTTGTGACATCCTCACTTCATCTTTCACTTGTGAAAGCAAAAACACTTGCTTGGCGAATGCGTATAACATCACTTCAAGGTAAGTCAGCACAGGAATTGTGGAAATTACATAAGTAGATAGAAAACCCTAAACACTGAAGGTCATGATTATGATATTGAGTCTTTTGTCTCAGTTAGTTTTGATTGAAGAGAAAACAAATGTTGTTGTTACGGTTTGATCCAATTGCAAAGTATGGGACTTGGATCCCACATCGATTAAATACAAAGTTGGTGTGGGATTTATAAAGACTTTGGGCTCTCCACCCTCATAAGCTAGCTTTTGGGGTTGGTTCTCCTAAAGTCCTTATTAATTGATATCAGAACCGGTCTTGGAGTGGTGGCCCACGAAATGGTAGCCTGGGAGTGTCAGCCGTGACCAACGTGGCCGTGACCAACAAAGATCTCGGAGTGGTGGCCCATGGAGTGGTGACCTGAAAGTGTCAGCCGTGACCAATATGGCTGTGACCAACGAGGACGTTGGTCCTTATGGGGGGACAAATGTTACAGTTTGATCCAATTGCAAAGTATGAGACTTGGATCCCACATCGATTAAATACAAAATTAGTGTGGGATTTATAAAGACTTTGGGCTCTCCACCCTCATAAGCTAGCTTTTGGGGTTGGTTCTTCTAAAGTCCTTATCAGTTGTTTTCTTACTTTGGTCATTGGTTAAATAGCATATATTGCATAAGTTGAAAATTATGCAAAGCAAAATATCTGATGCAAATAACTGAATATCTAGAAGTTGGAAAGGTGCTTCAGCTAGGCTTTATTGACGCTTGTAACAACAGCTGTGATGTTGAAGCTTACACTGTTGCAGTAATTAATATCTTATTGTTTGTTGTTTGACGGAAACTCCACATCAATTTTGGATATTTAAGTTCATGACTATAAGCTATTATCCTATTCTTGTGTTATTTAGTTCTATAGGGTTTCAGAAAGTGATACTGCAGAAAGTGATAATTTATTATTAAATTTTTAATTAAGCTGAAACCTTTGTGGTCCTTGAACAGACTCTAGAAGTTACCCCGGACCATTCATTGTAGTTAGTGTTTCAAGGAATTCTGAGGTATTCTTCTGAAGTTCTTGAATAGATCAAGTGACAAAATGTAATCATGTGATGTGTAGTGTGCCTCACTTCTTTTTTTTTTTTTTGTGTATATTCATACAGGATGGGTTGTCAGTTGTGGTTTCTCCTTTGTTAAGGATACATAATGAAACTGAATTCTCCATGGAGCTACGTTTTCGACGACCTCAACAAGATGAAAATATATTTGCAAGTGTGTCACTGAAGAAGGGGGATTCAGTTGATGATTCTATGGCAACCTTTGATGCCATAAATATGTCTGGTGGGCTGAAGAAAGCATTGATGTCTTTAAGTGTTGGTATGTAATCTCAAATCCAGAATCTTATGTATTGAATCTGACAAAAGTTTGCCACATTTGCATTAATTGTTTTTTCTTACCATGTTAGATGCTTATTGTACCTTTTCTTTACTATTATTTGTGCCATTTTATTCTCATTGTATGCCAGTGAGTAGCCTCGTTCACATACTAGTAAGCAATTATCCAGATAGATGGAGGATTGAACATACAACTCCATCTGCGCTTGACTCTTTCCTCTGCTTGTTTTCCTGACCACTTTGCTTATTGAACTCAATCATTATGCTATCTAGGTAGTCCTTGAATTATGGATGACATACTTATGGTTTGATTGATAACTGTTGAATATTAATGGAATTCACCCATAGGGTATATCATTATAGCTATTTAAAATCCACAGAGGAGTTACTATAGTGTGTATGTGGATTTTCAGGAAGTGTAGTTTTAAGAACATGGGATTTATCCATTTGGTATGCCAAGTTTTTTTCCATTTTTTAGCAAATCTAGACTTACTAGAGCTGGTGGCCTATCCTTTATAGCAATCTAAATCAGGTCAATTTGAGGTTTGACCAGACTGAAGGCTATTATATTTAATGTCTCTAGGTCAAGGTCAGATTTTTATTCACTTTAGGAAACTTGGCTGATTTAGTCCTTTCTTCTTCTTCATGAATACATTTTCAAACTCGAAGTTCATATTTGTTTTTGACACCACAGGTAACTTTTTAATGTCATTTAGACCTGAAATTGGAGATGGCCCTGTAAGTTCTGGAAGCCAATTTTCAGTGGAATGGTCGGACGAACTTGAAGGTGGAAAGGCTGTTCGTCTTTCTGGTATTTTGGATAAGCTAGGCTACCAAGTCCGCCGGGCTTTATCTGTTGAATCAGTCAAATGCTCCTTTAGTACTGCATGCTGTAGTATCAAATCTGAGGATGCACATGCCACTAATCTGCATTTTCTCATTCAGAGCATTAGTAGAAATGTGCCTGTTTTGGAACCTGCTGATTCTCAAAATGGTTCTGAAATTAGAAATTCCGCGGTTATATTGCAACGGCAGAAGGAAATTTTTCTTCTCCCCACTGTGAGGGTGTCCAACTTACTACACATGGAGATACATTTATCTTTAACTGAAACAGGTACTGACAGAAAGAGCTCTGCAGTATGTTTTCTTTAGTGACATTATTCAATGTATAATTTCTATCTTGGTGCAGATATATGTCCTACTGCAGGCAGTGACTGTACGGGGAAGCAGGCAATTATGGCATCTGGTTCAACAATTGATTTTTATGCTAATCCTGCTTTAATGTGCCTCACTGTTACTTTAACTGCTTTTAATTCAAGTTGCAAACCAGTAAAAAGTGGAGATTGGGTCAAGAAGTTACTTAAGAACAAAAATACTGTCAATTATTTAGACATCGATCTGGATTTTGCTGGTGGAAAGTATTCTGCATCTCTAAGATTGTCTCGGGGGCTCAGAGGCATATTAGAGGTTATTACACTGGAGCCATATATGAATTTCATGTTACTTGATATACTTGAGCACAAGTCCATGAGTCAGTCTAGGTTTTTGTTTATTGGTATGGACTTTTGAATGCTAGTAGGATTCATAACTCTTTGAACTCACTCTTGTTTTCAGGCTGCTGTATTCACACCCTACTCCTTGAAGAATGACACTGAATTTTCTCTATATTTCTTTGCTCACAAGCAAAAGCCTTTATCTAGGTACATGATATATATATGTCTCTGCTTGATGTTCTCTTAAGCAGTAGGGTGCACCGACATTCTGATGGGCTATATTTTTCCAGAGATGAGCTTGATAAGTTGGGTTCCTGTATCCCCCCAGAATTTGGATTGCTTTTGTCCCCAAATTCAGTAAGATCATGGTTTCTAAAGTAAGATAATTGTTTGGAAGTGCCATTTACATTTTAGTTTGCAAACATTTTACCTTGTGATGAGAATGGACATGATCCATCCAGATTTATTTTTTGTTGGACACTTCTGTCAAATTGTGTTGCAGATCCCACAAAATACAACTCATAATGTCGAAGGGTCATGCATCCGAGACAGTACTAGACTTAGATGCCTTATCTGGCCTCACAGAGATAAGCTTGGCAATTGAAGAAACTAGAGCAAAATGTACTGTGAAGTTTGGAATTTATATCAGACCATCAGCAAGTAAACCTGAAATGCTAGCCCAAACATTAACTATGGTACCACGACATGTTGTATTTAATGATTCGGAAGAAAATATCACTGTCCGTCAGTGCTATTTAGAGGTGTGCTCTTAACTAATGAGTTCCAGAGTTGTTTTATTTCCTTGCAGAGATTTTTGGTGAATTGTTTGAGTTGGGCTCTTAACCTTATCTTTCTGCATTCCCTTTTCAAAAGAATGAAAGTGCAGGAATGTTCTACATTAGAAGTAAACAGAGAACAACACTACTGCTGCAGAATAGTGTTCGCAAGAGCAGGGAATTCAGTTTGTTTGAGAATGTTATCAAAAAGCATAGACATGATACAGAGGCTTCAGTAGCATATATCCAGTTTCAACCAAATGATTCTGAATCAAGCTGGTCAGGACCAGTATGTATTGCATCATTGGGTTGCTTTTTCCTAAAATTCAGAAAACAAACAAATCAAGCGAAAGAATTAGACAATACAGTCACAGAATTTGCTGCCGTTAAGGTGGTAGAAGAATGTTCTACCCTAGTTGTGCACTTCTACAAACCTCCAAATATTAGCTTACCATATCGAATTGAGAATCAGTTGCATCAGGCATCTCTAACTTACTATCAAAAGGTTGTGCTGTCACTCCAGCATTTTTATTCATCAGTTCTCATTATATAGATATCAATCTATAGACTGTAATTATATTTTTGTTGGACAATTTTACAGGATTCATCAGAACGAGAGCTTCTTGGATCTGGTTGTAGTGCTCATTATGTCTGGGATGATTGGACTCTTCCACATAAGCTGGTTGTGTTGGTCAATGGTAATTATTAGACTGCAATATTCTGATAATTCTTCTGTTTTATTCAGGGATATGTTTATTTCTCTCGCTTCTCATCCCCCAAAAGTAAAGATGAAAAGCCCTCATTGTAAAAAAGATAAAAAACCCTCATAGTAAAATGGCAGATGGTGGTTTTTTTTAATGCAGAAATGCATCTACTACGTGAAATTAACTTGGATAAGGTTCGAGCTTGGAAACCTTTTCTCAGACTGAAGCAAAATAAAGGGTTGGCTTCTCTTTCACTTTTGGACAAAAAGCATGGAGGTCAAAAAACTTTTTTTGGCCAGTTCAACAGCATGGATAATGTGAATGTGGGCTATGAGGTGTATGCTGAGGGTCCAACACGAGTTTTACGAATTTGTGAGCTTTCTGATAACCACAAGGGAGATTATCTCTTACAGAAGCATGCGAAGATTCAAATCATAGTTTCCCAGTTTGCAATCCACTTACTTGAATTTGGAAAGCAGGTCAGTCTTTAATCTTTCATCATTTTAACACCAGTCTTCTTATGTCTTTGAGTATTTGATCTGGACATCTTTTGATAACTCAGCAAGATTAGATTTTCTGCTTTGAATTACTTATTTTTTTTAATTTTTGATGTTTGTGCTTTTCCCTGATGCTATTAGATATCAATTGCCTTTCTGGTGAACACCATGCAACTTGATCTTGTTAAGGAATGTCATGGTTGTATCCTGATTAATCTAATCTTTTTTGCTTTTATTTTTGAAGGATTCAGAAGAGAACGAGGATTATACTTGTACACCAATTGTAACTGCAAGGCTTACAAATATCAATCTTGGTTCTATGGTCACTGATCAGCAGAAACATAACCAACTGACCATACAGGTAACAATATATGTGATGCTGCTTGTTTGATGGAGAGGGCTTAACTGTGTCGAAGATCGTTGTACTAGATTCTGACTTGATAAGGTCTACTATAATAGTTACCACAAGCTTCTATATAATATAAAACTTGTATTTGTCCTTATCTTTGCAGTCAATATATGTGGATGAGAAGTGGACAGGTGCTCCATTTGCAGCGATGCTTCGGAGACATCAACTGGACTTTATTGACTCCAATGCTTGCACACTCAAAGTTGTCTTTGTCTTGCTTTCAAGAAGCTCCAGTATCAGACAAGTTAAATATTCTTCCATCGTTCTGCAGGTACCTCAGGATTTATCAATATTATGTGTACTAACCTTCCTTGCTTTGCATCTGTGTGCTTCAATAATTGACCTCGTAGTACATTTTATACATTCAAGCATCGCCTTTGGGGTGGTTAACTCCTGTAGCACTATTTTTATTCACATATTAACCCCATGACTTTATGTACACAGCCTATTGATTTGAATCTTGATGAAGAGACTTTGATGAAAATTGCTTCATTCTGGCGAACATCTCTTAGTGACTCGAGTACTCCAAGTCGACAATATTACTTTGATCATTTTGAGGTTCATCCAGTGAAGGTTTGAAGTTTTTGACCCCTTGAATTCCAAAACCCCTTATTAGCTGGCATCTTGCTTGGTTCATTTAGTTATCTTTGACCTGTGTTAATGTATGTTGTCTAGATAATCACTAACTTCCTTCCTGGAGACTCGTATTCCAGTTATAACTCTGCCCAGGAGACTCTAAGGTCATTACTGCATAGTGTGGTAAAGGTACAGATAATTAATATTGCATGCATAGAAATGGTTTCTCTTATTTTGAAGCATTATTGATGGGGCATACTTAATTGTTTGGCTTCCCATTTTCAATTTCTATAGGTTCCTCCCATTAAGAATATGGTAGTGGAACTCAACGGAATTTTGGTTACCCATGCTTTAATAACTGTGCGTGAATTGGTCATCAGAGCTGCACAACATTATTCATGGTAAGCACTATATATTTCTTCATATTGAATTAGCACTTGTTTATGGAGTATAATTAACACAACAGTCCAGGTATTCTATGAGGGCTATCTATATTGCAAAGGGCAGCACCCTACTTCCCCCATCTTTTGCATCCATATTTGATGATTTGGCTTCATCTTCTCTTGATGTGTTCTTTGATCCTTCACGGGGTCTGATTAACCTTCCTGGTTTCACATTAGGTAATTTCTGATACTATTTCGTCATCTTTAGATCTGTACTAACTATTTTGTTGAGGGTCACTTCTTTGTGACATTGCAAGATCATTACCTTGTGCCCCATTTTAGCAATGAAGTATGCCTTAAACTGGGAAGTTATACTCCTTCCTTTTGACTTTATTCTCGAGATCAATTTTCTGATAATACGGTGAAATGTCACGATAATTTGCTCTCTAGAATGAGTAGGGCCGAATCAAATGGCAGTGGCAAAATTTAACCTACGATATCTTTAATATTTATCTTATATTTGTTATGCACTATAAATAATGTCATTGATAAGACATTATCTTTATGATTTGGTTGAGGTGACAGAATCATAGCTACTTTCCGCTATCTGCTTTGTGTGAACTTTTCTAGCAGACCTGTGTACTACTTTTCAGTTGGTGTGTGTGTGACCATCATGTTCAATTGTGGTGGTTATCTGTAGTTCTGATGCATGATTGCTGCATTACTTGCTGGGTGCAGGCACCTTCAAATTTATCAGTAAATCTATCAAGGGTAAAGGATTCTCAGGGACCAAACGATACTTTGGTGACCTGGAGAAGACTGTATGTTCTATATTTCTTTTTCTTTTCCTTTTTATCTTATAGCTGCTATTTTCATGGTACTTGTGAAGCTATTAATCACATGACGTGTGAAGCTATTAATCACATGGTTATCTTCAGTTAAAAACAGCTGGGTCTAAGGTACTATTTGCAGTTGTCACTGAGATATCAGATTCAGTTCTGAAGAGCGCAGAAACTAGTGGTTTTGATGGGATGGTATTGTTCATCTTCCTTTTGTGAACATCTCATGAAATTTCAGTAATTTTCTAAGTTACTTCTGCTACTAGACAAGCTTTTACAAATTGAAATTACCAACTTGGTATTTCAAGATTGATATTCAATTTTCCTGTTAATCTAGCTGAGCGGATTCCATCAAGGGATATTGAAATTGGCTATGGAGCCCTCGCTATTGGGGACGGCTTTAATGGAGGGTGGTCCTAATAGAAAAATTAAGCTTGATCAAGGTCCTGGTGTTGATGAGGTATTTTTGACAACATTCATGAAAAAAATAGGGTTTTTGTTTGTTATGCTTTCATTCAACATAAATAGTTGATAAATTTGTTTGGGCAATTGATGTTTTCCATTTTTGAAGCCATTTACGCCCTTGCTGTGACAAGGGTTGATATTGGAAAAAGTTTTGATGCATATGTTTCCTCGGCATACAACTGAGAATTTTGCATTGCGATTCTTTGCTCCTCATGCTTCTTTATTTCGACTACAAGCTGCATATTAGGCAATTCTTTTACATCTGCAATTAGTAACTAGTTAGTTATTTGAATTGGTTCAGTTATACATTGAGGGGTACTTGCAAGCCATGCTGGATACCATGTACAGGCAAGAATATCTAAGAGTCAGAGTCATAGATGACCAGGTACGTAGTTTTCTTATGTCTGGAAAAACCAAAATTAGCTCAATCCTGAGAGTCAAACTCACCTGTTTCTCTCTGTTGACTGGACCATGAAACTGTCAAGCACATTGGAACCCTAACATGAATCCCTGGACCATTTAGAATTGGTTCACACTATGTCGTGACAAGTTCAGAAAGCTTTTGTAGTTGTTTCCTTTTTCTGGCGTTTAGTAGTTGTCAACTTCGTACTGTTGGATTGCCTTTCAGAATATCTAGAGCTTAGAAACTTTCTGGACCATAGATCTGATGTCAGGATATCCTTACCACCTTTGTTTTATTAGCCGGTATTTCTAACAGTATGTATGAATCTAGGTTCTCCTCAAGAACCTACCTCCAAACAGTGCTCTTATAGATGAGATCATGGATCGTGTGAAGGGATTCCTTGTGAGCAAGGGATTATTAAAAGGAGATCCTTCAAAATCTTCTCACCATTTGCGCCATCTCCAAGGAGAAGCTGTAAGTTCTGCTGTACTTAGTGTTCCACCTTTCTCCTTTTCATTAGTTTTTTATGGAACGAATTTAAATTAAATGATGATTTTGAAAGATACGCTTTTATTGGCATCCATCAAGTTGTGCCTCGATTATTCAACTTGAATGTTGAATGAAAGAGCAAACTACTTATCATTATTGTTTCTCGTTTATCCAATTTCCTTCACCATTGCTCTCCATCAAATAGTCAGATATACAATACATGTCTATTTTAGCTCAATTTTGAACCAAAAAAATCATCAAGGTGGTTATTTATTCAATATTATGGTTATTATATCAACTTTAAGGATTAACCATCACGTCCTGTATGATTTGTTCACTTCCGAGCACTCCTTATCTGCCAACTGTACGTGAAATGAAAGTAATACTGTGCACATTAAGTAACATTACTACATAATGCGCATGAATTATCTACCTCTGGAGTAAAGTCTTATCAGGAGAATGTATGACACAGGAATGGAAGATTGTACCAACAGTGATCACGTTGTGTGAACATCTCTTTGTGAGTTTTGCAATCCGAATGCTGAGGAAGCACACCGTTAAATATATCACCAATATCAACTGGAGAAAGGTACCTAAAATTGAGGAAAACAGAGCACTGGTCCCGGCAGAACCTGGTGAACAGGAAAAGAAGTTGAAATTTAGATGGAAATGGGGCATTAGCAAGTTCGTCTTGTCAGGCATTCTAGCATATATTGACGGGAGGTTATGTCGTTACATTCCTAATCCTGTAGCACGAAGAATTGTCAGTGGCTACTTGTTGAGTTTTATCGACAAAAATGATGACGGATCATAAATCTGCAGTTAAATGGCATTCTTCTTGTTCAGTCTTTTCCCCATTTTGTGTTTTCTCATCACTTCCTTTTGATATAATTTACGAACAGTACACTATACAATCTGGAAACAGAAGTGCTTGGTAATGCCCAAGGATTCTCAAGAAATCCAATCAGCAGGTACTTGTTCCAGTGAAAACTAAAAATCCAATCTAAATGACCAAATAACCAGGGGTGCATTCTTAGTGAAATAGCCAATGACAATTTCGTATTCCCACTCCGTCTACAGGCTTTGTGTTTGATCCTTTGCACATATGAAGAAAGAATTATAGTTCTAATTTTTTGCAAATTTACCTGCAAGATTTATTCACATTATAAACATTTAAGTCGATCGTTATATAAGAAATTAATAAACGCTATCATGTAAACAGGTTCGTAATCTTTTTCATCTCTTTAATATTCCTCCAATCAGATAATTAGCTTCCACTCCATACAACAAAAGAAGTAACCAGAAGGGAAAAGTTGGAAACTTCGCTTGATTACAGTAACCCTTCTGCCTTAAATTGGTTTCTAAGCAATTGTTTATCCACATTAAGAATCATATTACGATAGGATACGATTTCAGGGTGGCCAGAGCGCAGCTTGATAAATCGTTTGGAAGCATTTCTGTTACCACTACAACAATTACTAGCACATAAATTAACATCGAGGGTCTGAGTCATCAACAACTACCGCATAAAATGACAGACACATGACCCCTGCAAAATGGGCCCTATTGGATAATTGAATGGTTTGCGTAAGCTTGGCTGGATTGACTGGAAAGGTAAAGAGTGACTTCAATGTAACACATTATGCCTGGTAAAAAATTTCAGTATCTCCTTTACTGAGTCAATAATAAAGTTCATGGTTACAATAATTTCTCAAGAAGACATGTAAATTTGTCATTTCTTACTTAACAAGCCAGAAGTATGAATCAGGCGTAGTGCTTGGTTGGAATTGTTCAAAACTGAAGAAGATCTTGCAACACCCATCTTTTTCTTCTTCAAGAATTCGAGGGAATTCTGTAGACACTGGGGAGGAGATATATCCTTTAAAATAACAGGCTCCACCCTGCAAGCACAATTTTTTAGATGATTAAATGATTTCCAAAAGATGTCTAGCAACAACTTCCTTCTCATTATGCCTTACCCTGAGTTTTTGGCCGCCTTCTTTTTTCGAGGAGGCTCAGCCACAGCGTCAGGTTTCTCATCTTCAGAATCTGATAAGAAAACTTTTCTGCACATGCAATAATGTCATCTTAAGCATACAATATAAGAAATAAACTCCAGTTGCAAAAGATGAGAGTTAAAATAAGCATACTTCTCACGAGCTGCAAGTAGTTGAACAATGTCATCTGGAAGCATGTCCCCTGTACCCAGATAACCCTTCTCAGTTCCAACTTCTGTGTCCATCTTGACATTTTCAACTCCTTTAGATGGACGTGGTGTTTTTCTCTGTGCCCACATTCTGTTTAATTCTTTACGCTCACGAAAAACTCTGCATGTAGCAAGTAAAACAGAGTTTGCAAAAATGAGTATTTTGCTGAATCATGCAGTTAAGAGATAAAATTATTGCATGGAACCAGAAGTATGCTTCCTAAATTAGCTTTACATATAGCGAAGTTAAAGGTAATGTTTTCTTCAAAAGTATATCACAATATAACTACCAAGATCACCTCAAAAGTTTCCTCATTCACCAGGCTACTAAGCCATCTTGTATTAAAGAATGCAAAGATGGAAACATTGTTAAGGCTTTATGGAAAAGAGTAGTAAAATCATAATATATAAAAGATTACTCATTGATAGAACATCTGGAAGGGGCGGATCGGCAGTAAAAACTGTAAAGCAAACCATAAACTTTATTGGAGAACTTGAGTAAGCAGTGTTGATCAAGGGTATTCCCTAAAGAAGCAAGAAAAGCAACACATATCCTTTGCAACATCTTATTTCTATTACTAGCATGATTTTATCCCTAACAATCCCATAGTTTACACCACTTACAATAAACTCTGACATGCATAAAGACTATAACAATAAATCCACAAGTTACTTCCATCTCCCATCAAAATTTGAACCAAGAAACTGACATCAATACAGTGCAACAGCAATAAGGGTGTTGGTGACTAATGACTTGTAACGCTATTCATATATGCTAGAACTGCAAAACATAACGGAAACCAGGTTCACTTGCAGCATGTATCACTTCAATCAAAAACAACAAACAAGCAATCTCTTTTAAGTCTTACTAGAATCAACAAATAAAAGATAATAAACTTCAAGATAAAATTTTCCCATAAAATTCAATAATTAAACAAGAAAGAAAAACACCAAGTTCCCTGATTTTCATGTCTCCCAATACATTTTGAAAGTTGATCAAAAAAAGAGAGGGAAGGCAATCACGCATAAAAAAGCTTGAAACAAAAAGGAAAAACCTTGCTTTGCTTTCCTTCTGAACTTTCCTTATTTCTTCATCTTGCCAAACTCCCTGAAAAAAAAAAAAAACAGACACATCTTACATAAAAGGCCAAAACAAGCGAAAACTAATTATCTGATCAAAAGCCAAACATGGGTTTTCTCACCAGCGCAAAAAGAAACAAACCTGCTCCGACGTAAACTCCTCCGGCGCGTCCGAGTCAGAATCTTCTCTCTCCGACATGTTGACTATGTTTCGTCTATTTCTGTGAATTTCAGAACTTTGAGATGTTTAGGGTTTAAGGATCATCAGAAAGAAAGAATCCAAGTGGTGGGTTTAGACAAATGAACTCCGATATGGAGCCTGATTGATACAGGCGTCCATGATCTATTGGGCTAGGCTTTGAAACAATTGCTTAACTATTGATCGTACGAGTTATATGATAAAATAGAACTCATACATAATCAAACTTAAATTATTTTTAAGCTTTATTTAATATTTAATAAAATTAAATTAGATATTTTTAACTTGATTTAATTTTATAATCTAATTTTAACTAAAAATTCTAATTATTCAAAATTTTCAAATTGATATATTATTTCGCCTTCTGCCTAATCTTATCTTCAATTATCACCTAAGCAACGTATAATAGGTGGACTACGGATGCCACGCTATTACTCGTACAAATTTGGTATTTAGAAGCTATTATGCAAACTGTCTTTACACATTTTGGGAACATTCAAATCACTGCATTTAAATTTTTACTACTCCAAAATGGCAAGACCTTGGTCAAATAGAATCAGAACTAGTTTTGAGCATAACATTCTGATCTCCATCAAGTAATCTCTACCCTAGACTCTGAGAGACACAACCCTCCACATTGTTCTCTTTTGTCTTAGACTAACATTCAAACAATGTCAAGTTCTTCATAGGTACTCATTCTTGGTCTCTAGTTTTTGTATGCTAAGAGGTCTAATTTGTACCTTAATGTTTAACAGAAAGTCTAAGGCGGTGCTTATATTATCTCTAGTACTAGTTTACCCCCTGACGTTTTTAAAATAGAACAATTTGCATCAAAAATGCTCAAACTATTAATCCTCTGTCAAATAAACATTATGTTCCTATTAACTTGGGTAAATATTAATTTCTTACTTTTAAATTAATTAATTTTTATTATTTTCAAGATTAAAACACAAATCCTAATTTCCTGTAAAATTTAAACTTGATTGCATTAATCTCTAATTTGCAGCAAACCCCTAATACCCAAAGACCAGGGACAATTGTTTCTTCATTTCCTATATCATCTTTGATTATTCTTCAGTTAATGAACACTTGCTTTTCTTCGTTCTTGTTCCTCTAATGGGGCCTTGTTTACAGTACTCTCGCATATCCTTTAATTTTGCAATTGTTAGTTGTTCTTGTCCATGAATCAAACATTGGTAGATGACTCTAGTATTTGAGTTAACTTGAGTAGTCTTTAAAATTTCACCGTTGTTTGAACATAATTTTAGCTATAACACTTTTATCGACATTTTAAATTCTTATATAACATAAAGAATATAACCGAATGAACAAGTGTTGGCGTTGAGAAAAATTTGGTTGATAACGAGGTTCAACAAATGCACATTTGTTGGTAGCTTTACAAATGTGATAAAGAAAGGAAAAGAACAATTTAACTTCCTATAATCAAAGTAAATGTTTTCAGTGGCCAACGGAATGCCAGTAGGGTGAACGCTACTGTATGTCATAGTTATTTTCTTCCAAATGAAGAAAATATCTTCCTAATTTGTCTCATTTACAATTTTTGAACAATAAGTAACAATTTCATTGATAAAATTAAGTGTGAATCCCATATTAAATATCATTATTATTTGTTGAATGTATGTGTTTCCATTATATTTTATGTTTCCATTATGGGTAGGATATTTATTTCTTGGTGATTGATGGTTATTTCCATGTTGTTGACTAATGGTTATATTTCTTATTATTTCTTGGTGATATTGTGGCATATAGTAGAAAAATGGAGCTGCAGGGATTGGATATTTCTTTTTTTGGGTTTTCAACTAACAATAGTTGTTCAGCTAGATTTTAATGCTTATGTGATTCAACATTTATTTAAATGCTTTATGGAGTAAAGAAAATCCTGACTGTAGGTTTTATAGGTGCCTAAGATATCTTGTTAGTAAAAATATTTTGTTATAATATTTAATATGGGAATAAAAATAACATAAATAAGTTAATAAATGTTTGTTTTGGTGATGATTACAAGGTTAGGAGTTGTAAGTTCTTTCGTTGACATGATAATCCCTTCCCCAATAGGGCTATTTATATTATTCAAAGATTGATAAATGATAATGTTAAGTTAAAGCACCAATTAACATTGAGTTATAAAGAGAAAATTGAAGATGACGTGTGTAAGGGAGTTGTTAGAAGAACAAATAAAGAGGAGCAAAAGGAGTAAATTGAGATAGGTAAAAAAAAATAAAGCAAATAGAGTATGAATTGAAGCTTGTTATAAATGAAAACAAGGAGCTGAAGAAGATATTCATAACATATATTGTTTTTGTTTCCATGTCATTATATATTGTTGTTATATGTTTCTCTCTATTGAAATCATGGGGATATAACATATGCTTTATAAGAATTCATATATTAAGAATATTGCATATGAATGAAGCTAACGTGACAAGTACTTGCATTGTACATGAAATTTTATGTTATATATTTTAGTTATTCCATTCATACATACATATATAATTACATTCAAATTGAAGTTCAACTTGTTACAATATGTTTAAAAAAGACAATTATAAAAAGACAATTTGCAAACTTTCATTTCATAAGCATAGGAAACATGTGAGAATCATAAACCTATAAGCCTATAATTTTGACATTCTTAAACTTTTAAATATGAGATTCATATAATATACGTCATTAACTTTCGTATTCATATAATGTAAGTCAATAAAAAGAAAAGGATTCATTTGATAAAGGTAATAATGCAAAGGAAAATAATGTATGCTATCTGACTCATGCATAGAATGGCTACCAAGTTATATCATTTGATTACATTGTTGTAATTCTAAATCATCACGGATCTAACCAAAATGTTGCTAAGATACTTCATAATGGATCCAACTAGAATGTACAGAAAATAAATAAAATGGATTCAACTAAAATATGCAAAAAAAATAGATAAATCGATCTAACCAAGTATTGGATATTAGATCCAATCAGAAATCTTTACAAACCAGAATTGGATCCAACCAAAATTGGATACAAAATTAACAATTATGCATCCAAAGGATAGTTGATCAAACTAGAATTTTCTACAAACCAACTAATGAACAACTAACTGTTATTTATACTTTTTTGACTTCTAATTTGAATGTTAGAAGTTTGTTGGTTTGAATTTGTACTAGCTCTTTATTTGAAAGCTCACTTTTGCAGTTGTTGTGATAAAATACTCAACGCTTCCTTCCACCTCAACCTTCTTATTTGGAATGATAGTTGAAAAGTATTTGGATTAATTGATTCAAAATTTCTCTTTCTCTTGACAGGGAGGAAGTGAACCAGATTTATAGCATCTCTTATTATGACCACTTTTGCCAGATTTGCCACATAATTAAAATTGCCTTTTTTATATAGCTTATGAGAATTCTTCACTCGCTTTAGTTCATCTTTATCTTTTTGCCTATTCTTTTTAGTCTACTAAACATAACTCTTTTTAAAGGTGGATGTATCTCTTTATGGGTGTTTGGCGGCTAGAATTTTTGCTTTCTAATTAATTGGAAGACATTCTGATAAATTTTCATAAAGCTCCCTTTATGATTACGGTCATCTAGATAAGCCTTTCGTTGTTGTTTAGCATGGAGAATTGCACTAATTGTATAACTATAAGGATACACATAAAGTTTTAATGCCTTACAATTGTAAGTCTGCTCCCTCCCCAATTTGACAATATATGTGCCATCTCCATTAGTCATTTCATAATTCATTTCTCATTGTAAATAACTCTCCATCTCACTACAATCTTTTTATTCTTGTTCAAATTTTCATCACCTCAAGTTCTATGTCCTTCTTCCTTCTCTTATCTTGGTCCTTAAGGTCAAAGTACCTCTATGTTAACATGGTTCTAATAGTCTCTAATATGTTAATGATAAGGTGATCTCTAGCTACCAAAATCTAAGAGTTGAATATCTTGCTCATGTTGTTGTCACAATTATACATTTGGAATTAATGCTTTAGAAAGCCCTACTCTATGTTTCCTTAGGATATTCAAGCAAGTCGTATATACATCTTGGTGTAAGTTGGTTTAATTTGATGAGCCTGTCATCAAATTCTTATAGGAATTATGCCCAGGCATAATTTTATAATGTTTTCCCAAGATCCTTTCCCTTCTATTTCCCCACCCAATTGTTGTATATATACCTTGCACACATTTTATATATAACAGGGCAGAACACATCATTCCTAGCGCATATGAGTCCTTACAAATTAAGGGCAACTAGTTAAAAGAGTTCACAAATGAAAATATCTGAAAGAAACTTTTATTTAGATTAGTTACCTTTTGCCTATAAGAAATCATAGTTACCTTTTGCCCATTTGGATTAGTTACTCAACCTTTTACTTGGATTAGTTACTCAACCTTTTGTGATGGTCCCTAACTCTAAACCTATAGTCACTTACAATGCCTATTAATGAACCTAAACCAAATATAACTAATGAAGTAGGGGATCATAACTCACCTGTTAAATTAGTTAATCACTTTTCAAATTCAGCCCCTTCTCCTAATATCTGTGTTTACACTTCAACACCAATTAAATCGGTGGATCATACAATTACTAGGAGATTACTTAGGAGAAAAGGTAAAAGAAGCACACTAGCCCTAACTTCCATACTAAATGAACATTATTTCTTAAAATGTTAAGTTTGAATTGTCCCAATAAATAAAAAATGCTTAGATACCAATTAATCATGAAAAAAACCTTCAGTGAAACATAATAAAAGCTAACAGACTTAAAGATGGTCTTTCATTCCTCAATAAGAGCTAAAGCCTAATCACTAATGATATCAAACTCATTTTAATAGAAGAATTCTTATATCCCATAACTCTAAAGAAGTCCTACTATTACATTCTCACTTTATAAACAATTAGCCACTTGCACATCACAGTATCTCATTATGCCATAAAAAATAACTTTTTTGGTGCTAAATAATAAAGAATCAAACAAGTTTTTTGCATTCGTTTGCAACAATTTTACTGTCACTAAATGAATTGATTGATTATATATCCACTTTATTAATGAAATTATCTTCAAATATAGAGGTATAACTAGTTTTTCTATTCTAAATCAGGAGCATTGTAAGATAGAATGCTAAAACCCTACAAAATTTATCTAATATTATAATCTAAAAGCAACTCCAAAATATTAAGAAGTAGCATCATCCATCTAGCTATTACTGGAAGAAGGAAACAAACTTATGTTATAAGATGTCAGCTTGACTAAAGTATACACAAATACATTACTACTCATTCATTCGATAGAGATCACAACCTTATAAGTCTTGAAAAAAGACTTAGTCGTAGGTGGGTTATACGTTGGCCAATAAACGCTCACTAATCACTTTATGATTTCATGTAATCACTTGTTAAAATTTCATGGAAACATGTTAAAAATAGGAATTGATATTGTGTTTTTTATTTTCTGATAATAGGTGAAGTTGCAATTCCTACTTCTGGTTAATTTCTACTTTTTCCAAACTTTGGTGTTATTTTGTAATCCCCTATAGATATTGTTAAATTGCTAAAGATAAAATTTGTTTAAAATAATAATAGAGTTTAATCATAATATGATACATAGGGACTACAAGTGAAAATGTTGGACCACTAACTTTCAATTTAGTTATCAAAAACACGAGGGGACCTCTTTTCTCCACGGTCTCCACCTTTACAAATAAGAATTTTAGCCCTATGAACATAAAATATTCTTTATTCATGGGCCATAAACACTAAACAAATAGAAGATGTGGGATTATCGTACCTGGACTGGATAATGAAGTTGCAATTGGAATAGAGAATGAAGATGCCTAAAAATTACTAGAAACTAATGAAGATAGACGAAGAAGAAATATGAAGAATAAAGGATTAGTATGGATTTGCTTTAATCGAAGAAGATATAGGAAGCACAAAGATTTTAGGGATTTATTGCAAATTAGGTATAAAAGATGAAAATTAAGGATATACATTCTAAGGTTAAGTTTAAGGTTTTGATTTTTAATTTTTCAAAAATAATTATAAATTAATAATTAATTTAAACATAATAAATTATGTATTTAATTACACATCAATTGCCACATTGGCAACTGACCTTATCTGGCATGCCCGAGTCGCCAAACTTAACAGAGGCATAGTGTAATATCCAAATACCCCCTGGAAGAATATATGGATGCCACACAAAATAGTACAAACAAACCAAAGCATTCGAAACCTTCTTTAAAAACCAATTCGAGCAAACATACATTGTATTGCATTACAAGATGGATTACAAACAAAATACATTATACACATTGAACTTATCACAAACATGTCTTAAAACGCAAGTCATCATGTATTATAGTTATTACAAACCTTCCAACATTTTCAAACTATTTCAATTATCATATACAACTCAAAAACAAACTCAAATATACATTTTGTCAAAAGAAAACTCAATCTCCTTTGGTCACTGCGGTTGTCCTTATCCCAGTATTTATATGCTTCTATCTGAACCTACACGGGACAAATCCACCATGCTAAGCATATAGCGTAGTGAGGAAAACTAAACATGATACATAATGGTAACTGACCCTAACAGTCATATGATAATGACATATACAAATCAGATCACATATAAAAGTGCATTCCAAACAATAAGTATCTCATAACAGAATATGCCAAAACAGGATATATTGGCTTCAAGCAAATCTTGCAATTATCATAACATAATATCATGATATCAAAACAGAACTTGTCTATGTCAAAACCGTATATGAATAAGTCAGAACAAAACTTAATTATTTTAGAACATTGCTTAATTATAACCGAATTGTACTTGTAACAGAGTACAAAACAAATTAACTTGCTAAATTCTTTTTATAGAAGTGGGTAACGAGACCAAAATAGGAGATACCTAGCGGTATCACAGAATAGGAGAGGCTTATGTCTCGAAACTGAAGTGTTCTTATCAGGCATGCCTATTTACCCACGACTAAGACTTGACAGTTTTTAAAACAATTCATTTCAAATTTCAGAATTTGTGTGCAAACATTATAAATACAAACATGTGCAATTTTGCATCAATAGAAATGTTGAGTCATCAAACATTATGCATATGCACATAATTAACAAGCACTTCCAATACAATCCCAACTATAAAACTCCTCAAACAACTGATGGTCCGGTATTGTCACAATAATATAGTAGAAATTCCCAATTGACAATCATTCATATCTAATTCATAACATATAAGCCTTAAGAGCTCATTCATTCATGATCAAACCAAGCAATTCAACATTATGCTCATCATTAACAAACTATATATCTTTTATATTATCAACTCTATTTATAAAACATAACTCAAACACCTTTTGCTCCATTAATCTAACATCACCTAGGTTCATTATTAATCTCACTTAAGTCTAATAAAACCAGTGTTAAAGTCCTAACCGTATATATCTCAACAATTACACAACCAAGATTAGCTCAGATTTCTTAGGACATATTTCAGGTCAGATTTGTATGGCTATTTTGACATAACAAAAGAGGTTCTGGGCAATATATTCTTCTAACCAAAAGTTCCTTTATGTATTAAGTTTCTAATGACATCAAAATCAGCATTTTGGTTCAGAATTCTGTAAGTTATACCCAAAATATTGCAGACTATTCTCAAACAATGACAGAATCCTAAATTCAATGTTAAGCCAAATTTCATCATCCTTTGGGATAGAAGAAAAATTCGATTCCTTGATGAAAGTTGTAGGAATATGTGTGTAGTTTAATCCACAATAAAAATCACCCCATTTGGATATCTACAGGTCAAGTTATAGTCTAAATACCGACGGCTATTCAGTGAAATCCATTCAGTGAAACCAGTACAATTCATTCACATCTTACATTTTCAACACCCTTACTCTAACATTCATCCTTTTCACTACAACTCCACCTTAGTTATGCCTCATTTACACATCAATTTCATGTCTAGACCTTAACTCATCAAAAAATCCATACATATTCTATCCAATAAAGCATCAAAATAATTCATATGATAACATGTAATTAAGATTAGTATTCCCATACCTTTTTTAACACAATTTCCTACTTCAATGAGCAAGCCACTCTAGCCTTTCAAGCAAATATCACAAAGCCATGATTAAGAAGACCAAGAGGGCAACAACATAGAAAATAGAAGAATCTAGCTTCTTGGTGCAGTAGTATGTAAAGAAGTCAAGTGAAGATGATGATTCAACAAGCAAGCAAAAATTCTAGGAGGTGTGACTGAGAGAGAGAGAGAGTTTTGGTGGTGAGAGAAAAAAATGGTGAGGAAGAAACTCCAACAGAAACTCGTCTTCTCTAATGATAGGTGTCAACAAATTGTAACAACATGTGTATTCTTGCATGTTCTACACTTGTCCCATTTAAGAGCTGCCACACATCTACACAACATGCTGCCATTTGTCGCCAAGTAATTAGTCCACGTATAAACTATCAATAAACTATATTGATTTAGGCATAATTTGATAAAGTTGTCTTCATAAAAGTTATAGCTTATACTCTTAGCTTTCTAACGGTATAAAGTTTGTAATTTTTGGAAGTTAAAATCAAATGATATGACACTTACAAATTTGAGTGTCACATTAGAAGTCAAACTGGATGTCACCCTCGACCCGTTGGTCTTGCAAAAATCACTTAAACCTTGAGTTTTAAGTACTTTCAAGCCTTCTTTTCACTAAATCTTCACCCAAACCTTATGTAAAGTATCCATGACATATTTTCTGAGACCCCGGGCTCAATATTAATACCTTAAGTCTCTATGATGACAATTTAATTCCAATTCTCCAAGTATGATTCATTAAAAACATAATTAAGTCATATGGAATTCTCAATTATATCATAATTTTAAAACCTATTATTCGTGTACTTACATGAACATGTTAACATTTCGTCTAGGGTACAATTTGGGGCCTTACACATAAGGTTTATTTGACGAAGGGGGGATAAAATGTGTATTTTTAGGACAAATTGCTTTATTTTTAAAACATTAAGGGTAAACTAATATGAGTCATTTAGACTTTTTGTTAAATTTTAAGGGACAAATTGGATATTTCATTATTTCTACACATCTAGAACAATTTGATGATTTCCTAGAACCTTTGAGGTAATTCTTCAACGGGTCACTGAGAAACAAAGCTTGAAAGCAAAGCTGAAGGTGGTAAGATGGAAGACAACTATCAATTAAGAATTTTAGTTTAAAATTATATTATTGAAGTTAATTAAAGTTTATAGAAAATTAAAAAATTAAAACTTATTTAAATTTAATTAGAAATGTAGGTCTTATTATGTCACAGATAGTTGATACATTAAAATTTACATATTGAATAAAAATATGTTATATTATCATTGATGTGATATATAATAATTTTAAAAAATTTAGAATTTATTCTAAACATTTTATATATATTAAAATTTATTTTAAAATTTCTAAAATGTTTAGTATCTAATTTATATTTTGGTAAAAATATTATGATTAAATTTACACTTTTTTGACAATTACTAAGTAAGTATAATAGACTGTTTAATAATATTATATTAATGTGAAATCTACTAATTAATCAATAATTAATTCAACATATTATATCAAGTTGTAACTATTAGTAATAGAAATTATTAATTTATATAAGTTCATGTAGCTTACATTAAAAATAGAATTGTGTAAAACTAAATAAATTGAGGCAATAGAGAAGATAATAAAAGCATATTAATTAATAGGATGGAATAGGAAAAGAAAAAAAAGAAAGAAAATTTGATGGCCAAATGCCAAATGCTACTAAGGTAGGAAGTTTTTGTTTTGAGATTGGATTTGGAATTGGGAATCAAAATCATATAACATGACAAGCTATCATTGATGGATAACTCATTTATGGACCTACTTAAAAATAAGGTAATCTTGTAATGCCATATAATAATAATAATATATATTGTTCGTCTTAAATGTTAAGTTACAGTTAGCTCAACTATCAAAGCTCTTTATTTTTAGCATTATTATGGATTACATACCGTACCAATCAAAATGTACAATACCCACCGAAAAATAGTATGAAACTTGGTTTACAGAAACCGGTCTCTACTGACAATTTCACATGGTACCTGTCAGTACCATCTGGTATTTAATATACCGATCTGTACTGTAATTTTTTAAAAATTAGGTGACCATTTTGCAAAAACAAAAAGTTTATCCGTAATCCCCCCACCTCGACTATCTACTTATGCCATCCTCTCTTTCTTAATTTTCCTCTCCGACAGTGACTCTCCGACGACTATCCTTGCTAGCCACCACCAGTCGTCACCAACCATCGCACCACGCATCTCCGCATACTGGAACGCAGATTTTGTAGAAGAAAGCAAGCAGTGAGAGAAAGCAAAGTGGCACATACGGTAACACACCTATTGTAGGATAAAAGCAGCTAATAAGAGGAAGCACAATTTCTATTGTGGTATTCGACCCATTTGATTTAAAGACTTGGATGTTGGAAGCTTTGTTCTCTTGAGAGAGATGGAGGACGTAACTTAGGGATAAAAGAGGAGAAAATTAAAAGAAGGTTTTGGGAAAAAGCTTTTGATCATATCTAGGTAAGTTTTCTTTTTGAAACATGTGTCTGTGATGCTTGGATTACTCGTTTACTTTTCTTTAAAGCATTTGAAATTAAACTTGCCGCCTTTCATTAATGTATTATAAATTTTCAAGAAAAAATACTACAATGTACTTGTTGATGAATGTGTTTGTACAAACTTTATTGAATTACAAATTTCCATGATAGATATCTTTTTATTGGAAGACCATAAATTTGGGCTATATTGTAATTTTAAAAATTTTTATTAATTTAAAAAATTATTCAAAACAGTACTGGATATTAACCAGTATCGGTGTAGTACCGTATCAAAATCAAATCTGGTACTAATACTAGTACAATATTCATAACACTGATTTTTAGTGATAAATGGTTATGCATCCTGGACTTAAAGAAATTATTAAAAGCCTTAGTGAAGTTAAGGTGGACTTTGGTCGAACAAGTTTAGTGTACACTCTTATTATATCAATTACTCATACTTGCAGTTTTTAAACTTAGAAGCTCATCTTTGATAGGGTCATATACGCATCCTCTGTTGCCATTTTCAAATCCTCTGACAAATGGTCCAAGTCTAATAAGTTATTCTCTATCTCCTACCCAATAACCTCCTGAAGTATCTTCATCATAGCTAGAGTTCTATCTCTAAGTTGATCAACAACATCACCAAAAGCTTTATCTTTAGTGATCCTCATACCTTTGGTCTCAGCCATCGTCTCTGACTAACCTCCAGCTTCTTTGTCTGCTCTTTTTAGTCATCTCCTCCATCTTCTTTCCTAACCTAATTGCACATATAACTATTTACTTTTGAATAAAATTAAAGTACAACCCAACATTACAAAGCCCAGTCCACCCAACATCAAGAAAAGTCTTTAATGGGCTTTTTAGAGGACTAAAGCCTACCTATTCAAAAGACTATAAACACTAGCCCAACACTAAATCCAGAAGAATTTTGTTGTAAAATAAATAAAATATACATATGACTCAACCTCAACACCAAAAAATACATTACATATGAATTACATAAGGTAGTTCTCTTCTAAACAATAGAAAATTGATATCTCTCAATGTTGCTTCTCAAATTTTATTCAAACTTGCAAGAAATGATAAAAATTATGCTTCTTGAAAAGTTCAAATAATTAGTATGTTTCTTCAGCTGGACTCATGGGTTACACTAATAGGACTAATCCAATATTTAGGGACTTGTACTTGTGACTTCTCTTTTTTGTTATTATGTCACTATCCTTGCCTATTTCAAAAAATACAATTGGTTTTGTTCTCTTAAGTTGAAATATGATGTATGCAAGATATTTAAAAAATTTTGTCCAAATTATTGAAAACTATTTTCACACCAAAATTAAGGTCGTTTATATAGATAGGGGAGGAGAGTATTAAACACTTCCACATTTTCTAACTCAACAAGGCATTCAATATATAATCTTCCCACCCGTGTACATTAGAACATGTTGCTCTAACGAATGCAAATACTACCATAATGTAAAAACTAGTCTTACAACTTTACATAGTGCCTTCATATCTTCTATTTTTTTTAATGGTCTTGTGTATTTCAAAGTGCAATATATATCATCAACAAAATGCCCACCTTTATCCTGAATCATGATACTCCATACTACAAACTCTTTAGATACAATTTAAAATATACTTCACTTAGAGTTTTTTGTTATCTTTGCTACCATAACTTTGACCCTATAATGCTTATAAATTTGAACCTCAATATCGATCATGTATATATCTCGGTTTCTCTTTATCATATCACTCCTTTGTTTGTTATGATTTTATTTCAAAGTGCATTTTTTATCTCTAAGCATTTTTTTGTGCTAAGAAATATTTTCATATGAAGATAAGTCATCTTTAAATCTAAATATATCCGCTTCTACCTTGTATAAAAATATTTTCAAATTCATAAATAAAAATTTTAATCAAGTCAAAGCTCCTACTAATGATGATCTTGACCATATTATCTTAACTCATTTTATAGCTCATTATAACATTCCCTTTTCAAACTTAATTACCACTTTAAAAGTTGTCTTAATTTAGTCTTCCCCAATGGTTACCCCCTAACATACTTCGACATTGTAAGTACTTCAACATCTCAACCTTATAACTTTAACATGCCTATTGCTAAAACCTCGTCCACTTTACCTAAGAACATCATCACTAGTCATTTAGATCGACCTATAGGAAATGCTACTTATTATACACCTCGTGGACAACCACTGTCTTCATCCTCAGAGGTAATTACCCGTTTAAAAAATGACATCTAAAAATCAAGAAAAATATTATCCTTACACACAAGTCTCTCAGTGTCTCTCTAAGAAATGGAACCAACATTTACCCTAGATAACAAGCATCTTCATTAGTATGATGCCATGAGCGAATAAGTTTTAGCTTTAAAAAAAATAATATGTGGTCCCTTATCCCCCCTCTCCTACACAAAATATTATCTAGTATAAATAGGTGTGCAAGATCAAGAGGAACCTTAATGGATTCATTACTGGCTATAAAGCTTGCCTCATAACAAAGGGTTTCATCAACATCTTAGCATTAACTATAATAGAACCTTTAATTTATTCATTAATCTTACTACTTCTCATCTTATATTTACTATTGCAATAAAAGGTGGATGAGTTTTAAATCAACTTAACGTTAATAATGCCTTCTTACAAGGTAGTCTCTCTAATTATGTTTTTATGCAACAACCAGGGATGCTTTATTATCAATATTTGACTCATATCTGTAAATTGAAGACAAGTAATTGATGGTCTCCGTTAAGTTCCAAAAACGTGATACATTAAACTTTGTTCCTTTTGTCATTTCTTATGGCTTCACCAACTCTAAGAGTGACATTTTTCTTTACATCTATAATATGAGTACTATGTAATTACTTATGTATATGGATGATATTATACTCACTGAAAATTAATATTCAAAACTACGAAAGCCTACTACTACTCGTCTTTCTAATATGTTTTCTTAAGGATCTTATCTAACTCAACTATTTCCTAAATGTTGAAACCACCATATCTTCTAAAGGGTTATTTCTTTCTTAACAACAATATATCATTGACCTTTTCAAATGTACTAAATAAATCCGAAGAAGTCAACACTCCATTTTCTCTAACTATAATACTTATACTTGATAATGAATCTTTTAGGTACCATCCAACTAATAGTGATGAGTACTTGCGTTTCTTTAATACCTCTCACTCAGAAGATATTAGATATAATGTCAATAAATTAGCCTAGTTTATGTACAAACCAACTTCTACATATTGGCTTGTTATGAAAAGAATCCTTTGATATCTTAAAGGAGCATTCTATTATAGTATATTGCTATTAAATCATTCACCACTCGCTTTTTGGGTCTTTGTTGCTGTTGATTACTCTAGTGATGAGGATACACGTCACTCTACCTCTGCTTGTGATGTTTTACTTTGCTCTAACCCCATTAATAAGTTCCAAGAAACAATACAATATTATGAGAAAAGGCAACTTTAAGTGTTATAGCAAGTGTAAGAAGATTAAATAAGATAGTTTTTGTTTTATAGATCACTTCTGGATTTTTTCCAAGGATTAAACAAGCTCCATTTAATTCTTACTAAAATCTCTAAGGAAGTTTAAATAACTATCTGGCCTCGGCATAAACTATAATAAAAGCCATATTTTCATTGCCTCTAATGCAGTGCAATATGCCAATAGACTTAATGCATTGATGTGTATAACCATCAAATCCCCCCTTTAATGTATTTGGGATTGTCATTGATGACAAGGAGATTGCAATGTAAAGAATATTTACTCTTGGTGGAAAAAAATACCAAAAAGGTTGAGGAGTTGGACTAACAAGGAGCTCCCTTTTAGAGGTAAACTACAACTCATCAAATCCACTTTGAATTCCATGTACATTTATTAGGGTGCTCATATGGTCTTATCTAAAGGCCTAATTAAAAATATTGAGGGGCTAATGAGGAAGTTTTTATGGGGAAAAATCAATATGAATAAGTTCAATGCTAAAGTCAAGTGGTCGAAGGTATGTAAACCCATAAATGAGGGCGGCTTTGGTATTACTCTTATAAATGTCACCAACAAGGTGTTGATGGCTAAAAAGTTATAAAGAGTGCTTGTGGATAAGGAATCTTTATAGATGAGGTAGATGCATAACTATATATTAAAGGAGGATAGTATATGATCTCTTATAAGAAAAGACTCCCACTCTTATTTCATCAATCAATTACTTAAGCTTAGGAGCTTAATTGAACCTACTATGGGTTGTAGAATTGGTGATGGTACCTTATCATTCTTATGGTATGATAATTGGTCAAAAAATGGGTCACTTATTAATAATAAGCAAGCTTTCTAAACTCTAAATCATCTTCTAGCCTAAGCCAAGGTATATTTGTGTATTGAAGAAGGATAATGACATAATTATCTGAGGGAATTGAGTCATTTAATCCATAATTACTCTCCTAATATAGAGCTAAGGGATTACTATATATGGAACAACAACTTGAATGCCAAATTCACAAATAAAGCTTGTAGTGATTGGGTAAGACCTATAGGTTGATTGGATAATTGGTACAAGCTCAATTGGAATCGAAACCTTATGCCTAGAGACCCTTTTCTCATATGGCTGGCGATTAAGAGTAGAAGTAATACAATGGAGAGGTTACAATATTTATAGTTATTGGACACCTGCATCCTATATGGTTTAATTACTGAAATTATGCCACACATATTCTTTAGGTGTAGCTACTTTATTGCCTTACGGAATCGTGTTAAATTCCTCCTTAATTGGCGCTCTAATGTGGTGTATCTCTCAAAGTCTATCCTATGGTTATTAGATAACCAAAACAATCTTTCTGTAGGTGATGTAGTAGCCTATCTCATTAGCCTTGGCACCTATCTATATACTATATGGAATGAAAAGAATGCCAGGAGATTCAAGCAACAAGAGATACAAATTTATTTGCCTTCAATTAGGCTCTAGTTAGTATAAGAGAGCAGGTGATTTCAATCAATAAGTTGGCACATAAAGGATACATGGAGAATCAAGTAATGTTGTACCACATTCACATACATTTCCATTGATAGTAGATTAAACATTACATTTTCAGGGAGATAGAAGAACAAAGAAAAAGCATTCCAATATTCCATTATTCAAACTAATGGGAGAAATAGTATTAAAACTTTAATGTTCATAAATGTTCTATCTTTAAGAAGTTATTTTAAAGTGAGCTTAATCTTACTTTAGCAGATTAAAGGAGCAGCTTCGGAAGTCCAAAATTGAGTAGGCTTAACACATATTTAATTTGGCATTCCAATATTCAATTTTGGAATATTAAAGTAACACATATTCTTTAAGGCTTCACATGTTAGAAACTGAAACTATTTTGGCTAAAGGACAAAGTCATTTGATCTAGGCTAAAGACAAGCAGAATACTTGCATGTTGTGCACGTGTCTCTTGATGGTCTTGTATACTAGGTAATGTTTTGATGTTCTAAGCATTTTATCCTTTTTAAAAAAGTTCAATTTTGTTTCTCTCGTACATAAATGTATCATTAATGTTAAAAAATCAGGTGTAAGTGGTGGAGGTAAATTTTTGTATTTACGATATTAATGGATTTTATAAATTTTTCCAAAAAAGGTTCCAAGAAACAATTTACTATATCCTACTCTTCTATTATAACTGAATATCATTCCATTATAGTCGTTACTGCTAAAGTCAATTAATTGACTAACTTGATGAACGAACTTGCTATCTCACTTCTGATGCCATTATAATTTATTATGACAATGTTGGAACAACTTATGTTTCAATCATATTTTTTACTTATGTATGAAGCACATTATTATTGATTTCACTTTATTTGTGATCAAAGTTTTCATAAATAATTTCAAATATTTCATGCTCACACTCTATAACAATTAGTTGATTCTCTCATTAAGTCCCTTATTCGACAATAGTTCTTTATTCATCATTCGAACCTGCGTGTCTTTTGTAGACCCTTACACTTACGGGGACATGATAAAAGTTAATTTGGCATTCCAATAGTTTTATGTTCATAGTTGTGTATAATAGAATGACTTAAATTTGATTTTAACATAAAATTACACTATAGTTACAAACTCAATGATATATATACTTAAACACTTTTGATAATAATTCACAATAAAAACTTCCAAATCTTCTTTATATTAACCCTTCACCAAGCAGTTGGTACCAATATATTGAAACTTCTTAATAATAATATACAACAAGAACTTCTAGATCTTCTTTATGTTATCCTTGAACTAAGTAATTGGTACCAATATTATGGATTTAAGGCAATTAAATGATTGGAATTTTCTTGTTATTTAATGCATTTAATCTCCTATTCCACTTTTTATCCATCCTTTTTTTAATGATCGTGGAAAGGGTTCTAATAAGATGTGATTAAATTGTATTAATTGAACTTATCTTTTTTTAATTTAAAGTTACTTTTGGTGCTTAATTGGTAAAGTTGTTATTTATTTTATTTTAGGAGGTAAAAAGTGTAGATTGAACCAATTTGGCTTAAAATATCTAATTGGAACATCATTTGTTAAAACCACAAATTTTGGTAGAGTCAAAGATGACAGATTGCTGAAACTAATAAGATGAGATCACACCTGGAATCAAACTCAATTTAGGAAGTTTGGTCTAATTAGAAGACTTTATATTTGTCTTATTATATAAGGATTATACTTTATTTCAATCATTATCTCCAAAATATTGATAGAAAAATTATTCTAAGGAGGGAAGAACAAGTTACGCTCATTATTACTTTTCTTTTATCATTAATGAGGAAAAGATAGCCATGAATATTTAAATCTAAATTTTTGATGCAAAGGGAATCAAAACTCCATTTATAACTTTGGAAGGTTTTTTCTCTAAACTTAGATTTTATTTTAATATAAGTATTTCTTATTTCTTATTTTTTCTATTTCGTGAATAATTAATATTGATTAATCAGCAATTTAATTCAATGTTGATTATTCTATTACTGTCTATAAGTTTAGTTATCCATAATTGTTGTAAATGATTAGTACAAATAGTAAGTAAATTATTTACATATTTGCCTTACAAGAATTAAGAAAATTAAATTAAATAGTTGTAACTATCGCAATTATTTAGTTTATGGTTTAACCTTTTTCATTAAACCCATTGTTATCATTTAATTGATATAGAATAATATCATACCTAGTCAATTAATGGTGAGTTTTGATTTGAATGCTAGTTTTGAATCAATTAATTTAAGAAAATTGTGACTTATTATGGTCATCCTAATAAGTTTCAGACTAATTGCTTGAGTTATGAAATTTTTTTTAGACCATAATCAAAGTTACAATTAGATGAGATCCATTTCTTAAATCAGAGTTAGGTAAAATTGAATTTCTCAATTTACTATTCATTTAATTTATTTTGATTATTTGTTAATCTTATTTTATTAGTTAATTAATCATAAACCTCCCATTTTATTTTGTTAGTTAAAATTAAAATACTAATATCCAGTTCTTTTGAGATTTAGCCTGGTTTCACAATTACTATAATAATTTAGTGAATCAGAGATTTATTTTTAGGACTTCGACAACATGTTTAAAATTTTGTTGTCATCACCAAGGATCTATTTTAGTTTCTTAGTTTCTTTGCTTTATTTTGCAGTTTATTATTAATATCCTGTATTGTATGACTCGTTCTTCTTAAATTGATGAGTTACAATATAATCTAGAGATTGGGAAGATAATTTGTTATTTAAGGAAAGAGATTAAGGAAGGAAAAATTCTTTCATCTCCAAAGGTGAAAGTAGAGATAGATTTAACAATTGACACAAACTTTATTTTCCAAGAAGTTGAAGAGAAGATGGCAAATCCTATCAATAGAATGTTGAGAGAGACAGATAACTAACAACTCTAAATTTGAATAAACAATCCTTACGCATGAGATTTTAAAATGTTAAGGTAGATTTTGAACTGAAATTTGGTTTCATTTAATTATCCCTTACCTTTCATTGTCTTACAGGTGAAGATCAACATAAACATTTAAAGCAATTTCATATTGTTTGTATTGGAATAAAGCCACAAGAAGTGACATAAGTTCAAATTGATCTCAGAGCATTTTCATTTTCATTGAAAGATAAGTAAATGATTGGCTTTATTATCTTCCCTTTAGTTTAGTAACAATATAGAATGAATGAAAAGGTTATTCTTAGAGAAGTTATTTCCTGCATCATGAGCTACCAATATTGGAAAGAAGATATGTAGGATAAGACAATTCATTGGAGAAATATTCTATAAATATTAGGAGATGTTTAAGGAATGATGTTCTAGCTACCCGCCCCATCAGATTCCTGAACAACTTTTATTTCATTACTTTTATGAAGGGTCATTACCAATGGATTGGAGTATGGTAGATGTAGCTAATGGAGGAGCTTTAGTAAACAAAACACTAGAAGTAGCTAGGTAATTGATTTCAAATATGGTTGAAAATTCTCAGTAATTTTAGATAAGGGTAGATGGAGCTGCTAAGCGAGTGAATGATGTAAGTATTGCGAACCTTAAGGATAAAATTTCATATTTAATTAATTTAATTTTTAAATGGTTATAGGTCAATTATAATTGATGTGAGTGTGTAGAATAAGCTCACTCATTAGGCATCCTAAAGATCTGTACCATACGTTGCGATAAGATTCTATTCAATAAGTTAATGCAATAAGAGGATTTCCTAGTTAACATCGATGAAAATATGGCTCTTATTCAAATTATTACAAAATGGGATAAAGGGATCATCTAAATTTTAGCTAAAAATTAAAGGGGGAAACAAAGATACCAACATCAAAATATCAATAGATAATCTCAAGCACTTACACCTGCACCTGCACATGCACATGCTCAATCTCAACCATCAAATTCATGTATATCTTCGGATAAAATTGTTAAGTCCATTTCTAATATTACTTAGTAATTTCAATAGAAAATAAGGGCAAGAATTTTAAGAAATTAGATCACTCTCTTAGCCACTTATGTTAGTGAATTGGAAGTGTAAATATTAGAAAAAATACTGTCACAACTTGTAGTGAGTCCTAAAGTGAAATTGAGTGTGATAACATTGAGAAGTGAGAAGGAAATTCAATACAACTCTTCTTTACCAATGTAGGTAGAAAGGCATGAGGAAGGAGGTAAGAAAGATTAAATTCTATCTCAAGACGAATCAAAGGTAAAGTTTGGTTTTTCCTTTGCATATACCATCTAATTTATGTGTACCTCCTTTCACCTACAAGTTGGCTAAATTAGAAAAAGATGATGAAAGAGAGATATTAAAGACCATCAAAAAGGTATAAAAAAAAAAAAACAATATACCACTGCTAGAAGCCATCTAGAAATTCTAAAATATGTAAAGTTCTTGAAAACTATGCACAAATAAAAGGAAGCCAAAGAATGTTTCAGTTATAATAAATAGGATATTACCAAAAAGAAATTGCAAAGATCGAAGTGTGTTTGCACTTCCTTATGTTTTTAGTAATAAGGAAATTGAGCATTTCATACTAGACTTAGGTGCATCTATTAATGTTATGTCATACTCAATTAACAAGTTTTAAATGTCAATCCTTTGTAAAAAACTAATGTGACTATTTAGCCAACTATCTGTTCTTATATGCGCCCTACTGGTATTATAGAGGATGTTTTGGTTTCAAGTTAATAGTTTGGTATTTCTAGTGAATTGTTAAATCTTGAAAATAGATGAAGATAGTGTAGAACATTCAATGTCAAATTTGTTTAGAAGGTCGTTTATAAAGATCGCTAAAAAAATTAGTGTGGATGGACGTACTATTTTCATCGAGTTTGAGGGAAAGATATTAAAATTTAATTTTTATGAAACAATGAAGTACCCCAATGATTTTCACCCTATTTGTCATGTGAATATTTTTGATTCAATTATGGGGGATATTTTTAAGAAAGAAAGTGTTGGTACATTTGTAACTTTGGGAGTTTCTAAACCTAAATTTTATTTTAATTTAAATATTTCTTATTTCTTGTTTTTCTATTTCATGGGTAATTAGTATTGACTGATTTGATAAATTAATTTATATTTAATTATTTGATAAATTAATTCATATTTAATTATTCTATTTTGATCTATGAGTTTAAGGATCCGTAAATATTATCAATGATTGTTATAAATAGGAAGTAGATTCTTTATGTTTTTGCATATTTAACTTATAAGAAACAAGAAAAAATAAACTAAATAGTTGTAGTTATCTCAATTATTTAATTTATAGTTTAGTCTTTTTCATTAAACTTATTGTTCTGATTTAATTGATATGGAATGTTACTATATTTAATCAATTAATAGTAAGTTTTGATTTGAATGATAGGTTAAAATCAATTAATTTAGAGAAATTGAGACATATTATAATTATTATAATAGGTTTCACACTAATTGTTTTTAAATGAAATATTTTCTTTAAATAAGAGTGAGGTTAAATTAAATTTCTCACTTTTATACTCATTTAATTGCTTGTTAATTTTATTTTATAAATTAATTAATCATAAGCATGCATTTAGCTTTGTCAATGGAAATTAACAAACTAATATTTAGTTTTATTGGGATTGATATGATTCTATGACTACTATAATGATTTGGTGAATTAGAGATTGATTTTGAGTGTTTCAACAACCCATTCAAATTGTTAATGACTTGAAAGTTAACTAAAATCATTAGAGGGAGGACATTAGATTAGTAAGAAAGAACATAATCACATAGATAATGTTAAACAGGATCTTTACATATGCATAAATAAGAAATAATCACATACCTAGATTATTGTTGTATTTCCACCGGTTAAAGAACTTTTCTGCAGATCTTTTGATCTTCTTATTCTTTGTATGAAAAAGCAATGTAGAAGAAGAAACACACGTAGAGAGCTTTATGTTTTTCATTCTTTCATTTTTACATTCAAAAAACTTAACTACCTTTGGTAGTTACTGAAAGCATAATTACCACAATACCCCTCATGGGTGTAAAATGATTCATTATCTCCCACTCACATATAATAATTAAAAAGACTCTACAGTGCTCATACTTCACTATAAGAAAATTGTGAATTATAGACGAAAATTACCGACGAAAAAAACCAATATACCGTCGGTAAACTAAATTACCGACGGAACAAATCGACGGCAGAAAAAGTCGGTGATTCGGCCGTAGCTAAATTCACCGACGAACCTTGTCCATACCGTCGGTAAAATTACCAACCGAATATGTTAGCCGTCGGTAAAATCAACGGAAAAGTTACCGACTGTCTAATATGGTCCGTCGCTAAATTTACCGACCGGTGACATACCCGTATGTAAATTTTGCATCATACAGTCGGTAAAAGTACCGACGGTAAGATTTGTCGTCGCTAAATAAGTCAATATTACTGACGGAACATAATATGTTCCGTCGGTAGAGTAGGTTGAGAATTACTGACGGAATGTTGTATAGTTCCGTCGGTAATATTTTGTATTATATTTTTAAAAATTATATATTTCCATTATATTTAAATTATAATCGTCTTATAATTTTATTAATTATATATATTTAATAAGATATAAATAATAATAAAAATTTAATTAATGAATTGAAATTAAAATATCTGAATGAATAATAAAAACTTTACATTACAATTATATCTGTAATACAAAGTAAATGACCAATACTATACTACTGATCAGAAGCAGGTGGATCATCTGGTAGGTGCGGTGG
>JANZXR010000172.1:6387361-6424764 GCA_027575705.1 Erythroxylum echinodendron
TTTTTCCTACAATATTACCGACGGATTGATTGTCCGTCGGTAAAGTTTTCTGTTCTCCGACGGATTATTTGTTTTCCATCGGTAAACGGCGATGGAAGTTTTGTCGTCGATAATATTCCGACGCTAATTTGCAATTTTCTTGTAGTGCTTGTTCAATAAGCAAAGTGCCCAGCATATGACGAGAGCACATTGCCACATATATGTTAGGAGTACATGACATCTCGATTAATAAATTGATCCTAGGACTTATGTATCCTTGAGTAGACATTATATGCTATACCATAGGTCATAGCTCACATTTGCACTTTCCTTTGATCTCATTTAGTTTCTTGTGTCATGACTGTATTCAAGTTCTCTACTATAGAGACAATGACCATTTATGAATACTTTTTATGCAAGTTAATGATCTAAGTAAATGACCTTCCTCTGTTCTAAAATCTCTTTTGAATTAAATTTAATTTGTTTTCTTAGAATTATTCCATAAGATCACATCTTGCATGATTTTTTGGTAATAACCTATAGTAACAAACTTTAAATTCAATTCTCAAGAATGAGACAACAGTCATAAGGGTATATGACGAGGTTTTTGTCAATCTTAAAGGTCTCACACAATGTAAGATAAGATTTGGAAACTTATATTAATCCCTTTTTGTGGTCAGTTTTGCATAAATGGTACGAGTCATGTGCTACGATATTTACCCACTTCGTTTAACTTGAACATCTTTCATTCAAGAAATATCATATAGATGATAGTTCAAGCATACTTAATGTTTAACTTAAGTTCACTTATCTACTTAAAACCTATTCAAAATTCACATCTGGCAATGTAAGACAGATATAATGATCATTAAATTATTTTGAACTAATTTCCTTCATGACATTTATAGTTTAAGTTTCTTACTCTCAATTATCACCTAGATAATAAACTTCAAACATGTCTCATCTCTAGCAAGCATAAACACCAGAGATGATTTCCTGTGTGAGAGGGCCAATCTCTAATCTGTCTAATATACTTGAGATTCATCCCAAAATATATTTGTGCAAAACATATATATTCATAAATCAAATGATACACAATGTATAATCGTAATCATACATTATATCCAAAATATGACATTATAATGAGTGAACATATACAAAAAAATGTTTATCAGTATATGTCAACATCTACGTAGTCCTAGTGACTTTACATGCTCAATGTATACATCTCTGGAAATTAGTTTTGTCATTGGGTCTGTTATCATATCTCATGTAGATATATATTTTGTTGGCCCATAAAATTTTTTTTCATTGAATTAAGCGTGATAGTTTATGGAATAAGCAAGGAATTTGAATTTTTACCTTAGAATGAATTATGAGGTCATAATAGAATTATTTATTAGACTTTAATTATTTATTTCAATGTTAGTAGGATTTTATTTCACTAGTTAGTGAAATTAATGTTTTAAGAGTGTATGAGGGCAATTTTGGAATGTTACTATGTTTAAGAGTCATAAAGCATAAAGGGAAGGGCAAAGATAACTTTTTACATTCATTAAGGTAAAATTGGAAGAACAAAGTGTTGTCTTGCAAAATAGAAGGAGAAAAACGTGAATAAGTGAGAGAAGAGTGAAAAAAACGAAAATAAGAGAGAAGAAGGAGAGAAGTCGTCCATTAGAAAAAAAGAAAAGAAGAGAGTCGTGAGAGAAGCTAGGGAAGAAGAAGAAAACGTGGAAAGAGAAGGAATCAAGCTTGTTTAAGGTAAGTTTATCTTTCTTTCTTGTTAGGTAAAGAAAGAAGTAGAGAATGGTTTGTGTTGAAAGAAGATGATTGAGATACTCATGTGATTTTTGGGTTCCCAAGCTAAGTTTTAGGTTTTTTAACCTAGATGGACTATAGGTAGGTTAGTTTTGAGTTTGAATTTTGTGGATTCAATTGTTGTGATTATAGAAGTTTTAAATGTTTTATTTGAATTGTAATTTAATGGAAAATTGGTTTGTTTTAGGAAATTAAGAAAATCCTACCCAAAAGCAAAGGGAAGGGCCAAATTGAGTTTGGATTTTCAAGAGTTATAAGGTGGGCAATTTATTTATAGTTATTGTGTAATAAGCAAATTGCTTTGTATGTGTATTGTGTTTTAAAATGATTTGCTTTGAAATATCGTGATGTTGAAATTGCATTATGATGTATGACATATGATAAAAATTGAATTGTAAGTATAATTATGCTATGCCTTGGAATTGTATTATGGCATTTTGATTAAATGGAAAGAAGAAAAAAAACATGAGAATGAACTTGTGATTGATTGAATTGAACATGAGATATGATTATGTTTGGGTGAGAGAGGAACCGTTTCGTAGTCACATGCACATCAGACATAAAGCCTTCTCCCAGCCGCTAGTGGCACATGAGATCTAAAAAGTGAACTCGTTTCATTCATGGAGTAAACTTCAGTTTCTCTGTTTTATTCCATAGAACCCTCGAGTTATTTATTTGTGCATTTGCATTTTGATGTGTTAATTTTTGATGAAGTTAAGTATTATGCTTTGATGTTAAATCACATCCAATATGTTTTACGTGATGATGTATTGAATTATGAGTTATGAAGGTTGAACTTACATTGCTGGGTCAAGATAAGATGAGTATGCTTATATAATTAGATGCATGTGTGTTTGATTTTGTGGCTCATCGCCAATGGCTATAAATATATTAGCCACTGAGCTGTGTAGCTCAACCCAATATTTTTCCCACTCCTTAGGTGCAGATAGAGAAGATCAGTAAATCCTTGCAAGGCATTTGGACAAATTCCAAGATAGTTAGCTTTTGTACTAAGTTAATGGCTAGACATTTGGATAGCTTTATAAGCACATTGAACATTGAGCATCTAATGTATTTTTACATCTTTTGTTAAGAATTTTATGTAATGTTTATTTGTAATTAAAGCTATGTACGAACTTCATTTTGATTTGGAAATGAATGAAGAATTGCAGAAGTTTCCAATATGTATGTGCTTACTCATCTTGTGTTTGTACATTTCTTATTTCAAGGCTTTCATAGGTGTAGAAATTGTGTTTGTCCTTTAAGGAAAAAATTGGATTGATATAGGTAGAATTAGACAAAGTTTTCTTCCTGGAAGTTGTAGATTATCTTTCTAGCTTTTCAATGCTATATAGTATGAAATATTTGGATATTGGAGTTGAGAGTTATGGTTATTAGAAATTTGTGATGCTGCATAGGATGGACTTTTGGGACAGCTGCATTGGTTTGAACTTTTAATCCTTATAGGGGTAAAAAAAAATTTTTGATGTCTTTATGGAAGTTTTAGGTCTACAAGTCCTCTTAAACACGGTCTTTGAACGACCTTAATCTGATACTTGTAGTGAAAGTTATGCCTTTTTTACCAATATAGGTCGGAGGAAGAAAAGAGAGAAAAGGAAATTTGTGATAGCGACATCACACCATTGCCACCGTGCGCGCAAGTCGCTATCACAATGTTGTAAGCGCGCGCTCCAGGTAGCGATCGTGCTCATGCATGATCGCGAACCGTAGGTCCTTTCCTCTAGCCTGAACATGTTTCACTCTTTTGAATATAACATTGTCGTTCGACCTCCAAATGACCCGATTTTTAAAGCGTTGGATTCCTAACACATTCCTCTATCTCTCCAAAAAATTTTATAGCTTTTGGTATTAATTTGAAAAAGATTGATTGAATCAAAGTGAGGGGATAGGTTGGAAGAGTGTGAGTTAGATATTTTTACCAAACATGTTTTAGTATTTTGATGATATCTTAATTCGTAGAGCTCCAATTGTGATGATTTTTATCTCTAAATAAACTAGAAACATAGAGCCACAAATTTTCTTTAGAAATGAAATTTTAATTCGGTCTTTAAGACTTTAAATTTCTTTATGGAAGTTGAGTATAGTATACTACTTTAGTATAACACCGAAAATGTTTGGGCTATAACTTTTATATTTCTGAACCAAATGGAATGATTTTGGTGTCATTAGAAACTTAATACAAGGGGGAACAAATATTATAAAGAAGCCAAATTAAAATTCCATTTTGAGGTTTCCAAAATCTATCCTGAAGTTGAAGAAATGAGTTTGCCACTTTTTTATGACTCTGAATGTTGGGCTCTGGAAACAGGGTCCAACATATTTGATGTTCACTTCTCTTCATGCAACTATATCTTTCACATAATTATACTTGGTATTTATGTACTCTGTTTTACAATAAAATTTGGGGTCTTTAGTATAAGCAATTGCAGCTTGACTATCATAGTTAATGGTCACTGGATCAATTTCAATTTTAGTGACTCCCAAATGCACTAAGAATTGATGAAGCCACACAACCTCTTGTATTGTAGTTGAGAATGCTATAAATTAAGCTTCCATTGTGGATAGTGCAACGCAAGATTGTTTCTTACTTTTCCATAATATTGCTCTATGGTTTAATAAGAATACATATCATGAGGTAGATTTTCTTTCGTCTAAATCTCCTCCCCAGTCTGCATCGGTATACCCTTGTATATGTAGATCATTGTCTTGATAACATAATGCATAGTCCACAGTTCCCTTTAGATGCCTTAATATTCTCTTTACTGCTTTCCAATGTGCTTAGCCTAGGTTTGATTGATATCTGCTCACCATTCCAATAGTGTAACAAATATCTGGTCTTATACATATCATTGTGTACATAAGACTTCCAACTACACTAGTATAAGGAACATTCTTCTTTTGTTCCCATTCTTGTGGCATTGAGGGGCAATTTCTCTTACTAAGGCCTTCACCATTAGTAATAGGATTATCAATTGGTTTGGAATCTTGCATACGGAATCATTCAGGAATTCTTTGAATGTACATCGCTTGTGAAAGTGATAACAATCCCTTTAAATGATCTCCTGAAATCTTGACTCTAAGAATGTATGCCGCTTCACCCATATCTTTCATTTCAAATTTAGATGACAACCAATCTTTGATTTGTGTTAGGAACACACAATTATTACAAGCAATCAATATATCATCCACGTATAAAGATAAAATCATGAATTTATCTTTGGATCTCTTAACATACACACAATGGTCTTCATCAATCATTTGAAAATCATATGAAATGATTACATCATGAAAACGAATGTACCATTATCTTGAAGACTGCTTCAGGCCATAAATCGATTTTAATAATCGATATACCTTATTTTTTTGACCTACCTTGATGACCTTCAAATTATTCTAATTCTACATTGAGAAAAGCATTTTTTACATCCATTTGATGTAATTCAAGATTCATACTGGCTACTATAGCTAAAATAAGACAAATTAAAGCAAACTTTACAGCAGGTGAAAAAGTTTCCTCATAATCAATTCCCTCATGTTGTGTATATTCTTTTGCTACAAGGTGTGCCTTATATCTTTCGATATTGTCATCAACTTTTCGCTTTATTTTGAGAACCCACTTGTTCTCAATTGTTTTCCGCCCTTCGGGGAGGTTAACCAAGTCTCATACTTGATTGGAGCTTAAAGAAGTCATTTCTTCTTTCATTGCTTTCATCCATTCTTCTTTAGCAGGGCCAGTAAGAGCCTTATTTATATTCCTTGTCTTTTCTTCCTCTTGCGGGACAACCATATTAATTTCTTCTTCAATCTCGAAACGATGTCGGGGAATTATTCCTCGATTACTTCGTCTTAAACGAGGTTCATCATAAATAAATTCATGATTAATCTGATTGCTCCCACTCGGATCAGTCATCATAGAGAAACTTTATGTGAAATTGCTCTCACTTGGTTGAAGTTCCTCATCTTGACTTCATAACAGAATCATTCTAATCAAGAGTCTCATATAACAATAGGTCTTTCCCTATTGCACCTTGCTTGGGAAAATCATTCTCTAAGAATGTTACATCTCATGATTCAAATTTAATTACGCCTTCATTGCCTTATTCACCAATGAACGTGTATCATTTTGAGTGTTCTGAGTATCTAATAAAAATACTTTTCTCCCTCTTGGGCCTAATTTTTCATGTTTGTGAGAGACATCATGAACATAGGCTGCACACCCCCAAGGTCTGAGACTTGACATATCAGGTCTCCTATTAGTCCACAACTTATATGGTATGCTAATAACTGATTTTGTGAGCACACGATTAAGTATATAGGTGGCTGTTAACAACGCATCACCCCAGAAAGTGATTGATAAATTTGCTTAGGCCATTATGGACCTAATCATTTATAATAACTTCCTATTTCAACTTTCAGCAATGCCATTTTGTTGTAGGGTTTTAGGAATTGTTAACTGCCTTGTTATTCCTTTCTCATCACGTAAAGCCTTGAACTTGTCTGACCAGTATTCTTGTCCACGATTAGTTCGTAATATTTTTATTTTCTTATCTAATTGATTCTCAACCAACTTCATAAATTTTATTAAACAATCGAATGCTTCCGATTTAGGAGAAATCAAATAGACATGACCAAACCGAGTATAGTCATCTATAAAGGTGATGAAATAAACTGCCCCATGTCTAGCCCTTACATTCATTGGACCACAAATGTCAAAATGAATTAATGCAATGGATATAAAACTTGTGTTCCCTTTCTAAATGACTTTCTCGCCATTTTACCAGCTAAACAATGCTCACATGTAGATAGATCTACTTGACTTAGATTACCTAAAAGTCTTTCTTTAGCTAATCAACTGATTCAATTTTGACCAATATAACATATTCTAGCATACCACAAAGTTGTATCATTGTTAGAATCATTAGATGTAAATAATGAATAACTAATATTATTATTTTCCTTAAACATATCCATTACTATAAAACTATCACATAAAAAACTATGACCATAATAAATAGAGCCAAGATACAAATCCATTCCATCGACATGGAAATTTATATTAAAAACAAGTTTAACTAATATCAACATAGATAAAAGATTCCTACGAATCTGTGGAGCATATAATACTTCATCTAGGAAAAGGGGTCGCCCTCCACGCATATCCAATTTATTGTACAACAACTTTGAAATTGTCACCTATATAAAGCCATCAACTACCATATGGGAGTTTATGAAACTCAACTAAGGCATCTCGATCCTTCGCTACATGGTTGGTTGCTCTGAGTCTGCAATTCACAAACAATGCGATTCAGTTAAAAAAACAGAACAAGAAACATTTACAGAACAAATGTTTGTATTATAAAGTTGTATCTTCTTAGGCTTGGTAAAATCTCGAGCAAAGTGACCCTTATTACCACAATTATAGCACTTCACATGTTTCATATTCTTCTTCTTGAAGGGATGCTTTCCCTTTCCATGTTGGTTCCAATTTTGCTTCTTAGATTCCTAAGGAGAGTGGTTGAATTTCTTATTCTTCTTCCATTTATGTCCACTTTGATGCTTGTGTTTCTTATTCATAGCTCCATGTGAGCTAGAACTAACTGCATATGCCTCAAAAGAAATCTTTGAGGCTTCAAGACGCTCTTCCTCTAAGATGAGATGCCTCGTAGTATCCTCCATTGTCTTGATGTTCCCGTTATGAGTTAGGTGCATCTTCATTTTCTCCTAACTCTGAGGCAGTGAATGAATCATAGCTTGTACTTGTTGCTCATCAGAAAGCTCATAACCAACATCACGTAACTCACTTACCATGTTGGACATTTTTCTCAGATACTTTTACATTGTATCATCTGGGCACTTCTTATAAGTATCAAACTTAATTGTAAGTGACCTCACTTTGGTCACTAAAGCACCTCCAAAAAGAGTAGCCAATGTGGATCACATGTCCTTTATAGCTTCGAATTTATGGAACTCTCGTATGATATCATTATCCATGTAACTCAGCAACGTGATGCGAGCTAAAGAGTTCTTCTTTTTCTACAATTCATATGCATCACAGTCCCTCTTATGCTGGGTCATAGTGCCCTCCTCAGGAACTTCTATGGTTAGGTTTAATAGTTCAACAGCTTCTTGCTCCTCCAGCACATGTTGGATTTTCATACTCCAGATTTCATAATTGTCACCATTGAGTTTCTTACCCCTATTGAGTTCAGCAACAATATTCTTTGAAGCAGTATCCATTTTTAAACATTAAGTTTCTATAATAAGAAAGAAATATATATACACGTTAATGTCATATTAATCGTTCATAGAGTAAATAATTCGATTATAATTGCTTATAAAATCAAAAGTCCACTAATGTGTTCCATCATCATTCATACAACAATTGAATCCTAATTACCTTACTCTAGACGAATTCCTATATGATATACATGTAAACATATTACATACATATCAAGACTTTGTTCTTATAAAATAACATATTGCATTAAGTGTGCTCAACCTGCAAACAGTCTATAGGTAATGAACTCTATGCGGAAATGAGTTCACAAGTTCGCATGATACAGTTCACGAAGCTTGATGTACAATAGCTCTTACTATTTCCATTGGAAGACCTATAGTATACAAAGTCCTAATCAACTTCCTTCTACTCATCTCTTTAATAAAAGTCATCACTAACAAATTATAAGCCCTTCTTGTTAGGCATATTATTCCAGAACATTCATAACAGTTTGCTTTAAGGTTAAGATAATGTTGCAAGCAAAGTTGTGTACTTTACTTCAACATCTGCATAAGCTAGATAACTTTCAAAGTATAACTCTTGCATCATGTTATTAACTGAAACAACATATTGTGATAGATCATATCCAGGCATTAAACGCATGTTAACTAACTGTACATACATGTTGCCAATACGTCTCTTCTGTGTCTCATATCGAATAAGCTTAAGCGTCGGCTTAATAATGGGCATCTTCCTGAAAAACAAATTTTTAGGAATCAGAAGAGTGCACGAAATAAGCAAATTATTTGTCTAACACATAGAGAACTCATGCTCATAGAATGAAAATGATTTAATTCTATTAGCAATTTATTGAACTAATCAAATTATGCTATTAATATCTAATCAATTAGAAACTTATTTCTAATCTAATTATATTCAAATATGACTAAGTCAAATTGAATTAGAAACTTATTTCTAATTTAAATTATAATTGAACTAATCAATTTATCTTGGTTTAATTAGAAACTAATTTCTAATGAAACTTTTATCTAATTTCAACTTAACAAATTAGTATTGATTTAATTAGAAAATATACATCTAATTTTAATTCAACGAAAATAAACTTATTTCTAAGTTTATTTTAATTAAACAAATTATTTTTAAATTAATTTTTAATTTATTTTAATTAGAAAACTAATTTAACTAATTTAATTAGTTTGTATAAATTAGAAAACTTATTTCTAATTCTTTATGTTACATTTAATTTAAGACATCAATATAGATAGTAAGGTTTAACCCAACCTTAATGTGATTATCAAAGCCTAAGCCTTTAATCCTAATGAAAGAAAGTGATATATTATGGGTCCAAGCCATAGCCCATAAGGCATCACATAAACATGACCCATTCATTATTTGCTAGCGCGTAAAGTTATTAATACTTTGGGTAACAAAACTTTAACCCTTTCTACATATCATTACAACCCATTTGACAAGCCACTTTTTAACATAGCATGTAACCTTTTGATTGAGATGCCACGTGCCTCTTCTTTGGAAAATAAACAAGATTTTTAGAATTTGTCTTCTAGCAGTAGATGAGAGACGAGGAAAACTTCTTGATTGAGAGGCCACGTGCCTCTTGCTTGATAATGGCTAACTGGATGACTGAGAGGACAAAAAAAAAGTGTCCTCGTCTTTGCGGCCCCATCCTTGCTAAGAACACTATACATCTTCTCTTCAACGCCTGTATTTTCTTTAGCATTCACATATTTCTCACAAAGAGATCACCACGCAAAAGAGAGCGTTTGTTCTAATCTCTTAAGTTGGGGTGCACAACTTAAAGCAACCTTTGGTGGCTATATTTCTACCATTAGTGGAGCAATAGAGGAACAAGGAGAGTAAAAAAAAATCCGTTCCGCAATCTCTCATAAATGGGTTAATTTAGAAGGCTATTTAATCGAGGAACTCTCGGTTGGTAGGCATGAAACATAATGGATCACATACACCCATTCCAGAAATGTACAGGTATTTACAATGAATGTAAGTAATCTGTTAGCGTGTCTGGAACCCGGACAATCACAACTTCACAAACGGTAAAGCTAACTCTGCTTGTCACCCTTCTCTCTGACTCTTTACTGCCCTTTATTAGTGACTTAAGAGATAGTGTACGAGTAGTCGTGGATCAAAGCTTGGGATGGTTGATTTGAGAGGGCTTGAAAGGCTAATTCGAGAGTTTTTAGCTATAGACGAGAGATCTAAGCTTAGAAACTAGGATTTAGGGCTCCTTCTGAGGTTTATATCAAAGCTTCTTTGTTGTTGGTGATGCTGCCCATATGGTGGTGGTATCTACTCTATTTAGACCTTCACGACCGACAAGAACCCTAATAGGAAATTCTTTTACTGTCCGTCCAATCAACGATCCAAAGGTGTTAAGAGTTTCTTTAAATGGTGTGATGGAGTTGCTAGATTTAGGGCTCCACAGTGTCCTTGTGGTGTTGGTATCTGTAGTCTTTTCAGAGATTTTGATAAGTCTCGATGGTACTTTTTATGCCGCATTAAGAAGGATAGGATAAGCTGCATCTCTTTGGCCTTTAAGTAGGAATACATTCATTAGGTACGTTTTTACCTTTCGGTCATCTAATTTTCGTGATACTTCACTTACTAACCTTATGCCTCCACCAGTATAAGGCAAGTCTATTAGATTTTTTAAATAACTTGATATATCAACCTTTTCTTTTATTCTTTTTTTTATTATTTTTATTTATTTATTTATTTTAATTTTATTTATATACTTTTTAAGCATATCAGTTTTACATATTTACTCTTTTAACTTGCATCAATTTTTTCATTATCACATTGCATGTGGGTCTACCGGAAACAACCTCTCTACTCTATAGGGTTAAGGCTACGTACTATCAGAGCTCCTCAGACTTCGCTTTATTACGGAATTTTGGACTAGGTGCAATGATGATGATGTAAGTAATCTGTTGTTATACCAACTATTAACTTTGATATACCGAGTATGGACTTTGATATATCATAATCCACAAAAAACAATCACAAGTCCAGAAACAGTATATCAAAAACCAACGTGAAGCATGCGATGGGTTTATCTAAAATCGTAACCAAGTATATATATAAAAGCAAACTTATGCTCTGATACCAATGTTAAATTAATAAGAAAGAATGTAATCATATATTAAATGCTTCTTTTTTTGTGTTGCTTTTGTAGTTAATCTTTTTGCCTTACATACTATTCCTTGTCTGTGAAACCAAACAAAATCATTGGCCCCTGATATGGTGGATCTCCACTAGGTCCGACCTTTGGCTTTTTACTGTTTTTTTTATAGGCCTTTTCATTTTGACTGCCTTCTGTCTGTGTAACTATTTATCTTTAGTAACTATTTAATAAAATTTTATGTCTTTATTCATTATCTCAAAAGATTCTCTTTAATGTTGCCATTGTTGTTTGCACTTGGGCATTTGTAGATTTGTTTTCTTCATGAGATGCTTTTTAATTTTTAGCTTAAAGTAGCAAACTAGCCTTTAGTTATTAGGATACAACAATTATTGGTTGTCCCTTTGAGGGACAACCTATAAAATTGGAATGTTACAGAGCACATTAGCAGGGCTCTACTCAAGGATGACACGCACATCTCAAGAAGTAATGAAAAAAGCTGTGCAACATATCGGGTATAAGCAAAAATTTTGCAGCATGTCAGGTATATCTATCATACTTTTTTCTTACTAATTTTGTCTGTTAAACTTGCATCTCTTAAATGAAGTTTGGTAGCTTTTCTGTAAGTAATATTATTCTATTTTACTTATTTATTATTACTTTATCCTACTTATTTATTTATTATGTATCTAGTTATTTTATCACATTTTTATTTATATATTTATTTTCTAAAATCTTCTTATCACATTTGCATAGTTTTTTAACCCTATTTATTTATGCATTTATTATTTGTATTATTTGTAGCTTTTTTATTTGGTTTTGTTTTATTTTATTTCTTTATGTACTTATTTAATTTTATTTTCTTTCACTCTTAACATTTCAGTTTTCATCTGCATCACTTTTTATTGTCACATCTGCATATTAGTCTACCGGAAACAGCCTCTCTACTATGTAGGGTTAAGGCTGCGTACTATCAGACCTCCCCAGACTCCGCTTCATTGTGAGATTTCAAACTGGATGATGATGATGATGATAATCATATAGATAATGTTACACAGGATTTTTACATATGCATAAATAACAAATAATTACATACATGGATTATTGTTGTATTTCTACCGGTTAAAAAGCTTTTATGCAGATCTTTTATTCTTCTTGTTCTTCGTATAAAAAAGCAATGTAGAAGAAGAAACACTCGCAAAGAGCTTTATGCTTGTCATTCTTTCGTTTTTACATTCAAAAAACTTAATTACTTTTGGCAGTTATTGAAAATATAATTATCACAATACTCCTCATGGGTGTAAAATGATTCATTAGAGGAATTTATGTTTGTTTAATAATGATTTACAAATTAACCATATAATATGAATTGCATCTTTAGATGTCAAAGAATTGAAATTGCATTAAAATTTTAGTAATTATTTAAAAACAATGCCCGATTTAGGTGAATGAAAAGATATCGCTGATTTATTATGTGTATTACTGATATATTTATTCAATCCTCAACAAAAGATGGCATTAAAAAATAATACAAATATAAAAGCTGGGAAGATTTTTCTAAGTTGCTGTCATGCAGTCAGCCTTTGGCTTGTTGAATGGGTTGAATGGAGAGGAAAGAAACGTGAAGACGAAGAGATTGTCTTGAAATCAGTGGTCAAGTCTCTCTTATTTTGGCACTAATGCAAATGCAACTAAAGAATAATTATCCCAAGCACATAAAAATCAGTTGGACTAAGACTCTCCGCAATCGATACCAACCTCATTGCCCTGGATACAGCATCGGCTGTCAGTTTCAGGGCAAAACGGCGATATCGGTGTCCCACCGCCTCCAATGAAGCCCAACCCCCACCAGCAGTCAAAAGTTGCTGCTCTTCTGTCCCTTGGGAACCGTAAACTTGCACTTCCTTTTTCAACGTGTTATCATCTCTAATTGGAAATTTAACAGATGAAGATGTCATGTAATTAATTAATTACCTAAAGTCAGTGTTAATCCATTCAAATAGTAGAGTGGACAGGGCAAGCGAATAAATTAAAATTATGAAAATGGTTTTTTAAGTTTAAATAATTATCAAGTTATACCAAAATTTGAAACAGTAATGTCATAAAGTAAATTTAAATCTTTCTCTTCAGCTATAACTTAAAAACGAAACAGGAAAAGGAGAGGTGACTTTATAATGAAATTAAGGTTTGATATTGGTGTTGAAATGATAAGCACCACTAAAATAATAATCTCAAATACATGAGTACTTATAGATAAGTACTTATGTATTTGAGATTGTTATTTTGGTAACTACTGAAACGTGAAAATAAGTATTTGACAAGTACAATTACAGTTGCTGGAAAAAGATAAAATGATTAAAACATTCATTGATTTAATATACTATTAATTGTTATATAAATAATTAAAATATATTATTAGTCATATAGATTTAAAATTATAAATAATAAAATAAAAAAATATAAATAAAATAAATTTAGTAAATAAAATATTTTATAAAAATATATTATTAGTCATACTAATAAAAAGTATAATAGAAAATAATACTTGTACTGAAGGTTATTAATGGAAAGTAAAATTTTTACTACAGAAGCAGTTTCTTACCACAACCATCTTTCTGCTTATTGATTTTTATGATGGTACCGTAATTTTTTCTAATCTCCAGTTATTCATTATAGATTCAAACATATAATTACGTTTAAAAACTGCAATGAATAAGTACTTATTCTCGTAATCTAAACACACCCTAAATAGCCATCATAGGTTGGAAATAGGGATGTCAATCCCGGCCCGATCGGCCCTACATGACTCATTTTTAGCCCGAGTTTAACGGGCCATTGGCGGGCCGACCATGCTTGGCCCGTGCGGGCCACAGGCCGGCGGCCCAACAAAACAGCGTCGTTTTGTCTAAAACGATGCCGTTTTGTCTAAAACGATGCCGTTTTGTAATTTTTATATTAAAAAATATAGACAGGCAGAATTTGACCCGGCCCGCTCTTGGCCTGCCAGGCCACAGACCGGGTTGCAAGTCGGACTATCCTGACCCACGCGGGCCACGGGTCGGCCCGCAACCCGCTGTTTTTTAGGCCGGGCTGGGCCGGGTTGAAAGCAGCCTCGGCCCAGCCCGACCCGGCCCATTGATATCTCTAGTTGAAAAATCGTGAATAAAGTTAAACGTGGAATCCAAAGATAAGGGAAGCTAATGTCATTAAAGTCAACAACCTGAAATACATAAGGGATTTAGCTCTGAAGTGGTATAATTAATAGTCCCTATCAAAAGGCCAACGTTCAGGTTCCAACTTGTGGACACATCGAATGCGGAGGACCCACACTTTGAATTCCAAGTTACGCCCTGGTTCTAAAGTAGCTGAAGTAACACAAATTTTACCTTGAAACCATGTGAATGATCAATGATAATAGCAAACCCTTGTGAAACAGAAAAATCAGATGGCAGTGCATTAGGAGCTAAGATAAAAGGGGGAAGGCAGCAAGTTGGAAACATGGTGGTGACCTACCTTCCCCACATTCATCAAATCATTTATCAACCAACAAAGGGCTCGTTAAGAAGTGTCCACACAAAATAACCTTATTGTGTTTCAAAGTCAAAGCTTTTATTATTGCGTGCTGACTGTGCAATTCCAGTCTCGCTCCGTGAATAAGTTTCCACCTATGGCCTACGGGGAATATTTGGTTGCAAAGGTCTCTTCTTGTTCTCGGTACTCCCATTAATTTGATACTGTGAGTGGCAAAGAAAAAAGATAAAATGGAGGAAGGTCTCTTTACAGTAGAAAAGTTTGTTGCTTCAAGGCCTTATATCATCACTGTTTGATAGATCATAAAATCTATATCCAGAAAAGCTGGCACCTGTTTGGGTTAGTTTAGTCCGTGAGATGAAGAACCTTGGCGGGTCTGATTTTTCCTCTCATTATGACTCCTTATTTTATCAGTGCCAGGCTTAGAATTGGAAATCGCACAGATGTTGTAGCCACTGAACGAGTTCAGAGGAAAGGTAAGCTCAGTTCATAAATGTTTCACCAAACCATAGCCATACATTCCTTTAGACTTTTGCTTGAGTGAATTTTAGACATTTATTGGATTAGATGGCCTGCCAACGGCTCAAAAGTTCTGGCTTTTAGTTTTTGTATCAATTTTCTCATCACTCTTTTCTCTCTCTATTCTTCTCTAATCAACAGAAAGCAAGAAGACTTGACATTTTGTTGACCCTGTTGCATGATCAAGCTTCTTTGAGTTGATTGCTTTTGCTTCTACCACCACAGACAGAGAGCTAATCATTCAGCTCCCTTTAGAGATTGTCAAGAATGATTTTTCAACGACCAAGTCTGAATCTTTTTACGCTTATAGTCTACATGTTCGCATCAACGATAGCTCACGGCTCAATCAACTGCACGACAACATGTGAAAATAACAGTTCATCAGTAAAGAAAGTACCTTATCCATTTGGCTTCTCTGATAATTGCTTGATCCCATTGAACTGCACGGAAACAGGGGCTGAAATCGGAGGATTTCAAGTCCAGAACATAACATCAGATGGTCTCTTGATCGAGTTCCCTGCACAATGCTACCGCTCGGTTGAATCAATAAAACATTTGTTTGGTCGCAACATAGCTGTTGCTTGGAGAAGCAATCTGCTACTGCAAAACTGCTCAAAGCATTTAGAAGGGTGCTTTCTAACAAGGAGTCTGTTGGAGTCACAGTTGAATGCAAGCAACTGTAACTCTAGAAGCGACAACTTGAGTTGCTTTTCGAAGGAGGGACTGGAAATCGATGTCATGACTTACGCAAATGTTACAGGGACGCAGTGCAAGTATGTTTTCTCATCGCTTGCTGTCGGGTCATATGGTCCTGTGGTTTCTCTAGAGTTGCAGAGAGCTGAATTGGAATGGTGGCTTGAAGGTAATTGTCATAGCAGTCGCTGTCACCCAAATGGGTTCTGTAAGGGTGTTAAGCTTGGTAATGGGAAATCAGGGTTCAGGTGTTGGTGCAAAGAAGGGTTCGTCGGAGATGGCTACGTCGACGGCGAGGGTTGCAACAACAGAGGTGAGTCAACTCGATCTTTTGCTGTTTAATTCTACATATTTTTTGTTTAGTATTTTGTGTCAATTAGTTGTGTAACTTTGAATCGGTGGCTTTTAATTGCCTGAGTACCTTAGTCAATTATGGTGTGACACGTTAACTTGTGGTCAGTCCATGGTCGTAAAGTTCGGCTTAGACATGATTTTCAGGGGCACATAGGTCACAGTGCATCCATTTTTTTTTGATTCATTTGTATGATGAAGAATAACTTAATCGTTTTCCATAGATGCTCTTGACTTTGACCGAGCAATTGTCGTACAATGTGCTTGTCTGGTTCCATTCCAACTTCCTGCTATACGTCTTACGTTAGTTGGGTAGGATTAGTATTGATTTTGGTCATAACTAGGAAGGGAAGATTTGTTGGAACTCAGAAGACGTGAAATACAGTAGAAAATTTCTCTGTATCATTAAATGAAGATACAGTTAAAAGTATGACTTAAGTTTGGCAATACAGGGTTTGTCAAAAGTCAAAGCTTCTGGAATCGAAGACTCTGTTAACATGACCCTACATCAAATTAAACGCTGGCCATTTGTATGCGCATATCTGCCATGATTGTAGGGGCTCGCAGTACCAGAATTTCTTGATTCTATCAATCGCTGTTTAGTCTTGAAATTTCTGAAAGTTAAGATTGTTTAGATTGCAAAAGCAAGTCTTTGAACTTTATACTAATGACACTATGAAACGGCTGTGCATGTGAAAATATGATCCACTGAAAATCAGTGAAAAGAAAGAGAAACTGTATAGGAAAGTTCATATGTTCTGTAAGATGAAACTTAGGATCTTCATTCAATCTGTGTAATTCTCTCGAAACAAAGTAGCAACAATTTGATTAAATTAATTCTCCCGCACAAAAATTTGATTGTTTTCTTGTTTGTGGTTAGTTAACACGAGAGATTCGACAAAATTTTGAATATTAGGTGGAAGTTTTGTGTGCATAAAAGCAATGGGCGTGATCACTATATCTTGATGTTCAGACCTTTAATATGGCAGGTGCTGACTTTTCTTTTTGGTAGCTTATTTGGCAGATTCTGGTTCTGGCTGCAATGTCTCAAAGTTCATGTCTGGCCAATGTGGTGGAACTACAAGAGTTGGTGCTCTAATTGGAGGTAGTATCTCCTTTTTTAACTTCTTGTGTTAGGTACAAGAGTTTGATATGCTCTGGATTGATTCTTCTGCATGAGGTCTACAGAAGAATGACAAACATAACCAGCCAGAAATGTTGTCCTAAACGTTATGTCCATCATATGTGATTTAGAAACGTAAACGTATCTGTGTTAGTGAATAGTGATGTCCATGTGGTTGCTATGAACACAGCACCCCATCCCCAATGAAGCTAAAATGATGCCCACTTAACCACAATTCGTACCGGTTTAACAAGTATTGAGCCTAACTTTACGGTTAAGTGTCATCTCATCTAGTTTTCAGGCTATTGTATGAGGATGCCTTTCTTTCTAATTTCCGTATCGTTTTTCTTTTGCTTTTATAGAACTCCCAGCAATCTACATACGTATTTTCAAATGCATTGTACTTGTTTTTTGTGTGAAAGAAGTCAACATCTTCGTCTGAAGCAGCTTGCCGACTTCCTTATAACTTTCTCTTCTTTTCTATATCCTTGAACCTGTTGGAATATTAAGACAAAGTATGCATTGTTTCGTTCTCAGGAATTGTTGCTGGGGCTTCATTAATTTTTGGTCTGGCTGTTCTTTGTTACTGTGTTAGAAAGCGGTCAAACTCCCTGAGAAATCAGCTTAATGAAAAGCGTCTTCTATGTGAAGCTGCTGGGAGCTCGAGTATTCCGTTCTTGGCATACAAAGAAATTGAACGAGCCACAAATAGCTTTTCAGAAAAACAAAGGCTGGGAACTGGAGCTTACGGCACAGTTTATTCGGGAAAACTAGTCAATGATTGGGTGGCCATAAAGAAGATCAGACATAGAGATATGTATAGCATTGAACAAGTCAGGAATGAAATTAAACTCCTTTCTTCTGTCAGTCATCCTAACCTGGTTCGCCTCTTGGCTTTCTGCGTAGAAGAGGGTCAACCAATCCTTGTCTATGAGTTTATGCCAAACGGAACTCTTTGTCAGCATTTACAAAGAGAGAGGGGGCAGGGACTTCCTTGGACGATTCGGCTCACAATTGCTACTGAAACAGCCAAAGCTATTGCCTATCTACACTCTGATATGAATCCACCTATTTACCACCGAGACATCAAATCAAGCAACATACTGTTGGATTACAATTACAGGTCCAAGGTAGCTGATTTTGGTCTTTCAAGGCTTGGCATGATCGAATCATCATATATCTCAACAGCCCCACAGGGGACTCCAGGCTATCTTGATCCTCAGTACCATCAATATTTTCATCTCTCTGATAAAAGTGACGTTTATAGTTTCGGCGTTGTACTCGTTGAGATAATAACTGGACTGAAAGTGGTCGATTTTTCTCGTCCTCAGAGTGAGGTGAATTTGGCTGCACTTGCTGTTGATAGGATCAAAACGGGTTGTGTGGACGAAATAATTGATCCCCGACTCGAGCCACACAGGGATGCTTGGACATTGTCATCCATTCATAGTGTTACAGAGCTTGCTTTTAGGTGTCTTGCTTTCCATCAGGATATGAGGCCCACAATGAAGGAAGTGGCAGAAGAGCTGGAAAACATCAGGCTTAGTTCATGGATGCCAGATATGTGCATGGCATCACCCGAAGCTTCATCTTGTTCATCATCGGAGAGATCACTAAGTGTTGCCTCAGTTAAGAAGGAAGGGGTAGGCAGCCGGAAAGTATTTGTTCCTCCTAGGATGGTAGATTGTTTAACTTCAATGGAGGTGATTAAGGATAGTTCCCCAGTTTCTGTGCAGGATCCATGGTTAAGTGAACACAGCTCTCCTTCGACAAACAGCTTATTGGGTAATTTAGTTCAGTGAAGTTGCATGAAAATGGTTTTCCTTGCTGTGAATACTAAACGAGGTTACTTATACATAACTTCAACAGATATATGTTTCAGCTTGCTTATTACCTCTCAGATTTTTTTTTGCCATATGTTCACCATGTTGAAAAGAAGGTGTGCAAGAACAAAACAGATATTGCCTCTTTTAAGACATGAGTTCATACTTTGTTGTTTGTCTCTTTTAAGTTTCTTTCCATTATGATAACTTCCTCTTCCGAGTCATGAATGGAGAGCCTGATCTCAGGTCAAATGTCTTAGACTTGAACACCAACAAATTGAAACTGGATATATCTTGACTTCTTTTTTCATTCTTTGAGTCTGAAAGTTTCTGTTTTGGTACTTTAGTTTAGAATTAGCCATCGTTTTGTCTTTGTTGGTGCCATACTCAAGTAACTTTCCAAGAGAAATCCTTCATTAATTCTCCATTATAATTAAATTACAATATAAAAGTAAAAAGTAGTATACACTTTAAGAAATAAATTTAAAAATCAAACATACTTTAAATATTTGTTTACATTTATGTTATGATATGTAAAAGTACTTTTGCAATTATATGTACTATATTTATAAGTATTATAAAAATAATCTCTTCCTAATGGAATAATATTCCAAAAAAAAACATAAAGGTAACTCTGCAATAAATATGTATTTATGGTACATGAAAGCTAACAATAATTAAAAAAATATGATTTCATTTTGAAATATTTACAATTAATTATTAACTGTATGTTGTAAAAAATAAATTTAAATTTAAAATTACAATGTTACATTACATAAAAGTAAAAAAATAATTAATTCAAATATTATCTATATATATTTTAACTATTACTATAATTATTTTATATAGTCATTAGAGATGATAGAAATTCGAATTGGGTTGCAGAAGATTGACTTCTACATTTAAGTCGAAGGTTGGAGTAAGTGTTATCATTCAAGAATTGAACCAACCTCTCTGCCTGTTTTGAACAACTCGAACCAAAAGTTGAGGTGCTGGACTAAACATGCTTGATAACGAGTTCGATCCAAATGTGACTGTTTTGTCATCGCTAATTTTCATGCATCGTAAAAGAATCCTTTTAGACTTCTTTTTTATATGTTTTTTGAAATTATATATTATAATTGATAAAGTAAGATATCTCTTTCATGTTTTTCCGTAAAAGAATAAATATTTAAATTATTATTATTATTCTAAATCAAATTTATTATCAAATAATATTCATAATTTTATATTTTATTAATTTAATTAATACTTAATTTAAATTTCCTATTATCACAAAAGAGACACTAAAAAAGAAACTGCAAAAAGTCTAAAGTTAATTACAACCTATTATTTCAAATGATGGACAAATATGTAAAAATTAAAAAAATCATTTTGAAAATTGTTATTCAGACTTAAAATTTATGTTTAAATATAAATATAAAACAATATTTTTCTTAATATTTAAATAAAATTTTATTATCAAAATAATTTACGTTCACAGTATATAAGATTATGTTAAGCTTAAATATATTCAATTTATTTTAAACCTAACTATATTCAAACTTTCCAACTCTTTTATACAAAGGTTAATTATTTATTTTTCTTTTCATATTCATTTAATCAATTAACAAAATATTTAATATTACCATATGTTTAGAAAGATATTATACTTCCTAATTTGATATAAATTATTTACGGTAATTAATAATAAACTACAAAACATAAATAAAAGCACATACATTAAGCAAAATATTATATAATTTAAATAATAAACACTTATTATTTTATTAATTTTAAATAAATATAAAGTATTTAAATAGAAATTAAAAAGACGTTTCAGTTTAGAACACTCAATTTAATTCTATCTGATAAGTAAATTCTTGTGCTTGATGCGGAAGATCTGTGCCTTTTAATCTGTTCCTATCCTAAATTTTCATCACAAATTTCACTATATTCCATTTATTTATTATAAAAATTGTGGCTGAAATCTTGGCACAGCCTTGGAATGGATTAATAGGCACAGACGAGTGCCCTTGAGGAAAGCCACGCTGCACAGAAAGATAGGAATTTTCATGTAACGGAGAGAATCACAGATTGGTAGCTCACATACAAAAATGTCAAATGGTGATCAGGGGAAATCAGATAACTCGAGAAAGAAGGAATGGCCATAACGTCCTGATATACACAAGCTTAAATGACCAACAATTGACTACTTCATCACAACCGTATGGATTCGTGGACAACGGGGAACTTACAAATGAAGACAGAAGGTACAAATTTGCAGAAGGGAACCAGCTTCTTGACAAACTAACAACACGAACAAAAATCATATTTGGTATCTCTGATTTGTGATATGAATTTTCAACCTGCATGCAATGCAAACAGATACAAATAAGAAGATCCTAAATGTCTTGCCATCTGAAAAGCAAAAGGAATGAGAAATGTAGGGTGAAACTATAGTCCCCGACATGAGCAAAACACCCATTTTGTCAACATATACGACAGCCTGCATTTAACTAAGACTCAATAGAAGATTAACAAGCTAGAAATGAATTACCTAAAAATTTGATGTTTTTCTTCTGATGATGAACGTAGGATCTAACCATGACTTCTAGGATCAACAACCTGGTGAATTTTCCTGGATTCAGCACTTGAGTATTGTCCCACAACACGGGCATGGGGTACCGTTGTTTCCCCATGAGCAAGAGCATCTACATTCTCAAGGAAGTACTGTTTTGGAAGCCTGCCAACCACATTACCCTCTTCATTTCCATCTTTGTCCAAGAAGGAGAAGTGCGGAATGCCCTCAACACCAAATTCATCAAGCTCTTGTTCCCACTTTGTATTGTCAACATTCAGCATAACAAAGTTCACACGATCCCTGGGTAGGTGTGAGTAAGATTGATAAAGTAAGAGGAATCTTCTATTAAGTTATCAAATTCGGCACAAAACAATAAATTATCAATAAATAACTGAAGGACTAATCTGCCAAAGGGTTTTGATGACAATATGCATTCGAATGAACTTATTTCTCAAGTAAAACAAAAGCGACATAATTAAGCCTGGGATCTACAGAAAATTGAAACTTGATGATCATACTTGTAACGTTGCTCGACTTTGTAAACATCTGGAGCTAACTCCCTGCATACTTCGCACCAATCTGCATAGAACTCCACCACAGTAGGCTTCCCATTTGAAAGGGCCTACACAGGCATCAAATACAACACAAGTGCAAGACATTATCAGCAAAAACATGATCTGCAGGAAAGGAAGCCGTCATATTTTACACATCACATGAAAACTAATTATCACATTGCAAAAACATCTCAGCCTACTGATCAGAGTGGAGCTGGTTCATCTAATCTGTTGAAAGGAAGATTTCCATTTTCCTACGTATTTGATTCCAGTAAGAATTGCCCTCTCTATACACAACAATTAGATTCAGCACAAGATGAAACAAGATTTCATCCCACTCATCTTCCTATTTTTTCAGTTTTCAAGCATTGTACTGTCAATTAGCACATCAATATTTATCCTTTGGATGAAAATCCATATTTAGCATAACTAATACACCAAACACTCCAGAAAGAAATAGGACATAGAGCGGAAACCTCTTCATAAGGTAAAGCAGAAGCGGAGAGGTCCTTCAAAGAGACACCAAAATCCAGCCTCGACGACACAAAAAGCCCCACGGCAGCAAGCACCGAAGCCGCCGCTATTCGCCTATTCACATCTTTATTAGGGAACTCCGGAAACCCAGAACCAGATGGCGGAGTTGTGACCGGACCCACCTCAGCGACCTTGTTTTCCTACATTTAATCCCATACAAACTCAACCCAACAACACAGGAACAGAACATGGCGCTCACAAGAAATGTACCGTGGGCGCTGAGGAAGTTTCTGCGTGGCCAGGACTAGGCTGTGTCTGGCAAGCAATAACGTTGAATCTCCGGCGCTTGGTTGCGGCGCGAGCGTAGGGGCTGACTACGAGAGGGGGAGGCGGACATCGGTGGAGACGGAGCGCGTTTGGAACCACGCGGGCCATTTGGAGAGACATTCTGTGCAATTCAGTCGACGCAGGCAGTGGTTTGGGTCTTCTTAAGTTTAATGTGAGTACTACTTAGTTGGTAATGCCGGTTTTAGTTCTCAACTTAAGGGTCTCAAAATCTTACCAGTCGCTTTCCATGGAAGTTTGATTTTCCACGCTCACTCAACCATAACCTAACTCTTCTTTGTCAGCCTAATTTGATACTTACAATCTTAAGCTTTAGGTATTCAGATTCAAGTAAATATTCTATGAACTCAAGCTGCTGGGTAAATTTTTGTGTCTGGAATTTACGATTTAATGGGACACAAGTTCCCATTAAATGAAAATCACTTCATAATTAAAGGACAAAGCTATTTTCGTTTGAAGTTGAGAATTATCTAATTTACAATTAGATTTTATTTAACTATATATATTCAGATATGTAATTCTGCTTCGATCACTTTGTTAATATTATCAACAGAAGTAGCAAGTTAAACGAAGACGGTTCATTCAAAGAGTGAAGGATACACAAGACAGGTCTCATCCGTTACAATGCCAAAGAAGTTAATATACAGGATACTACGCATACTAAAATTTTAGGCTTCGGGACCTAAAATCCCATTCACAATCGACGTTGCCACCACTACTCCGACCACCTCCGCTCCGGCCACCGCTCCCGCCTGCGCCAATCCTCCGAAGCTCACCCTCTCTTCTATCTTCTCCTCCGCAGCCTCGATTCCTTCCTCCGCAGCCTCAATTCCCCTCTCCACCTTTTCTATCCCAATCTCCGCCGTCTCCAGTCCTTTCTCCGCCGTCTCCAAGCCCTCCTTAACCAGCTTCTCCGCTTCCTCCTCCGCCTTCCTCAGTTTCTTCCTCAGTCCAAAGAGCGGTATGTCCTCGGCTAATGCCGTGCCGGCGAAGAACATCGGAGCTGCGGTCAGAGATAAGAGTAAGTGCCTCCGGGTGGCGAGAGGCGCCATCGCAGGTTTAGGAGCCTGCGCCTTCGAGGACGGAGGGTGCACATTTCGCACCTTCGTTTGTGAGAATACTCCGAACAACGGTGTAGAAACTGTGGAAGCCATTAATTTGCCTCTAGATGATCTTCCTTCTTTTACAGACGCACATTTTACGTGGCCTAAAAATTTTAAAGAAACAATATTTGCTGAAATTTACCAAATTGGCCACTCAAATTTAAAGAAACGACGTCGTTGTTGAGGTGAAAAATGAGACCGTGTCAACTTGTGAAAGTACTAAAATGGCCGTAATGTAAGTTAATGTTCAGGGCTGTGTGGACAGTACTTTTAATTGACCGGGGGTTTTATTTTCGAAGCGCGCCAAATACGGAGTCGTTTCCCTCCTGATTTTGGCACTTTAAAGTCGCTAGCTCAGAGAAGAAGAAAGTAGTAGTGATGGCGTCGGAGTCATCAGTGACGATGGCGGAGCAAATCGTTCCGGCGGCAGGGGAGGCTCAAACTTCAAACGACGCGACAATAGAGTCGAACGCGCAGGGTGGGGCGGAGTCCACTTGCAACAACCACGACGGCGAGAACGACAATGCTGGGACTTCGGCTCCAGTGGCCGAAGAAGATCCGGAGAAATCGCTGGAGCTCGCGTTGGAGCTAACGGAGAGAGGTACGAAAGCCCTCAAGGAAAACGATTTCGCCGAGGCTACCGAGTGCTTCAGCCGTGCCCTAGAGATCAGGTTAGGGCTTTTGTTATTTGGGAATTTGTTGGTTCAGGCTATGCTTTTTCTGTTGTGAAATTGTCATCCAAGCTGATAATATCTCAGTTCCTTTGAAAGAGGTCTTTTTTGGGGTTTCAGTGAAGAAGTGATTAAGTTTGGTCTTTTAGTGGAGGCTTTTAGGGTTTTCTATATCTTTCTTCTATGCATACTTTTCGCTTGTAGTTAGGCCAGGAATGACACTGGATGTACCTAAGAAAAAACTCAAGTTAATTGGAGAAAATCCTACACTGAGCATATATTTCTTTCAACATTTTATGGAGTTCGTGTCTTTTTTCTGGTCACTTCAGGGTGTCATACTATGGTGAGCTTGCTCTTGAATGTGTGCAATCTTACTACCAGTATGGGCGGGCACTGTTATACAAAGCTCAAGAGGAGGCTGATCCACTGGCCACAATGCCCAAGAAGGATGTTGAGTCTACCCAACACTCTGATAAAGATGGGCCTCTCAAGAATCCCATCAACGGGGAGTCTTCAATGGGAACTGTTTCTAGCAATGTGGATCAAGATGGCGCCTCCAATTGTCAAGGAGTGGCAGATGAAGGTTATTATTCTGCTTGAATGTTTCTTTTACCATGCACACTTTTAACTTGATTTTTCCCCTCTCTGCGTAGAGTGGAGTCTGAACTAGATTGTCTAAGATGTTAACCCAATATAAATGGACCTCAATTATGTAAAAGGGATGAGCTTTTCACACTTATATTTCATGGACTCAAGAGCTATTTTGAAGATTTATTGAAATGACCTTTATACATGGTGAATCATTACGTTGATGTTTTTGATGGGCACTTCATGGAGCAACAAATATGTTCTTTCACTCTGTATGACCTTGTAACTCTTTGATTTATGCTTGATTGTAGCTGCATTCTGCTTGCAAATTTGTGAATTTTTAACTGCAAGTGATGAGCTTCATTCTAAATTTTACTCCTTGGCATGCTTCAGCAAAAGAATAATAGGTGATTTAGTCCCGTGCGTTTCTTTTCTCTGTTGAGGTATGGACATACTGTGTGTAAATGATCAGCCATAAACAAGAATTAAACTGTGGCATGTGATGGTGTTCTTGGCAAATATTAGTTTTGATGTTTTGTGATAGTGGAAGCATTCTTGTTTCGAACTATTGGCCAATTTATTCCTGAACATTTTTAGCTGTGTCCTCGTTCATTTTGCAGCTTCAGGTGGAAATGATCAAGAAGAGAATGATGAGGATAGTGATGATGAGGACCTGGCAGAAGCGGATGAAGATGAATCTGATCTTGATTTGGCATGGAAAATGCTGGATGTTGCAAGGGCAATTGCTGAGAAACACTCGGGGGACACAATGGATAAAGTGGACATCCTATCAGCATTAGCAGAAGTTGCTCTGGAAAGAGGCCAGTTTGGCTACCCTTTCTTTCTTTTTCGGTTGTATATGCTAATTTTATGTTGGTTTATTTACGCCTCTCCTTTTACTAAAGTGTGGATGTCATTATTGTTATACTTCTTGCAGAGGATATTGAAACATCGCTCAGTGATTACCAGAAAGCACTGTTCATTTTAGAACGACTTGTTGAAACAGATAGTAGGCATATAGCTGAACTGTATCCTTTCTGAGTTTTCAACATAGTTTGAGATAATATTATGGTTGTGTTCATACAAAGCTAAGATTTACTTATCAATACATTGTTTGTGTTAACATTGTTTTCAAGTTGTAAAGTTCCATTTTTTACTTGCTTTTTGCCTGCTATATTCATTCCATGAGCTTAACTGTACATTCAGAAATTTCCGCATATGTTTGTGCCTGGAGATTGGCTCAAAGCCTCAGGAAGCAATACCGTATTGCCAGAAAGCTATATCTATCTGTAAGTCAAGGTTACACCGACTGTTGAATGAAGTTAAGAGTTTCTCAGAATCAGCAACATCATCAGCCATCTCAGAAGTAGATGAGGGAATTCAGCAATCATCCAATGGGTGCCAGACTGGTGAACTTTTGACAGATAAAGAAGCAGAGATTGAAACACTTACTGGTCTTTCTGGAGAGCTGGAAAAGAAGGTAAGTGAACTGACACTTGATCTATAATGTTTAGTAATGGCAATTGGAGCTAACTTGATCAAGCTGTGTAATCATGGGTTTTCAGCTCGAAGATCTGCAGCAGCTAGCTCTTAACCCCAAATCAATTCTTTCAGAAATACTGGGAATGGCATCTGCAAAAGCAAGTGGAGGTGAAAGCAGTGACTCGCCCATTGTCTTGAGCTCCTCACAGATGGCTACTGCTAACAGTGGTGGAGGTTTTAATGCTTCAACTGCTTCTGCTACTGAGACAAATGGTGCTACTGGAGTCACAGATTTAGGTGTCGTGGGAAGAGGAGTGAAGCGAGTGTTGATGAGTACAGGTTCAGCAGAATCAAACCTTCTGAAGAAACCCACCTCTGATCCTACTGCAGATAAAGGGGATGGCAACACCAGTTAATGGTTCAGAAATTGCTCTGATTTAACCTGAAAGCTTTAGCATTGATGAATGCCGGATTTTGAACATTTGTTTATGGATCCACTTAGCTGATATTAGCATCTTTAGTCTTAGCTTTTTATGGCAGTATCCTTTTCAGTTTTGCTTAATGGTTTAACTCTCCTGTATCCTTTCCTGATTTGTTTTTTCGAGACCAGTTACGTGATGCATAATATATACTTCCATAGATTTCAGCTTTTTCTATATTTTGTGCACTTTTTAACATTTTGAAGAAACGAAACAATTGTACATTATTGGACTGAATGACTGTTTTACCTTTAATTATACAACGATGCAGGGTCCTAAATCTCATATATTAATTTATTCTATTTAATACCACATAATTGGCTATATCACGGGTTAGTTTCTTACAAGGTGATGTCAATGTGAAGTGAACGATACCTTTCAACATTCTACGCGAAGCTGTAACGGAAGCAGCAATGTGTTGCCTTAAAGGCAGGTAAAGAATCCAAGCCTGCAACAATCAGCCAGCTCTACTGTACTGTCCCAGTGTATAACTTACGTGAGAGGGAAGTTTCCATATTTCTTTAAGCTAGTCGTTGGTACTTCGCTATCTACGATCCATGGTCTGGTTCTAATTCAATGGCGTCCTAACAGGCATCTGTTTTGGATTAGGACTAGAACTAGGAGTCACTGCCTTTAATGCGCTTGATGGATGATGTTCATAGATTCTTATCATTGATTGACGGTAAGTCGAATGTTGTCCAAAATGTTACGGATACCGTAATGTACGAGGAACCCCCAGAGAACAAAGGCACAAGCTTTATCTGCTTTGCTTTGGCCTTCAGTTGTTTGTATAAGCTCGAGTTGTCGTCGCTTGGCTGCTATGTCCACAAAGGTTACGGTAAGTCATTGGAAAGGCGCAATATCGAGGCTTTGAGTTACAGGTGTTAAAGTCGGCCCAGCTCAGCCCTTTTTTGTCCCGAGTTGGCCAAATTACAGGCTACAGGTTGATTACGGGCCGATCATGGGCGTTTTGAAACGGCATCATTTTAAAAAAATTTTATTTAAAAAAAAAGAACGGCCTGACCTGCCTGTGGCCCGTCAGGCCATAGCTCGGGTCACGGGCCTGATGGATTGCAGGCAAATTGAGCTACAGGCTGACCCATCCTAGCAGGTCAGGCCACGGGGACATCCCTATTCAGAGTTATCTCTTGTTTTTATGATTGGTAATGCGACATTGTTAGATAAGATCAAAGCAACATAACTTTTATAAATCTGACTGAAGAAGGTAGCAAAGGACCGTAAGCAGGAAACATACTATTGTGGACTCTTTCTATGTACGAAGCTATGCTAAGAAGATGAAGCAAGGGTAGCAGCAGTATGGACGAAGCTATGCCAAGAAGATGAAGCAAGGACAGTAGCAGGAGTTGTGACAATTATTATCGTGTTTTCTATTTTTAGTTAATTATTTGCATAATTAAAGAGTCCAATATTAGTCTAATTCTAATTCAATTAGGATTCTCAAGGTTTCAGCCTTGGTGTCAAACTCGATGGACTATAAAAGGACTATTGTTATTCATTAATAAAAATTATCGAGATTACAACTCTAATCAAGAGATTAATAGCTCTCCCTAACGAGCTCTCAAGTAGGTGCAGCTCACTGTTTAAGCTCCACTCATTCACAATTGCTCCTTATCGCATCAACGCATCATGATAGAAACCCAAACTGACGAACCATTGCCCCTATGACATGATCCTTAAGTAGAAGTCTTCACAATTTGGTATCAGAGATAGCCGTCTTGGAAGACAATAATGACGCTGGAAATTCGGACCCAATGGCCCTTGTCTTGGAGATGTTTAAAAATATGTCTAACGGCCAAGCAGCCCTCTCTGCTCGTGTGGACGCCCTATTTGCTAGTCACGAGTCATCAGGCACTAAACAAAATAGGGATGCCACCAGCCACATTTGTGGTACGCATCACATGGAATCTAATACAGAAGGCAGGGAGGGCAATGTGGTTCCACGATATACCAAACTTGAATTTCCCACATACGATGACAAAACTGACCCCTTGGGATGACTCATAAGCTATGAACAATTCTTTGGCCACCAATGCGCACCCGCTAGGGAATGGATTAGGCTAGCCTCTTTCCATTTGGTTAATCAAGCCCAACTATGGTTCGTTCACTTTGAAAAAGCCCACCCACATCTCACTTAAAAAGGCTTCAAAAAATTTGTAACATGAGATTTGGACCCCCAGTTCATAGCAATCTTTTAGGAGAGTTAATTACACTTTGACAAACAAGAACAGTAGAGACTTACCTGGAAAATTTTCAAACGTTCCTTGCTCCTACAAATTCAATTATACTGGACCACCAAGTTGCCATCTTGGTTGCGGGACTCACAGACAAAATCTGATTGGATGTCTAAATGGCTAAACTCACAAATTTAGAAGAAGCTATGAGTCTAACAAGGGTGTATGAACAAAATTTGTTGCTGGACAAACCTCCAGAACCCAAACGCACTTGGCAGAGTGCACGTAGCACTCGTTCAGCCCCACCACCTTTTTAACTCACAACTACAGGTGCAACTTCGACATTTATTAAGCGTCTAACCTAGCGCTGAGATGGCTAAAAGAAGAGGGAAGGGACTTTGCTATAACTGTAATGAACAATTCACACCGGGTCATCGCTGCAAGAAAGTGTTTTGGCTCGAGGTGACTTATTCGGAAGAAGATGAAGAATTTGATGGGCAAGACGAGTGCAGCACAGACCTTGAAATTTCCATTCATGCACTTACAGGGATTAAAAATGCCCAAACCATGCAAGTTCAAGCCGAGATTTTTGCCACTCTAATTCTCATTCTCGTGGACTCTGACAGCACTCATAATTTCATTAGTGAGCTAGCTGCATCTCAATTGGATTTGTCAATTAAACACAAACATGGGTTTCAAGCTGCAGTCGCGAATGGTGAAAAAGTACCTAGCCCGGGGGTGTGTGAAGGAGTAAAAGTGAATTCAAATTCTTTCACTTTCGATTTGTTTGTTATTCCCTTAGAAGGATTTGACGTGGTATTGGAGTTCAATGGTTGCAGACATTAGGGAACATTGTGTGGGCTTTTTTCAACCCTAACTATGTCTTTTCGGATGGGTTGCAAAGAAATACTATGGGAAGGTATTAAGATTGGTGGCTCAATTCAGTTACACACCATCACTGCACAGCTGCCTCCTCGTGCTATGATGGACAGATTGTTGATTGATAATCAGGAGCTATTTGTAGAACCAATTGGGTTGCCTTTGCAGCGAACCTATGATCACAAAATTATCCCTTCTTAGAAACAGATGAAATCAAAAAACAGTGTGCAATATGCTATCTTAGGGAAGTATTCGACTGAGTCACTCCCTGTTCTCATAGTTGATGATACTCGTCAAAAAGCATGATGGGTCATGACGCTTTTGTATCGATTACCGGGAATTGAACTCCAAAACTATGAAAGATAAATTCTCAATTCTAGTGGTGAACAAGTTAATGGATGAATTACAAGGAGTAAGTTCTTCACCAAATTAGATTTTCGCTTGAGTATCATCAAATCCGAATGCATCCTCAAGATATGGAGAAGACCTTGTTTCTGACGCATCATAAGCACTTTGAGTTCTTGGTTATGTCATTCAGCTTAACCAATGCACCAACTACATTCTAGGATCTAATGAATGATGTATTCAGCCCTACCTCTAGAAATTTGTGTTGGTATTTTTGACGACATATTAATATATAGCAGCACATAGGGGGAGCATGTTAACCATGTTCGTCTTGTCTTTGATATTTTGCTGTCTAACAATCTATTTTTTAAAAAGACTAAATGCTCTTTTGGTGAAAATCAAGTGGCGTATTTAGACCATATGGTCATAAATGCAAGTGTTTTAATTAATGCCAGTAAGGTTCAAGAAATTAAAGATTGGCTAACCGTGCAATTGACATGAGCCTTGCAAGGATTTTTGGGTTTGGCAGGTTATTGCCGTAAGTTCATCAAGAACTTTGGGGAAATGCTAGCACCTTTTACCACTTTGCTTAAGCATAATTCTTTTGCATGGTCAGAAGATGCGACACAAGCTTTTGTTCAATTGAAAGAAGCTCTCTCCAACGCTCCTATTCTTCAGCTGTCGGACTTTTCAAAAACATTCGTGGTGGAATGTGATGCATCTGGTACAAGAATTCTGTTTTACATCAAGAAGGGCACCTCATCACCTTTTTCAGTCGCAAATTAGCAAGACAACACCTGCAATTGCTGGCATATGAATGGGAATTGATCGGGTTGGCCAAGGAAGTACAACACTGGCGACCATACATTTGGGGATGCCATTTCACCATCAAGACTGATCATTACAGCCTTAAATTCCTCTTAAAACAAAAATTAACAACTTGCCCACAACAACATTGGATGATCAAATTGTTAGGTCTTGATTTTTCTGTTGATTATAGATTTGGTTCCCTCAATACTCTGGTAGATGCTTTGTTTCATCGAGACGAAGAAGCGGGAGAGTTACGTGCTATCTCAATGCCACAGGTGGTTTAGTTTGATCACATCAAGATTGAAACTGCAGAGAATCCAACCTTGATGGCTTTACGAGATCATATTGCAGCAGTCCAAGCTGAGTCGAATTGGGCTGTTTATGAAGGGCTAATTTTGCACAAAGACAGAGTGTATCTTCTACCCACTTCCCCTTTGATTCTAACTATCATAGCAGGTGTTCGTGGTAATAAACATGAAGGATTACACAAGAAACTAATAAGACTTAAGTCTGTTTTTTCTTAGAGGGCCATGAAAAATTCGATCAAGGAATTTATTCAAGCTTGCCTAGTTTGTCAATAACAAAAATCTGAAAACTCGCACCTTGCAAGTTTGTTGCAATCTCTTTATGTTCCTGAGCAAATTTGGTATGACATTTCCATGGATTTTGTCAAAGGTCTTCCGTGTTCAAAAGGGAAATTTGTGCTCTTTGTTATCATGAATAGTCTCTCGAAGTCAATCCATTTTATTCCTCTAGCTCATCCATTTACAACCGTTAGTGTAGCACATGTTTTCAAGTTGCATGAACTGCCTTAATCAATTATTAGTGACCAAAATAAAGTTTTCATGAATAGTTTCTGGCAGGAGTTGTTCAAATTTTATGATACTACCTTGGCTCTCTCATCAACGTACCATCCTCAATCGGACAACCAAACTGAGGTAGTGAACTACACATTAGAGATGTATTTGTGTTGCTTGGTTGGCGATCATCCTCAAAATTGGGTTAGCTGGCTACCTTGGGTCGAATATTGTTACAATATTTCATATCATAGTTCACTACAAACCATTCCTTTTAAGCTAGTCTATGGTCGCGATCCACCTCGTTTGCTCTCTTATGTATTAGGTATGGTGATACGGAAACCCCAAGAAAACAAGGTTCTTGAAACCCCCTAATCTTATTGAATCAAATACCTAATCTTTATATTCTAAGACCATGCTAGTTCAAACCCCAATTATATGAAATTGAGACCTAAACCAAAGAAAGCAGAAGAATTGAATACGCCACAAGTGATTACCTTAATAAGTGATGCAATTCTTGAAGTAACAACAAGAAGAACACCCCTTTCTTAAAGAGAATATCTCTGAATTTCATTAATCAACTAATCTAAAGTTTACAAGGATAAAATAAGGTATTATACCCTTGCTCATGTCCTAACCCTAAAAGGAATAGGTTATAAACCCATTTAATGCTAAAAACAAGCCTAATCCTAACTAGTTTATGAGTTATGGCCCAATAATGCAATCTGATCCTAATCCAGTTAGGATTGGGCTAAACTAACTTAAATAAGACCAAAATAACTTAAATAAACCTAAGGGGAATGGGCCTAATGGAGGCGTAAAATAAACTAAGGCAAGCTTACAAATAAATATCTAGTCCATAACAAGTCTTTTGGCCCTAATAAATAAAGGATAAATAATAAGCCCAATGTATTAAATTAAGCCCATAAGAATAATTAAACTTGTCTTTAATTTTGGCTAAGTATTAGCTCCTCCACACGCCCTCTTTAGAAGAATCACAAGCTTGACTACTCCACTTGAATTCTCCATGAATGGTTCGGCCTTATCTTCAAGGTAAGATGTAATGTGACTTTGAACAAATCCTTGAAGTGGTTGTTTAAGCCTTGCTGCACGTTGCCTTGTAATAGGTCTGCTTGGCAAAGGAAGCTTGTCTTGGCATGTGGCACTTTGATCTCCATTGCTGCCATGGCTTCTAGTATTATTTCCTCCCTTCTCAAAAGGATTTGTCCTCGAATCAGCCCCTATATTATCAAATGGAGAGAGATCAATAACATTAAATGTAGCAAATAGTTGATACTCACCTGGCAATTAAATCTTGTAGCCATTATCATTAATTTTTTCAAGGACTTAGAAAGGTCCATCGCCTCTAGGATCCAATTTGGATTTTCTTTGCTTAAGAAATCTCTCTTTCCTGAAATGCATCCAAACCCAATCACCAGGCTCAAATTGCATCAACTTTCGCCCTTAATTAGCTCTTTGTGCATATGCTTCATTCCTCTTCTCTATATGCTGTCTTGCCTTCTTATGAATGTTATGCACCAAATATGCCTTCTTTTGTCCATCTGCACTAGTTATCTCATTTAAAGGTAAAGAACACAAATCTAAAGGTGTTAATATAATAAAACCATAAACAATCTCAAAAGGTGAATAAACAATAGTAAAATGTATGCTCCTTTTATATGCAAATTCAACTAATGGCAAACATTCTTCCCATGTTTTAAGATTTTTATCAAACACAGCACGCAGAAAAGAACCTAAAGTTCTATTCACCACTTCAGTTTATCCATCAGTTTAAGGATAGTAAGTAGTAGAAAACAAAAGTTTAGTACCTAGTACTAAACCTCAAAGAACATGCCAAAAATGGCTCAAAAACTTCACATCACGGTTAGATATAATAGTCTTAGGAACACCATGCAAATGCACAACATCTGGAAAGACATCAAAGTATTCCTGAAAAACAAGTTTCACAACACTAGGCAAAGAAGGGTCAAAGTCAGTCTCATTACAACTCCTTATACATAAGCAAAACCAATGGTTTCTGCGTGTACATGACCTTCCTCGAGTCTTTTTCTTTTGCAAAGAAAGTACTCTTTTTTATTCCACTCTTCTTTTCACTCTTCTCTCCTTTTTCAATTGCGTTACTCTCTTTCTTTTGCTCACTAGTGCACTTACTTTTAGTTAGGCATTTGTTCTTATTTTCTTGAATGGCCTTTTTTTCTTTTTTTTTTTAACTCTTGGCCTCTCAAAGTTTTTGTTCTTCCATGGCTTGTGTAAGTCTCAACTGATCCTCTTTAACTTCTCTTGGTGAAAGAGGTGCCAATGTGAAGTGTTTCTCTCCCATCTTGAATGAATACCTATTTTTGACTCCATTATGCACTACATGCCTATCATATTGCCATGGTCTTCCCAATAGTAAATGAACATCATACATAGGAACTACATTACATAACACTTCATCAGAATATCTCCCAATTGAGAACGTCACTAGCACTTGCTTGTTCACCCTAACCTCTCCACACTCATTAAGCCATTACAACTTATAAGGACTAGAGTGCTTAATGAGAGGCAGCCCCAATTTCTCAACCAAAACTGTGCTTGCAACATCGGTGCAACTACCTCCATCAATTAGTAAACTACACATCTTACCCTTAATTAAACATCTGGTGTGGAATATGTTCTCCCTTTGTTCATCAAGCTCTATCTTTTCTTGTGCATTGAGAGTTTATCTCACTGCTAGTACTTCGGCCTGGACTGGTTACTTAACTTCTTCATCAGTGCAATCCTCCAACTCAGGCATATCACCTCCATCACTATCTTTTGATTCAATTACCCCATCTTGCAAATACATGATCTTCCTATTGGGACATTGGTTTTCCTTATGACCTGAACCTAAACATTTGAAACATTAGATGTCTCTTTACTTAGTGCTAGGATTTCGATCATTAGATGTAGGTGCACCTTTAGAGGCTGTCCACTTTTTCTGGACTTGTCCTTATTGTCATAAGACTTATCCTTGCTCTTTTCCTCTTTCTTGGGCCATTTAAGACCCTAAGAATTTGAAGGTCCTAAGGTGTTGCCCTTGCTGAAGCTTTTTTACTTCAATTGCTTCTCAATCTTCAGAGTCATGCTTACCATGTCCTCTAACTCCAAGTATTGATGAAGCTCTAATACAGTGGCTATCTCTTTGTTTAAACCAGCAAGGAATAGAGCCATTGTAGCCCCTCTATCCTCCTCTATATTAGCTTTTATCATAGCTATCTCCATCTCCTTATAGTAATCTTCCACGTTCTTCATGCCTTGCCTCAATGTTTGGAGTTCTTGATGCAACTCCCTACAGTAATAACTTAGCATGAATCTCTTTTTCATGATGCATTTCATCCCATCCCAGATTTCAACTGGTCTTTCTCCAGTTCGTCTTTTACTAACCATCAATTAATCCCAACAAACAGCAGCATAATCAGAGAACTCAACTGCCGCCAGCTTCACCTTCTTCTCCTCAGAATAGTTGTGGCAGGAAAATATCATCTCTATTTTTCTTTCCCACTCTAAATAGGCATCTGCATCATTCCTTCCTTGAAATGGTGGCATCTTCATTTTTATGTTGCAAATGTTTCTATCTACCTTTTTAGTCTCTTCCTCCTCTCTGCCTCTTTCAGCTCTTCCTCTACAACCACCTCTATTTCAGCCTCTATCTACTCTACCACCTGTTGCATTGTTTCGACCTCCATACCGCTCTTCAGTATCACTTCAACAAGATCAAGGAAATCCACAAGCAACAAGTTCAAATAGAAGCACAAAGATAATGATCTTAATAAAGAAAACAAATAGATGAAACAAATCTATAAGCAAAATATTATACAGACGGAAAATAAATCAAAGTGCTAATACACGGATGAAGGGTAATGTAGGCAACGATTCTTGTGTCAATTAAACAATTGTGAGTACAACAATTGTTCAAATCAATGTAGAGAAGGAAAGATAGGTATCAAAACAAGAAATAAACCAAGAAACAAAAAAAAAGCAAATATGACAAACTCACCAAACCCAAGACCAAATTATTATTTTTTATTATTTATTTTTTATCCCAATCTGCCAAAATTCCAAAAATTGAACAAAAGATTCAAAGAAAACATTTCTTAATAGGTTCTTGAATGAAAGAAAGACAATATAGATGAATCTTGCATAAATAGAACAAATCTTAAATGAAAGATCAATTAAAGATTCAAAAAATCACAATCTTGGATGTTTCTTGATCAATCATGAAATTTCTTTTCTTTTCTTTTCTTTTCTTTCTTTCTTTTTTTGTTTTCTTTCTTTTCTTTTATATTTTTTTCTAAGGAATCAACAAAGAAAACAATGAAAGATACGTATGTGTTCAATATAATTAAGCCAAAGCTCTGATACCAAATGATACGAAAATCCCAAGAAAATAAGGCTGTTGAAACCCCCTAATCCTATGGAACCAAATCCGCAATCTTTCTATTATAAAAACATGCTAATTCAAACCCTAATTATATGAAATTGAGACCCAAGCCCAAAGAAACAGAAGAATTGAACACGCCACAAGTGAATACCTTGATAAGTGATGCAATCGTTGAAGTAACAACGAGAAGAACATGCCTTTCTTGAAGAGAATATCTCTAAATTTCGTTAATCAACTAATCTAAAGTTTACAAGGAAAAAATAAGGTATTATACCCTTACTCACGTCCTAACCCTAAAAGAAATAGGTTACAAACCCATTTAATGCTAAAAACAAGCCTAATCCTAACTATTTTAGGAATTATAGCCCAAGAACGCAATCTGATCCTAATCCACTTAGGATTGGGCTAAACTAACTTAAATAAGACCAAAATAACTTAAATAAACCTA
>JANZXR010000172.1:6442192-6460995 GCA_027575705.1 Erythroxylum echinodendron
AGAGAAAATGGAAAATGGAAAAGAAAAATGGTTGCTTTGACAATAATTATTCAATCAAAAGCAACATAAGATGGCTGGTCTCCCAAGTAAATTGATGGTATAACAGTAAATTTAACTTCCCATAAATAGTAAAACAAAAACCCTAACCCTACCACTCTCTAGCCTATATAAGAGGAAAGAAACCATCTTTCCAGCTTCAGAGCCTTTTAGTACTCACTGTAGGCTCATCACTGTGCTTGAGTTCGAGGAATGAAAGGTTTATATGTTGAAAATTTTCTGGGTTTTCGTAAAATTTCGTTCTTCAATTCATATATTTCTTCATTTCTCTAACAACTTTTGCGTTTTATTTTTTATTTTGCTTGTCGCAATTATAATCTTTGATTTGGGGATTTCTCGACTGGGATATTTTGATCGCTTGAAATTGTCATGAAAGATCGAGGCGTTTGTCCGAGAGAAATCCCCTCTCCCTCTTTATCATTTCTAAATCAAAAGAATTGTTTTTTAGTCTTGGATTGATGAAAGTTTTGAAGATGAAATGTGGGGATGGCGAGGATTAAACATATTGGTTTCTTATCGATCACATGATGATTAACAACATCCTACTCATTCTGAATCCTTGCCAAGGTCTTAATGTCATTTTTGTTTAAGTTGCTCATGTTTCTGGTCTGTTTTACTTACTCTCATTGTTCTTGGAAAACTTGTTTTATGGATGTCCTTGAAGTGACTGTTGGGTTACTTTTTGGAATCCTGGATTTGTGGTTTTGGATTTCGGTATTTTTAATATTAGTTTCAGATGTTTTGAGTGTTTTTGAAGAGAGAATGAGTGGGGATGATAGCAGCAATGATGAGAAAACAATCTTAACTCTTATCTGTTAAGGATTGAGGAGTATCCATGATTGTGTTTCAAGCACTTTTGAGCTGCTCGCTCAATGTATCTCTCATTTTTCTTTTTATGTTTCTGGTTTATTAGGGAATGGATTTGTATTATTGGATAATTCAGACCGCGTGTGGAACAGGACATATCTTCTAATATGAACTAAGGAACAAAGAAGATCCTACCTTCCAACATGGACTATATGATTGTGAGGAAAGAAATGAGGAAGACTCATCATTATGGATTACCAAACACATTATCATGGAGAGGAGTTTAACTGAGAGTAAACTTAAATATTAAATTTTTAACTAAATACAAAATACCAAAAAGGGCAGGTGTCGGCCTATTAGCTCAGTTGGTTAGAGCGTCGTGCTAATAACGCGAAGGTCGCAGGTTCGAGACCTGCATGGGCCATTCCTAATTTTGATCTTCTTTTATCCATTTGATAATTTCTTTTTTAACTTGCCAAAGTAAGAACATCATCCATTCTGACTGCCAGTATCTTTATCCCACACAGTAAAATTGCCACGTGGCAATGTCCAAAACCAGTGGCACTACCCTCAATCATCCAATGAGAAAGATAGCCTTATCCTATCCCTTATCTTACTCACTCCTAAGCCACCAACTTGATCACGCTCTTCCCCAACAAAACAGCGTTTTGTTGTTCCCACATCACTTATCTTTAGCTATTATTCCTTCTGGATTGACAAAAACCAGAGGTCCAAAGACAGGTTATTGGTGTAGGCAATCATGGCAGCCTCATTGCAAGCAGCAGCTACCTTCATTCAACCCACCAAGGTTGGTGTTCCTGCTAGGTCTTCCCTTCAGCTCAGGTCTTGTCATTCTGTTTCTAAGGCTTTTGGCTTGGAGCCTGCTAGTGCTAGGATCACTTGCTCTTTGCAATCTGACCTCAAGGACTTGGCTCAGAAGTGCGTGGATGGTACTAAGATCGCTGGTTTCGCCCTTGCTACTTCGGCTCTTGTTGTCTCGGTATGTTCCTTCAATATTTAAATCCTTTCTTTTCAGTATTTTGATTTAGGAACATGACATGATCTAATTATGTGATTTCTTATGCTTGAAAGTGGCAACAACTAGCTAGGAGATTCTGTCATCAATCTGCCAATTCTGAACTGATACAGTGATCCACAGTTGCTAGGGTCCTGATAATTTATAGTGCATGCCCTTGATAGATTATGGCATTGTAACAGTTGCTGTTTCAGGAGCCAAAATTTTCATTAAAGTTACAAACCTGTTCTCCTGCTTGTGATAGACATGATAATTAGATAGTTTAGAATGATATTCATAAGATGTCTTCAATCAAAAAGAGTATCCTGATGATTAGAAAGTTCTAGTGTTTGGAGATTAACATGGTAACCCTACTTTACAAATTTCAGGGAGCTAGTGCTGAAGGAGTCCCAAAGAGGCTAACCTATGACGAAATTCAGAGCAAGACATACATGGAAGTTAAGGGAACTGGAACTGCTAACCAGTGCCCGACCATCGATGGTGGAGTGGAATCATTTGCCTTCAAACCTGGAAAATACACTGCAAAGAAATTCTGCCTGGAGCCAACTTCCTTTACTGTCAAGGCTGAGGGTGTTAGCAAAAACGCCCCACCTGAATTCCAAAACACCAAGCTCATGACTCGCTTGACCTATACCCTTGACGAAATCGAAGGACCATTCGAAGTTTCTCCTGATGGCACAATCAAGTTCGAAGAGAAAGATGGGATCGATTATGCTGCTGTTACCGTTCAGCTACCAGGTGGCGAGCGCGTGCCCTTCCTCTTCACCATTAAACAGCTAGTGGCAACAGGCAAACCAGATAGCTTTGGAGGACAGTATCTTGTACCGTCCTACCGTGGATCATCATTCTTGGACCCAAAGGGAAGAGGTGGATCAAGCGGTTACGACAATGCAGTGGCATTGCCTGCTGGAGGCAGAGGTGATGAGGAGGAGCTTACCAAGGAGAACATCAAGAATGCCTCATCATCAACTGGGAAAATCACCCTTAGTGTCACCAAGAGCAAACCTGAGACTGGAGAGGTGATCGGAGTGTTTGAGAGCCTTCAACCATCTGATACTGATTTAGGTGCAAAGGCTCCAAAGGATGTCAAGATCCAGGGCATCTGGTATGCTCAGCTTGATTCATAGGTCTCTTAATTGTTGTATCAATCGTGTACGTATTCTTGGCTCAGATTTTGCTATATGTTGAAGCTGCAAAGACATTTCTGTGATCCAATCGATGAGACGTACTGAGACTGTTATCCTGTGTGTAAATTATAGTACTTCTGGCTATAATTCTTGTAAAACTATGAGGTCTAAATCCGTTACTATGGCGTGGTCAAAAGCTTAGACGAAGAACATCGACATTAAGACCCCTGAACATAATCTGCAAACGAAAGTGGCGATCCAGCTTGTACTTCAACAGGTTTGATCGCCAATTAAACATCTCATCACAAGCTCCGGTAGTTAAGAAATATAATTCAGACAAAACAAAGAAAGACGACTCCAGATTCTGACTATGTCTAAACAACTGATCGTTTAAGTAGACTATTCCAGATTTTGACTATGTCTAAACAGCTGATCGTTTAAGTAGACCATCTCATAGGAATTAGATGAAACAGCGTGTAAAAAGTTGAATGATGTCAATAACCATATGTAAGCTTCTTGCCAATCCAACTTCGATAGAATGCGGCAAATTCAGGATTCAAAGAGATTTGGCCACTCTCATTCGTTTCTTGTTTCATTGGGAATTGGTCTGTCAAAATCATAAACTTGAACCAGGAATAGGATGTCACTTGCTATTTGCATTTAAAAAATGGTTGCAATCCTACTCTGCCACCATTGATTTCTGTGAAGGAAACAAGAATACAGGAACAATTCACCTACTATACTTTCCTATTGTTGTTCAGGAAAATGTCATTATCAGAACGGTCGCCGAAGATTCATTAGGAAATGAATAAATTATAGTCTTTAATTTTGTGAAAAGTGTGATGATCTTGAATGCCTTTGTTTTCTGAGGCCGAGCTTTAGGAAATAACTTTTTTATAAATTACAACGAGAAGAAGGTTGTGTATAATTAATAATCTTTTTTTAATTGTCCCAAAATCGAATCAGCGATGATTAAGAAAAAATTCTTCACGGTATTTTATATTATTTAATAACATAAATTTTTTTAAATCATAGTCATTATTAATTTAAAACAAAAAAGAGTTTCAATTTCTAGTCTGAAGAAGTTACATTAAACAGTTGAACAGAAATACATCGAAGACTCTGAACTGACGCACATCAGTTCCAAACCCAGTGTTCTGCCCCGAAACCTGCCACATGGCTGATAGGCACCCCTACATTCCACGTATATCAAGTTCCAAGAACTGGAAAAGAAACCAAAACCCATGATCCAAAATTGAAAAAGAACTTTCTTTTAAATCAGTTTGTTGGCGTTACCATTACGTTCGTTTCGCTTTTGTTGTCTCCCACAATTCCCTCCTAGTTTATACCATTACGTTCATCAACATAGTAAAAAGCATTAAGTGGGGGGTGTCTTGTTTCTTTGTCTCATCCTTTTGCTGATCTCCGTTCGTTTAGTTTTGATCCAAGTGGGGTTTTTGATAAGATATGAGTGATATGAGGTTTTGGACATGAAGAGGTTCTTGAGTTATGGAAGAAGAGGTCCCTGGTGCAATGGGGACAAGTGCCAGTTTAGCTCTCCGGTTGGGTCAGACGATTTTCTCAACGGCGTCTCTTCTCTTTATGTGTTTGGGTGTCAACTTCTATACTTATAATGCTTTCTGGTATAGTCCTGATATATTCTTCTTGTGTTATGATTTTTGATTGACTATCATAGATCCTTTTGTTTCTGTTATGGCACCGAAAACTTTATGCAGAACTGGAGATCCTTTTCTGGTTTTTGTGATTACAAGTCTATGCCTATGTGCGTTTGGTCTCTGTATTTCAGCTATTGTTTTTATTATGTACCTGTTAAGTGGAAGGAAATAGGATCGAGATGATGAGATTGAATTGGGACACTGATGATGAGGAACATGAGGAAGTCTTGTTTATGAAGAAGAATGAATTCAAATCATGCTGTTGGGTCTTTGGGAAAGGAAAAATTAGCCTACCCAGTCTTGTTTGAACAACGAAAAATGATTGATGCATTTTCTTTGATGCTGATTGGCTGAAGTCCCTTTTGATCACTGATAAATTGGTTTACAAGCAAGGAAGCTGATACGATTCTCATGAGTCGTGAGAATGTTTAGGACAGTGGTCTGAGATGAATATATTTTCTGGTGAATTTAGCAATTGCAGCTTTCTTCTTGAAGTGCTTATAATTCTTTATGATTCTATGCAGCTTCTTGGTAACAGCGATGGGCTTGGTTATTCCTTGGAGTGTGAGTTTGGCGCTTGTAGACGCTTATTGTGTGTTTTTTAAATGTTTACCACATCAACCTAGAATCTTGTTGGTTATCATCATTGGAGATTGGGTATGAACTTCTAAACTTGGTTATATATTTACTTTCTTGAAGGGGAAAGTAATTTCTAAGAAGTTGCAAATTCTCTGTCATGACAGGTTCTGTCATTTCTATCATTAGCAGCAGCTTCTTCAACAGCTAGCGTTACTGATCTCCTGGTTGATGTTGGTTCTTCATTTTGCCCTGCAAAGTTATGCGGTAGATATCAGTTATCTGCAGCAATGGCCTTCTTGTCTTGGTTTCTGACATTTGCTTCGGCTCTCTTCAATCTCTGGCTTTTACCTTCATTATAACATTTTCCATTTCATTTCTCCTGCACAGAAATCAGATGGCTACTCTTGTATAGTGTACAGCTATAGTGTTGCCTATGCACAACCCAATCCTCAGTCACAAAAATAACTTGTAGCCTTGAACTCTTCTCAAATGGAAGGAAAAAAGAAAGGGGCTATTCACACCACTGACTGTTGTTTCCCTGCCGACACTTTGGACAAATGACACGTCGTTCCCTTCATTCTCAAGTTTTATGTGTTAATAAACAAATTGTTTTGGTTCACATGCATCACGTTCCTTCAAGCCAATACTTTTTACTTACTGTTTGGCATGTAAATAACGCATTTATTCTTAAGGTGCGTCGTCAACTATCAATAGTCCATGGCCTCCGGAGCCCTTACGACCACAATTTTTAGTGGGACTATCATTTATGTGCAATACCATACGCTTGAATAGACACGACTAATATAGAAGGCCCAGTTGGTATCCAATCACGGATCGACACAGATGCCTAACTGCCATGTTAGGCCCTTTGAAGCATTTGACCGTTGCTTCCCACCTCAACCACACTCTTTACTTTGTTCACTCGTTCAAGTCACAGACCCACCAGACTCTTCATTGTCTCCTGGGAACATGTTCTTCAATGAAAGAGTTGAAGCAAATACATGCCCAGATTGTAATTAATGGCCTCAACGCTGAGATTCTAACACTCGGCAAGTTGATCTCTTTCTGTGCTGTCGATGATGAGGGGAACCTCAATTACGCGCGTCTGGTGTTTGATCAGATGGCTGCACGAAATAAGTTCATGTACAATAGCCTAATAAGGGGTTACTCTAATAGTAATAACCCGGTGGAATGTATACTAATGTATCGTCGGATGATTGGTTGTGGGCTTTCTCCTAATGAATTTACTCTCCCCTTTGTGTTTAAAGCTTGTGTTTGCAAATCGGACTATTTGACCTCTGTTGCTGTTCACGCTCAGGCTGTAAAACTGGGAATTGGGTCTCAAGTTTGTGTGCAAAATGGGTTGATAAATGCGTATGTTGCTTGTGGGTTTCTTCATTGTGCCCGGGAAGTGTTTGGTTATATGTGTGAAAGGACTTTGGTTTCTTGGAATTTGATGATTGGTGGGTATTCCAAAGAGGGTTTTATTGAAGAAGCGTTTTTGTTGTTTAGAGAAATGAGAGAAGTTGGAGTGGAGGCGGATGAGTTTACTTTAGTTAATTTGCTTTCGGTTTGTTCACATACCTGTGATTTTGATTTTGGTAGGTTTGTACATTTGTATATTGAGATTACGGGGATTGAAATCGATTTGATTGTAAGAAATGCTCTTCTAGATATGTATTCAAAATGTGGGAAATTGGAATCAGCTCAAAGAGTATTTGACCAGATGCCATATAAAAATGTGATCTCTTGGACATCCATGGTTATTGCCCATGCTAGGGACGGGCTTCTTGAATTTGCCAGGGAAACTTTCAACAGGATGCCGGTGAAGAATGTGGTTTCTTGGAACTCATTAATTTCATGTTATGTCCAAAAAGGCGAATATAAGGAGGCCCTGGACCTGTTTCATGAGATGCACAATTCTAGAGTGGTGCCTGATGAGGCTACCATACTCTGTGTTCTTTCAGCCTGTAGTCAAATTGGGGATCTGGACATAGGAAAGAAAATCCACAATTATTTGGATTATAATGACATTGCACGTACTGTTTCTCTGTGTAATTCCCTGATAGACATGTATGCAAAATGTGGAGCTATTGGCAATGCAATGGATGTCTTCGAGGAGATGTCAAATAAGAGCTTAGTGTCATGGAATGTGATGATAGGGGCTCTTGCATTGCATGGCTTCGGTGAAGAAGCAATTAAGCTCTTTGGAAAGATGCAAGCTGAAGGCCTTTGGCCTGACAAAATCACCTTCACAAGATTGCTTTCTGCTTGTAGTCATGGTGGCCTTATAGACATGGGCAGATATTACTTCAACATAATGAGCTCCACTTACTCGATTTCACCCGAAATTCAGCATTATGCATGCATGGTTGACCTTCTCGGACGACAAGGTTTGCTCGAAGAAGCAATTAAGCTGATAGGAGACATGCCAATGAGGCCTGATGTAGTGATTTGGGGTGCTTTGCTTGGTGCTTGCAGAATCCATGGCAATGTTGAGATAGGAAAGCAAATCTTGAAACAGTTGTTGGCATTGGAGCCTAATAGTGCAGGTCTGTATGTGCTCCTCTCAAATTTGTTTTCTGAAACTCAACGTTGGGGGGATGTTATGAATCTCCGGAAGCTAATGAAGGACCACAGGATCTTCAAGTCACAAGCTATTAGCTTCATTGGAATCAATGGTCGTGTTTCCGAGTTCATGGTCGATGACAGACAGCATGAAGTCTCTGGTGGTATATACATCATACTTGATCAACTAACAGATCACTTGAGGTCCACAGGATATTTATGCAGCCTATCAAAGTCCTTCTTGGACCTGGAAGACTTGTAGTACCATGTATCTTATTAGGAAATTGTTTGGTTTTAAATTACATTAACATAATCTCTTTTAAATAAAATTTTATCTCTTATTTGAGACTAACAATTACTAAAGGCCACCAACTCTCAGCGCATCTAGTCTATCCTTGAACGAAATCGTTCCTAACTTCATATTCGTCCATAGCTATAACTCACTGACTTGTAGAGAAATTTCAGTTCTAGTAAAAGAGTATATGTTAAATTGCTATTATCATGAATCCTAACACACTTGGTTTCATTGATTTTTTAAAATTTATTTTTAAAACTTCTTAAAAATATACCAACTTATTTAGTATAATAAAATAATTTTCTAAATTAATTTTACTATTTTTATCACTAAAACAAAATATATGATTAAAAATAATTTTAACGGATAATAAATCACATATTAATTAAATACGTTTTCTAGTGAATTTTTAAGTTATCTGTAATTGAAAGTAGTAGTTTTGTTTTACTACACATAGTTTTTAGAAAAACTAACCAAAGTCTGCGTTAAACACAGATTTGGAAAAGAAACCAACATAAAGCATTGGGTTGGTAGCGTAACTTGAAGGGGAGATATGGAACGAAGTCCATCGATCGCGCATGATATGGAAGAAGAAGAACAGCCATCGTCGTCGAGTCCTCCAAGATGGTTAAAGAGGTTGTTAGCTGCACCCTTTTACGCACCATGTCAATACCACGAGGGAAAGAAGTACAACTTGTTCTGCATGCATTGCAGTGGAGAAGATTCAATCTTTTGTGAACGTTGTAGGGCCAAGAATAATAAGGACCACAATCAAGATCACAACACTATTCAAGTAAGACAATGCATGAGTATGAGCATGACCATTCATGCCTGAACTAAGGTTTTTATCTCTCATTAGGTACTTACGTTTTGCTGTTTTCTTTCTCAGGTTTATAAAGCTTCTGGATATCCTGCGATTAGAATGAAAGATATAAAGTTCGCTGATACTTCACCTAGACAAAATTGCTCGATTGATGTATCCGATATTCAACCTTATAGAATCAATGCTTTCTGGATTTATTTCATCAACAAGAGACCGCAAAAGGGTAACGGAAACGTAAATCATAATCATTCAAACAAGTGTTTGACCTGTAAACGTGAACTGCAACCCAAGTCATCTTCATATGCCTACACTTTTTGCTCCCTAGAATGCAAGTTTGTAAGTAGCATGACATGTATATAATTGGGTTTTTCCTATTGGTTATTTGCTTGCTTTACTCACAATGTCTTTCATAATTTTTTACGTGTAAACAGATGAAGGAGTTTGGAGAAGATGGATCCGAGAGAGACGAGGAAGCCATTGCAAACATTAGAGGTAGAGGGGAACTTGGTGTCATGAAAAACCATACCAAGCTGCTTGTTCCTGCCAGAAAACATAGAAGAAAAGGAATTCCCAGGAGGGCTCCTTTCTTTTAGTCTTTAAAAGGGTTTTAAAAGTTGCGGTCTGCAATTTTCTGACCGTTACCAAAGCCAAGTGCAATTTGTCGGTGACCCAATTTTGCATACGGTAGATGTTATATCATTGCAATTGATTGTATGAGCTCCTCCCTAGCAGAGGTTTATTTCTTTATACATATCTATATGTATAAAATTTCTAGCAATTGATTCCTTTGGGGTCAATATTTCTCAATAGAAAAAAATTACGTAACACTAGCAAGAAGAAAATTGCAATAACAACATCAGTAAGAACTTAGTGATAAATCTGCTGATACACGAAGTCTGGAGAAACCTATTAGTATGCAACTGAAAGAAGAAAAAAGCAAAATGTACAAAAGATTCCAATTAAGACAACTATTTTATTTGTATCATTTACAATTATCACAATTACGAATATTGTAATATAAACTATTATTTATTATTTGAAATCTAAAAAAATCATCTTTTAATAATTGTACTTAAAATATTTATTCTACTAATATTTGAAGTAGATTTTTTTTTTTTTTTTACAATTCCATGCTACTTCTTGTTGGTTTAACATATACTATATATCTTGTTTCATGCGTATGAATGAATGAGGAGGTTTTCTTGACAAATTGGTTTATTACAATATTGTAGGATGAAGATTTATAATACCTAGGTTTTTTTTGTGAAAGTAAATATCCTTATATCACAATTATCGTATAAAAGTACTATGTACGATCAAACTGTATGTTACGCTCATATCATTCATTAACCCAATGATTGCTCTAGATATGGATAGATTTTTGTTGTCTATAATTGCAGCCTACATCTTTGTGTTTAATACTAAAATTATGTGGTGTAATGTAGGATTCTCTTGTTGAGCATGAACCTTTAGATAAATCTCAAATCTTATGTGATGTGCACATTAATGTATGACAGATATATATGAATTAAATTCTATCATAATTCATGCTAAATCAATTCTTTGTATATCGATCAAGTTTTGACTATTGGAAGAGTTGATTGATAGAGAAAAATAATTGTAGAAGGGACGAACTTTCTATGTAATGACTAATGACAAGGGCAAGGTTTGTTCAGATTCCATGAACGGACCAGATAGATCATAGATATTATAACCGATTAAAAAAAGGTGATGTTAGCTCCTGTTTAGGCTGTGTAAACATTGAAGTGCACATAATTGCGAGCACATTGTGTTCTTGCCGGTTGTTGAGGCTTTACCATATGCTTTGCCAACTAGGTTTTGCTTCATATGATTAGGAAGATAACTGCATCTCTTGGAATGTAAGGATTCGAGTCCTTAAAAGATATAATTACTAATTATTATATTATACAGATATTCAAGTATTATCATTATTATTATTTGACTAAGTCGAGTTGTCACACTAGATACAATCTTACTTAAAATCTCCTCATGAAGGAAGACTATATAAAAATTTTAAATCGTAAAGTAAGAGTTATTACAACAATTATAATCAATATAGATGTAATTAGTAGTTATTCGATTAACGTAACAATTGATTAGTAATTTTTTGTATACTTGATGAAGCTTTCATATCTCTTTTTTCTTTTTGATTTGGTATATGATTATATGGCAAACCCTACCTTAACCCACAAGGTTATCCACTTTACAAAGGTCGGGAAAATGTTATCAATTATACGCAGTCTTCTTTTTGTATTTTACAAAGAAATTATTTCCATGACTCAAACTTATGACTTTCTGATCACAAAAAGGTACCATTATCAGTTGCTCTAAAGTTTGCTCTCCAAATTAAAAAAAAGATATGAAAACTTTTATAAATTTATATAAAGAAATTACTAATCAATTTAAATTTAAAACTTTATAAAATCAACTAGCAAGATCTGAACTTACAACAATTACAACTATATTAATACTAGAATTACAATTATAATGCCTTAATTCTAAAATAACTAATTTTAGTTCAAAATTAAGAAAATTAAATTTAATTCTATATTCTAAAATCAGCCATACTTCTAATACATTTATCTTAATAAATTAATTTTGACCATATAATAATTAAGGGGACGGTTGGTTCGCACGGGAGAATAGTAATAAGAATGAGAATGAATATAGTGAGGAATGAGAATGGATATTATCATTATAATTATGATGGTTAGTTAAAAGGAAGGAATGATTACCATTACTATTGATAGTGATTGGTTTGTAAAACATATTAAGAAAATAAAATTTTATTTTTTAATTAATTATAATGCAATTAATTAATTAATTATATTATAATGAATGAAGTAATGAATTAATTAATTATATTTTAATTGATTAATTAATTACAATATTTTAATTAATGAATAATTATATTTTAATTAACTACATATATTTTAATTGACTAATTATATTCTAATTAATTATAATGTAAATAATAATAATAATATTTTATTTAATTATATTGTAATTAATTAATTAATTCTAATATTTTAATTAATTATATTGTAATTGATTAATTATAATATAATTAATTAAATAATTACAATTAATTTATTAATCATTTATTTATTTACAATCAATTATATTATTTTAATTATTTATATTTTAATTAATAGGTTTGGAAAGGGGTTAATTATTTAATTTCTCAAATACAAATGTATCAAGTAATGATTTCCATTCCTCTCAATTACAAAGGGTATGAACCAATAACTAAAAAATAGGAATGAAATCACTATTCATCGAATCATAATTCTTACCAAACATATAATTTTTATTCCTTACTCATACTTTCATTCCCTTACCTATTAATCAAGCACACCTTAAATGGTAGTGCAGAGAATACAAACTCACATAATCACTCTTTAATTTTGAAGTAAGGAATTTAGGTTTCATCATTGCTCATAATGCTTGAGATTATTACTTTATTAGTATCGTTAACATGATATCTTGATCCCTTTAACCCAAACCACACCATATAAGTAATCGATTTTCTTATTTAAAAGCATTCAGTCCACGATCTGGGAGTCGATTTAATGTAGCAAACGTGTCAAGTCAGTATTTGAAAAACAAAAAAAGTACAGCAGAAAAAGCAAAAGATGCCGTACTACTAATGCGCATAATAATATTGTTTTCTGCGAAGGGCAACTGAGAAAGTGCATGGCGAAGCCGGTTAATTGTATGGAGAACAAGAGTTACAATAAAGAGAGACACCAAAAGCAGCCCGGGCAGGCCTTTTTGAGAAGAAGCCATGATAGACCCTACGAGTCCCTATTGTTCTTGGTATGATTTTGAGTGGAGATCAGGAGGTAGGGGTCCTTGACGCTTCACGAATAAAAGGCTTGTGGTGGGGCAGTCTCATTCCTCAATTATGAGTCCCATTATTAGTCACACACCTGACTAATAAAGAACAGGGACAGAGAGCTGGACTTCTTGTCCGCATTATAATCGCAGCCGATTGTAGTTATGATCGTATCTAATATATTATCGTATTTTTAAGTTCATATTGTTTAAAAATACTCATTATCATCAGTAATTATCGCTGTTACATTGTAATTAGGAATTGTAGTTGAAAATTTTATAAAAATATGTACCAACTTACTTCCGTATAACACAATATTGGTCCTCCCTCGATGCTGCCTTTGATTTGAAAAGGAACCAAATGATAATTAGCATAATGACTTAAAGCAATGTACATGTACATGGACTCTTTTTTGTTTAGCTTTTCATCTCGATCGTATACGCCATAGGTACCAATTAAAAACATGTGCAAGTAGCTAAAAAAAGGGTCGCGTTTTAGGGTAGGAAAACAATAAACAAATATCTTTATGATTGAACTGCTCCAAATCATGCAACGCAATTAAGAGATCCGTACTATTAACAATTCGGTGGCATTGAATTTTCAAATTCAATTTAATAATTAAATGATTGAAATAAAAACTGCGTTAAGATTCTTATCATATCCTTAAAACCCAAATAAGATAAACCCCCAATTTTCTGGCTTTAATTCACCTGTTCCATTAAACCTGTGCTATTTTGCTTCTCATAACATCCAGCCATTAAATAATGAGGAGAGGAAAAAACTAAATGAATTAGATGTTAGTTGGGAACAGAGAGCACATGCTTTTCAATACAGGTGATTTGAGGACTCAAATCTTCTGTGTAACTTTTCCTGTGCCTTATGTATCAAATAATATCTAACCGTACAATAATTAAGAAAGAAAAAAATTAGATGACTGAGATATTATTGACACAGGAGCACAAAAAAATCCAATTATAATTTTGTTCAATCGTGTTAAATATTTAAAATAATAAGAGAGGTTGAGCTTGAATGGTATAAAATAAAACTGGGTTCAGATTTTCTTTCTAAAATAATCTAAATTTAAGCTAAAATAATATTATTTAAATATTAAACAGATTAAATATCATTATTTGAACATTAAATAGAATTGGAAAAAATTATTTTAGATAAAAGATATTAACAGAACCAAACCTGAGGTGAGTACGGCACTTTAATTGTCAGATTCTGCTTGCAATTTAGTGGAGAATATTTGCAGGCCCTTTCGCTTCCACGTGTCTTTTCACCCCCATTGAGCATTACTACGAGCTGCCACGTTGTTCCTGCATTTTCAGTTCTTCCTGCACTAAATGTAGGGTTGAGGTAACTTTTTCTGGTTACTCTGTTGCGTTTTCACCTATTCAATTCATCCAAGTCTTATTTATAGATAAATAGATACTTATGAAATAAAGTAGGAACAAGTAATCTGTTATTCTAAATGTAATAGATCCCTCGCCTTTGCTCATCACAAGCTCCAAAATTACACTTAATTTATCTACTCTATAAAAGCAAGCACTGGCTCTAAGTGATATTCATAGTTACATTTCTTGACTGGCTATCCAAAAGACAACGGTCCGTTAAATCGATGAGCTCATTTTGGGGCAGAGAGTAACCTGACCATACCATGATAAGCCTTCCTAAATGTCGCAAACAATACTTCTCAACTTTCAAAAACACTTGCAATATCTATAGCCATAAATGGAAGGTGCATCATTCAAGATAGTGGGAATTAGGTGCCACCCATTGAAATTCACTCTTTCAGAATTTCACGTGAGCGCTTTAAATAAATTTGTATTAACTCCTAAATTATGAATATTAAATAAGCATTAAGAAGTGGAGTGGAGCTTACGAAATGGCCTCAGTCCCCATCCATGTAATTATAATCTCGAAATGAGGGTTTACGGTTAACAGAAAGCAGATAGTGCTCCAACCTGTCTCCAACAACTTACAGCCTGGCAAGTCCTGCCCTCACTGATCAAGAAAGACATTACATTACCTCCTCGTTACAAAAGATGACAAAATCTGACGTGACAATCAGGTACATATTACGAGGCAAGCTCCATCTGTCCTATAAATTCCATGTCCCCAAACTCTCTCCAACCCCAGAAGGGTTTCCCACATTTTTAACCGTGAGTGTGAAATAATTGATAGCTTCTTTCGATTTGGATCAAGAATAACGTACCTATAACCCCATTCCCCAGATGGGTATTTGTAGTTCTTGCGATTCTACTCACGTAGCAACTGCGAAGCTGATTCTACAAGACGGCAGGTTGCAAGAATTCTCGTACCCTGTTAAGGTTTCTCATGTGTTGCAAAAGAACCCCGCGTACTTTATCTGCAACGCAGACGAGATGGAATTCGACGACGTCGTCTCCCCCATTAACGACGACGATGAGCTCCAACCCGGTCAGCTCTATTTTGCCCTACCGTTGAGCAGATTGACGCATCCTCTACAACCTGAGGAAATGGCTGCATTGGCCGTGAAAGCAAACTCTGCGTTAATGAAAAGTTGCGGTGCTGCTGGTGATAAACGTGGGTGTCGCCGGAAGTCGGTGTCTCAGTTGGTGTTTTCCGACGAGAAGAGTAGGAAGTCACGAGGGAGAGTTACGTCCATCGACGCTGGCAGTTTGGGTAATGGTGGTGGAGGGTCGCGGAGAGGTGGTGGTGGGAGGAGAAAGTTTACGGCGATGTTGAATACAATCCCTGAGCAGTAGGGTTAGTTTGGGAAATGAAAAACAAGGCCATGAATGTAAATATACCGATGACAATACTTTGCTTATCACCCTTTTAAGGGTTGTATGACAATTTTACCCCTAGATGCGTTGATGAGCTTTTACAAATTAATAATTCAATTTTGTTGGAAATTTATCCCGTGGTCACCCGTAAAATTTTTGTTATTATAAAAATATGAAAATGAAGTAAATGAGTCCACTCATTTTTATTACTAAGGAATTTTGTAATTATTTATTTTTTAGTTATTATAAATTAAACTAATGACTACATAATTAAAAATGTTCTTGCGAGGAAGAAGTCAATGGTCATAATCGAAATGGATAATTGTAAGCAAAAGGGTACCGTGTTGGGAAGAAGTCAATCGGCCGGGAGGGATAAGAACAGTACAAATAGGTGGAATTGGCCTTATTAAATTCTCTCTTCTATTTATTCTATTTTATTTTATTAAATCTTATTAATACGTTACTTAAATATTATGATAAAAATACCATAATTAATACAAGAGATCTATAACCAAAATTGGCAGTAAACACCTCTTCTCGTTATTACGTGCTCACATATTTATAAAAATTAAATAAATAAAATTTCGTAAAATATTACAAAAATAAGGAGAATATACAAGCTGAGTAACGCGGTTGTCTGTATGGATATTAGTGGCCCGTTCATAATTGTTGATTGTGACTCTGTCATATGATATTATTTTCAATTGAAATAAGGGAAAAAGTGAGTGATGTGATATGTTTAATGTAATCCATTAGTGATCCTTTGATTGCTGTATGCTTGCCTGTGCATGTTTGGTGAACAAAGCGTCTACTTACAAGCGAATTTATGATATATTGGCTAAACTTTAATAGTGAAAATTATTTTTGTGTTAAAAATAAGATTTCACTAGACAAGATTCTTCTTTTCATGGCTTCTGCATTATCTTTTTGTTTGTTAAAAAAAAGATTTTCACTAAGAATTGCATTATAAAAAGGTCTAAGACAAAAAAAATTGAAGTTACTGTTTGTCTTAGATGTTGTCATTATTATCAAATTGAGATGGTTATATCTAAGACGAGGATAAATATTATTTCTAGAAGTGGAAAGAAATGGAATGGTGGTTGATTTCATTAAAACTAATCTTAACAGAATAACATATGGACCAAGGGCGGAGCTACAGAGGGATAAGCCCCTGCGTCAGCCCCGGCTTGTCCCTTGTGGTCGCCCGACTTTGAAGAGCTTGCAGGAGGTGGCTAGGACGCAGTCACGTGGCGCTGAAGGAAGAGGGACGCAGTCACATGGCGCTGAAGGAAGAGAGAGGGACGCAGGCGCTGCAGGCTGGCTTTGGGAAGAAAATACAGTGATGGAGTACAGGGGAGGAGGTTCAAGGAGTTATTAGGAGAGTTCATGATTTTATTAGGAAGTTACAGTATTGGAGACTTCATTCCATGGCTTAGTTGAATCAATTCTCTCACTGGTTTTGATGCTAGAGTGGAGAAAGTTGCCAAAGAGTTTAATGAGTTTCTGGACAAAGTAGTTGAAGAGCATGTAATGATCGGAAACAAAGAAACAATATTCTAGATCAAGTTGATAGAGATGGCCATGAAAACGATTTGGTAGATGTTCTACTTAAGCTTCAAATGGATGACATGGCTAGCTTTCCCCTTACAAATCACAGCATCAAAGCTATCATCTTGGTATGAATATCTTCATCTCGTGCATGTATACTAATTTAAGTTCAAAAGCTAAAGAACATATATAAATCCTGAGTTGCAGGATATGTTTGTTGCTAGAAGTGATACGACTTACATAGTCCTGGAATGGGCCATGTCTGCACTAATAAAGCACCCTAGAGACAGGCGATGATGAGTGACGACTGATGAGTGAGGATAAATTTTATTTACGTGACACGTCACATTCTTTTTTTCTTTTTTCGCGAGCGTCATATTAGACAGAGATGTTACATAAAATATTTATTGTTTAATGAAAAATGTTAAAACTAATTAACCCTAATACAGTAATACTCTTTATGCGTTATCATCGAGAAGCTTTATCCACCTTATTTCGTTTCTTATTCCCTTTTGCTTTTTTGTTCTCTATCTCACCTCCCACATCCCATCTGGCTGTCTCAATCCGGTAAATCCTAATCCATGATTTATCATCACTACCGTATGTTGTTCTCATACAACAAAGCTCAATATTATTATGCTTTTCATTGTAGATTTAGCACATTTCAACATATTCAGGCTATTGTCGAAGCTTATAGGTATAATGCAGTTAAGACTGTTCTATTTTTTGTATTCGTTCTTACCAATTAGCCCCAGCTCCAAGACATTCCTGGCTCCGCCACTGTATGGACATCATGCTATGAAACTTGTAAGAGCTGACGAGACTCTTCTTGAGATTATATATAAGCAACTCATGGACAACGCAAGGATAATGCTTGTTGACAACTTCCCAAGAGTCGTAACTACTATTCAACACTTAAATGTGTTTTTGGGATGTTTTTGGTGTAATTAGCAGTAATTATCTTGTTCCTTAGTTAGCTCCTTCTTTTTAGGCAAGTTAGTTCATATGATGTGCATATATTCCTATTTTACATGAACGAGAAACACAGAGAAATCCTGCCGCATAATTTTTTATGTATCATAGTAGGATAATTTAAAAACTTAGCCTAACTTTTTTATCAGTGTAATATTCACATGGCTGGAGAGAAGAATAAGAAATCAGTTACACTTGATCTTGAAGGGTGATAACTATCAAGAATGGAAAAAGAGTATATGTAATGCCTTCCGTGCAAATCGTAAACTAGGTTTCTTGAATGGAGTCGTGACAAAACCAAATGATGTTGTCGCTAAACTTGAGGATTGGTGGAGTGTTAATTCCATGCTTGTGGCGTGGTGATCCAATCAATTGAACCATCTCTTCACTCTACTGTCATCTATTATGAGACAGTAAAGGAACTTTAGGATGATCTACGCTAGCACTTTTCTATTGGGAATAGCCCTCATATTCAACAGTTGAGGTCAGATCTGGCTCATTGTGCATATAACGGCAAGAGCATTGTTGCTTATTATGGGCAACTAAAGAAGATTTGGACGAACTCTGTAACATCCCCTCACCTATGGGAAGGGTAAATTAGTAATTTAGAACGGGTTAGGATTGTTTAAAGTGCATTGACATACTCATGCATTCATATATGCACATAAGTGGCAAATAGTGAATT
>JANZXR010000172.1:6471216-6488500 GCA_027575705.1 Erythroxylum echinodendron
AAAAATATTTTAAAAATATATATTTCAAATAAAATTTGATTTAATAATTAAAAATATATAAAATAAATATTATTTTAAAAATAATAATTTTTAAATTATTATTTTTAAAAATAAAATATTTTTATTAATGCTTTATTAATAAATATTATATAAAAGATTAAAATAAATTTAAATAAAATAATTTATTTTTATCTTTTATTTAATGCATAATTATTATTAGTAATAAAATATTTATTTTATTTTAAAAATAAAAATTAAAAAATCACAATAAGAGATTAACTAAATAACAAATTAAAAAAAATTTTAGAAAAGAAAAGGGTGGTGACGGGTAGGAGATAAATTTTTAAAAAAATTTGAAAATTTGCAATTTAATCTTTATATTTTTCAAAATTTATGGTACTGGTTAGTATTTGGCCGGTATTATCAATATTGGTCGGCACCAAATTAAACAGGGTAGTATTGATCGATTTTTATACTCAATACTAAAATTTCGTATCATTCTCCGGCCGGTACGGTACGAGATTTAAAATGTTGGAGGAAACAACATATCTATAACATTCAATATTAAGAGAAGAGTAAGTTATTTTGAAAAGCATATATCTAACATTCAATATTAAGAGACTGAAAAGGAAATAATTTGTCAAGCTCTCACTTTTTTCTTATAAAAGTCGAATTCATAATTATTATTTTTTAAAATATTATTGAATAAATTATAAATATATACAATAAATTATAAATTATGTATTCTAGTTAACCCACTTAACGAATTCATGATTTACAATTAAGTAATTGATCAATCTAATAAATATTTATAAATTCAAGGTGTTTTTATTTTAGATTCATCTTCCTTTAAATTATTAAAATAAGAAACAACTTCTCCTAACTCTTAATTCGAGCAAAAAATATTTGAATTCATAGACTCATAGAAGAAAACAACAAGACTATTAATTGGACCCCGTTCAATTCACGTTAATACCCGTTGTGGTTCAGAGAGACCATTTTTTAAAGTTAAGGTTTTGTCGAGATACATAATCTACTTAGGTATTAGCGTTGCAAATAGTACTATTAAGGTAGCCAAGTATAAAAGAACCCGTGGAATCCTTTTATATGACTACTTACGATGTTCGTGTCCAAACACAAAGATTCAGGGGCAAGTCAATGACGTGGGTTTGGTGCAATAGTTTAGGCCAGGGAATCCATGGAAGAATAGATGTGCCCATCTCTCTCACAAGTTCGAGGCTACCCAGTTCTATTAGATCACTTGCTCTCATTACTCTGTGCTAATTATATTTTATGAATATCCATTTATCTAATTTCTCTGGTCAAGAGCACATCACCTATTCTATTACTCCAAAAGAAATTGGATGAATGAATATTCATAAAACATGATAGACACAGAATAATGGGAACGAGTGATCTAAATATTTTCTCTCATATCTAGACTCTGACTGCATAACAAGTCATAAATGAGGGGAGAGGGTTAGCTTTTCTTTTCTTCTTTTCATGAAACTTGAATATACACCACATTCTCTCTTTAATACAATTCCTTAATAGTTGTCACTATAACATGTAACGATACCTCAGTTACGTATCTCAGATCGAACATGAAAGGACAATCAACAAAGAAATGCAGAAAATACCTGATTTTGGTTCTATAACTTCAAACGAGCTTTCCGAAAATGAAACGAGTTCGAATGTACCTGTGTCTTCACGGGAATTGCTTACGAAATGTAGTCAATGCTTTTCTATAGTTTTCTCAAAACATAAGTTCTCTTAACGGGTTAGAGAATCCTTATGTTTACAAATGATATGAGCAATTGCAGGAGACTTTAACCTTTATATATAGCTTCCATATCGAGCTTCCCTATCACAGGCTTGATATGGGTCTGGTCCACATTAATCAGGATCCATTTTTCTACTTGAACTTTGACCCATTAATTTATATCATTTATTGAGCTACTTTATTATCTTTATCCGGATCAAATTATATAACTTAACCAATAAGTTATTGAAAAACTGAAAAATGCAATTAAATATTGTCCAACTTTATGGGAAAAGTAAAAAATGTCCAACATTCTTGCATTTGGACAATACTTAATTGCAGTGTTGACTCAAATTTAAAACAATTTTAAAAACTCAGTTAAGTCATGTTACCGTATTAGTCGACTAAGTTTAAAAAACAAAACATTTAAAAGTCCATCATTCTGTCCTGCAAGGCTTTCGATATTGAAAAGTATCAAATACATGTGTCATGTGTGACACAGATCTAATACAATCACGCATATCTAATACCTCAATAACATGAATGAGAAAATGGAGTGTGGCAAACTAAGATGATACCTGTATGATTTAAATTATATCATTTTCGTTTGTAAGTCTCAATTTCTCCAACTTTATGCTAAACTATAATATAGAAATCTTGTTTTCTATCATTAAATACTAAACATCATTAGAGAAAACCTGTTTCCTCTCACCAAATGCTAAACTACATCAGAGAAAACTTTTATGTTCTCAAACTGAATGCTAAACTATATTAAAGAACCTTTATGAGACTAAAACTTATATCCTCCTATATCATGTCAAACTTTATGAATATCTATATAAAACTGTATGCGTCTAAATGATATAGGCTCAAAGTCAATCTGTACATATGCCTAATAACCTTTAAATGCTTGAGATCGACACAAATCTTAAGACTTTTATACGTATTATGACAATGTATGATAACACATATTACTGAGGATAAACGATGATCATCTTTATTGATGAACCATCATACTGTTATAATACACCAAATGTATAAATGAACATGGAGCAAACATAATGATCCCTTAACTAACAGTTTCCAAAGACTTCAAAACACCCATACTATATACTTGTATTCCAAACACAAGTGGGCGAAGTCCTTTAGTTAGAGGATCGATTTACATTTCCTCAGTCCTTAAATGCTCTAAACCTTAATGTTGCCTTTTCGTATCAACTCCTTTATGGTCAAATTATTAACCTCCAACTGCTAAAACCCTGTGATATTCTTTGTTGTTATTAAATAACAAAGCAGCAAGATTATCACAGTACAACCAAATGGGTCTAGCCACTAAATCAACCATAGACAATTCAGAAATCAAGTTTTTGAGCCAAACCGCATGTGAAGTAGCCCTATAGCATGCATGATTGAGGAAATCACTTGTCTACTTAACACTCTTCCATGAGATTGTTCCATCTACAAACATAAAAATCTAACCTTAAGTGGACTTTCAATCATCCGGACATATAGCTAAAATTTGAATCTGAATCCCTTATGAGGTCTAAACTATTGAATTTTTTATATGTCAATATCTAATCCTTAATACCCTTTTAAGTACCTCAACACTCGTTTGACTATATTTCAATGGTCTATACCTGGGTTAATCAGATATTGACCAAATAGGCTAATAGTAAATGCAATGTCCCGCCTAGTACTCTCCTGAGCATACTTCAGGCTATCAACCGTACTAGTTTCAGGAACATTCCTCATAGCCTCTCTGTTTACTTTATTATTTGAATACTGTGACAAAAGTAACCTCTCACTATGAGAAATTAGTGCTACGTCAGGTTTACAGTTAACCGTATAAAACCTTTGTAACACTTACTTAATATATGCATTTTATGAGAGTCTTAATAAGTGTTGAGATTTTTCCTGATAAATCAACATGCCTAAGACAAAAGACGTTTCACCAAGGTCCTTTATAATGAAATACCTGGCCAAAAGTTGCTTAACCTCATGTTATATGGTCAAGTTATTCAATGTGAGCTATTTATCATCCACATGCATTAATAAGAAGATAAATTTGCTCCCCCTAACCTCGTGATACAAGCATCTATTTTTATTTTATTTTCCATGAAGTTAAAAGAAGTCACAACCTTATCAAATATAAGGTACCATTTTCGGGAGGTTTGTTGTAAACCATATATTGATCTGCTTAACATATAAAGCATGTCAGTTTCATATGGAAAGGTCTTTATTCAGGAAAGCAATTTTTTCAGCCATCTAATGTAATTCTATATCATCATGAGCTCCAATTATCATAATCACTCAAAACGTATCCTGCAAGGATACGAGAGAAAAGGTAACATTAAAGTTAACCTTTCTCCTTGAGTGAACCATTTGGCAATTGAGGAAGCCCATAAGCTGTTGAACTTTATCCCGAAATCTTTTAGGTCTTAAAATTTCATTTACAACTAACGCCTACAGTCCTCTACAAATTAACTATCCTTCAGACCTTACTATGCTTCATAGCTTACATCTCATTAGTCATTGCATCCTATTACAAATCCGCATTGGGTCCAGAAATAGTTTCTGTAAAAGTAACTAGATTTGAAACATATCTAATATCATAGTCCTATTAACCTAATAATCTATGTAATCAGATGGGATAGCAGGTCGTCTCACTCTGGTAGATCTACACAACTGCATTAGATTTTGTACTCTCAGAAACCTCTGTGTGTACAGGTATAGGTTCCTATTCTTGTACAGGCATGGTACAAAGACCTAGATCCACTGGATCTAATTATATGAATAGCGGGTACATAATAACTATAGTATCTGCCCTGCTATCATTCGAAAGGGTCAAAGGGCCCATCATTATCATATGCATTGTATTCTAGAAACTTAGCTATTTGTGATTCCACTATTTTGGTCCATCCTTTTCTACAGTAAGATCTGTAGCTTTAAAATAGTCAAGGTATCTTACTAAATAGCAATGAGCATAACGAGTATGCAATTTATCTTTATAAGGATTATACTACTCCAGTAGGGCAGTCCCATACACTAATGTGTGCAAGGCTAGATTTCCACACTTCTAGATAATCAGGTAGATTAGTTCTGTTCTGCATTGACTTCATTAAGCCTTTTAAGGTGCAGTTATGCCTTTTGGCAACACACTATTTTGCTTAGGACTACCTGGTATAGTGAACTAAGTCACTATGCTAGCCGATTCTATATATCTGGCAACTGGACCTTTTCAAGTCCTGAAACACCATGTTTGCCATGATATTCTCCTCCACGATTAGATCGGACTCTCATGATGAATTTTTCTAATTAGTTTTTAACCTTCAATATTTAAGTAAGAACATATAACTGTAATGAGAATAATCATCAACAAATGCCATAATACATTTGGAATTGCATAATGCAACTGTATAAGGTCTTCTAATAAATAAGCTAAAAACACGAGTTAACCCTTATTCCTTATTAGCCAACTTACCCCTACATTAGTAAGCATATGTTTCCAGATTATCGTAATCTAAAATTGAAAGAATGCTTTCCTTAATCAATCTTTCAACCTTAACTCTGGAAATGTGGATTAAACTTTTATGCCACACCATGCATGACTTTTCATTCATTAGAGTTCTGCTTTTTATGACTTGTTTAGCAAGATACGAAGAAGCATATATCTAATTCGGGGTAAGATACATTCTATACAAATCATATGATAAGAAAGTTATACCATTATGTTTTGCATTAAGAAAAAACTATGCAACAGAAGTATCAAATACAAGACGTTGACTTTCTTTTTCCAAAATTGATATAAACTTCACATATAAAATGTGTCGTGTAAAAACTAAAATGAATCTTGCAACAAGGTTCAGTATATACATCTCCCACAAATATTACATCCACTTCTTAATTGTTATGAACGATCAGTTCCTCCTTTCCTTTATTTGGCTATATCCATAATATGAACCCCTACATCATGGAAGCACTTTGATTAGATGCTCCATTATTTAGTCACCAAGAACTTAATGCGACTATCGTAAATTAGATTCATAATTTGATAAGCTAAGGAGTTACTTGATGGTCTTAGTCTTTCCTTCTAGGCCTCATACTGCTGGCTTCTTTATATCCACAGAACCTTTACTAGCACTGGATTGAACAACATCAATATGTAGAGAAGATTTAGTCTTTCTACCTTTGAATTTAGCGAGTGTTGATTGCAAAATAGTCTACTAGTTTTACGCTTAAAAACCACAAGTATATGGGTCGTGACTTGTAGTTAAAAATAAGTTATCGATTCCATGAGGATTGATGCTTAGGCACCACTTAATTCAGATCAAACTTTGTTTAAGAACCAAAATTGTTTTATAGAAATAAACTAGAAAATTAAATTAAAATTAAATGACTAACAATGAATAAGTGATAACACCAAAATGCAGAAAATTGAAATTCAAGGTTCTAACAACTAGAGATCACTTTTTCCCTATCTTGTCTCCCTCCTGTTTTATTAATTGAATTGTGTCTTGTCTAAGATGTCCAATTGTATTAACTAACCCTCTCTGAAGGTATAATTAATTATCGCTAATCAAATCGATTGAAGTTGATTAAGCAATCTCTCAATCTATCAAATCACTCCACCAATTTAACTAGTTATTAAGTTATCCTATGGGTGATCAATTAAATTAGGCAAGATCTTTCTTTTAACTAATCAATTAACTTGATGAATGTAAGTCTATAGGTTGTTAATTCTCATTGTACAATCCTACACAAATTATTCAATTTAATCTCTCAATTTATTGCAAGGTATATGTATATCATCAACATTCATCAAACACATTTATCATTCAAATCAATAAAATAGGAGTTTAATATGATAGTTCAAAAGTAATCCCTAAAACTAAATCAGCCACTTATGGTGTATATAACATCACCAATATTTAAATATTCCATCTTACAATGACTAGAAGAGATATAAATGACAGAAAATTAAATAAAGAGAACTCTTTCTCTTCTTTTTCCGAATCTGGAAATTCCAGTATTGATGTGCTATTTTCCCAATTGTGATTGATGGTCCTTGAATCTCCACCTTCCTCAAGACTCTAAATCTAGATTTTTTTACTCCAGGAGGCTCTTATACACAGAAGGTTCACGTATCTCCTCTTTTATAGGAGTTTTATATCTTATATAGTCCAGAAAACCTAAAAATTAATTGAACCCCGCATATGTTCTCGGACTAAACATCCCATGATCATGGGAATTCTTGCATTAGAATGCTTCCTCTTCTCTTCTCCTCTTTTGGTCTCTAGCTCAATCCCAAAGTTGCTCAATCTCCATTCCTATATAAAAATAATCAATTCTTACCCTAAATTAACATCAAATATAAAAAAACAACAAGGAGAATCAAACTAAACGAAAACATATAAAATGAATCCTCAAATACCACAATAATAAACTATTCTGCAAGAAACACAGGCCAAATACTTATAAAAACCTACACTAATGCACAACTATCAACTTCCCCACACTTAAATCTTTGCTTGTCCTCAATAAAAATGAAAATAACCAATCAATTCCATCACTTCATTTTCACAAAGATCAAAGCACACAATCCCTTAAATTTTAGCCAACTCAAATATCAAGTTACTACACATATCATAACTACTTTTTTATTAATGTACATAAACAAACTCAACATATGGCATCATCATTCTTTAAGCGTAGATGCAAAATGAATCTTCCTTACGATTTCACTCATTTCTCTTAAGTGTTTGATAGTTAGTGTTTCGATTAAACTTCTTAGAAGAAACTACATTACCATAGGCTTGCTAATACACCAATTCTCAATCATAGGCTTGCTAATACACCAATTCTCCTCTACAATGATTGCATGCTTAAATAGATCAAAAGGACTTATTTAACGTTGTAATGTGGAAAGGGTTAAGGTGGGTAAAGAGAGTAAAGGGTTTACCATAAGCATTCATAAAGTAAGAAGTAAGTAAAAAGGGATAACAAAACATAATTATGAGATACACAAATGTAACTATGCTACTACTCTGCACTTATTTATGCTACTCAAGTGTTCTTCCTTTTTCTTTTCTAATTTTTTCTTTTTCTTTTTTCTTTTTTTCTTTTTATATGGAAGAAACTATGACTAAAATAGCAACTAAATACAATGTGATTCAAAAGAAGAAGTATCCTTAACTCATCTCGATAAAAATTTTCGCAACAATCCCAAATAATGCATTACTTAATACTCTACTAAGCTTGTGAATGGGTAGGTTAATAGGGTTTCAGGTTTTAAAATTTTGTGCATTTTTAAGAAACAAAATAGTTAAGGCTCAACGGGGGTAGCAAGGGATAATAAAAGGGTAGGTCATTCAAGCCAAGGGTTAACACAAAAAGAGCCTTAATATTCTCTATTAAGCATGAATCCAATGGACTCAAACCGATTCAAAGCAAGTTCTGAAAGTAATACCTTAACAAAGCATCACACAATAAAGAAATAGAATGGCTATATATAGATTCACATAGGCTCAATCCTCACATTGGCTCAAATGAACATTCATTATGCATCTTTACATTACCTCAGTGCTCAAATATCAGATTGTGAGTAAGCTTATGTAACCAACTACTTTTCATCATATAACACGGTTTACTTTCTACTCAAGTAGCCTAATTCGAGTTCAAGCATGCATTTAATCTAATTCCAACTAGCATGACAAAATCTCATGGCAAAACCAATCAAAATGATTCAAGTGCGATTCTATTGCTTAATATAAAACAACATGATATACCTAAACATGCTTCCTATTTAACAAAATGCAAACAGTGATTAAAACAATGCAATTGATAATGCAAGTGTCACCTACCCACACTTAAGTAACACATTGTTCTCAATGTGACAAGGCAATCACAAAATAAAGAAAAATGACATCAAGCCAAACAAAAGACATGAAACTAAACAAAAGAAATAAAACCAAACAAAAGAAATTGACATACTTTAAAAGTTTATGGTAAGAAGGGCTTATGGAGATTGTGGTGGAGAAAGTGTTGGCGAAGGGGCTTCAAACTTATTCCTATGAAAGAAATTAAGGAACTTCTTCTTTATGTACCACTACTCCTTGTAGACTTGTCTCAAATGGGTGCCGAGCTCATTAATTTGCGAGGTCATTTGTTGATGATTGGAGGTCATCTGGTCGAGGATTTGCTAAAATCTGTTGATCTCTACTGGTGCAGTTGGTTCCTCTTCCACTGCTTTTTCTTGTGGCTCTAAGACCGCTTAGGATGTGGAGGGTCGGGAAGCGACTGTATCCTTCCTGTTTTTCACTGCAGTGTGCATCTGAGGATTTTGGAGTTCCATAGAATGGAGCTCCAAAATTTCAGAGCACCTTAAATAACATATGTCAAACATATTATATTGACTTGTATATACACTATCCACACATAGTTGTAAAACAAAGTTAAAGCAGTAATAATGTGAGACATGCCAAAATAAGAGCTCTTCTTATTCACACAACTCATAATTGATCAAAGAATCTGATAAGGAGTATTAACTTTGATTTTTCGATCCATGCACCAAAGGAAGAAAAGTTCTTTGGTCGAGCACTTATTACTTTCAGTTTTATTGAAAACCATTAAACACTTAAATATATGCAAAAGTAAATGCTCGGTGCTTCAGATTAAAGTGTTTGGTGCATTTTAAGAGTCAAAATTTTCTTCACCCATTAGAGTTTTTCAGTAATTATCTACATTAAAGTCATCTTGATTATCTAAAATTTTTGTATTTGATAAATCAAAAAGTGCACGAATGACATGATAATCAAGTTTATAGACATCACCAACTATCCTAAACCAAAAACATCCATTTTAGGATTATAACGCACCATAGTGAAAAACTCAATAGTCATCATAGGGTAAATAGGAACATCACAACGAATGAACCTATTCTAACGTATGTTCACAGCTAATCACTCAACATTTCGCCTCACTCCTATAGTTTCTAATAATTCAAAGTCAAAATATCCAGGAGTAATCAATTCCCTATCTCTGAAGTCTCGAAAATACATACCTTCATCCTCCGAATGAATGGGGAATAGGGCATGAAAAGTTGTCTCCAAATCGACTTTACCTTCACCAGAGACTGAAGGAGCAATTCATCAGTCAATTTTTGAGCTGCCATCTTCTTTGAAGCCATTGGAAGATGAAAACCTACAAAAGTAAGGAAGAGAGGGATCAGCTCGTTTTTTTAGAGAGAGAGAAAAATCTTACCCAAATCCTTGTATTTTTGAATAATTAATGAATGATAAGAGCAAAGGATTGAAAGATTTATGAAAATAAATGAAGAAATTAACAAGAATCTAGTGTAAGATGAAGGATTTGAGAAAGTGGGAGAGTTGGTTTTGTAGGTTTAGGGTGAGAGGTTGTGAAAATTTTAAAGAATGAATGAAAGAAGAAGAGGGGAGGGAAATTTAAAAATTTCCTCAGATTGGGCTTCCCACGATTGTAGGAATCTGGAGAGAATTCCTACAGTCATGGGAATCAAACCCATTCCCACAATCATGGGTTTACTCTCCAGAAACTTTTTGGAGAGTCTTCCCACGTTCGTGGGAAACTCATCAATTCCCATGATCGTGGGTTGTTGTAATTCTTCCACTTCTAAACCTTCTTCTAAGCCTAGCATGCATTCTCAATGATCCCAAAGCCTACAAACACATCAAAATAATATTAACAAAAAGAAATTTGAATAGAAAATAAGTTAAAATTCAAACAAAATCTGTATAAACATCAAACAAACTCAAATCAAACATAGTCATAACTAAATGAATCAAATAAACGAATAAACAAAGACAATTGAAAGAAAATAGAATTCCATTGGCTACCTCTCATGCAGTGCTTCTTTTAACGTCGGTAGCTCGACTCTTCTTTTTGCTCACGGTGGCTCAAATGAATGATACAATGGTAGTGCAATCATTGATCTCGAAATCTGCAAATGTGCTACTATGTTATGGATTCCACCTTCCTTGTGGTTTTCTTTCCTTCTCCGTCGCTTTCTCCTACGCGATCTTTTCTTTCTGAATGCATTCATAAGATCTTCAATATCTTCCTATTCTCGTCGAGGTTTAGGTTCCTTGATATCCGCTGGGGGTAAAGGAGAATAGTAGTCTTTCTTTGACATCTTGAAGGTTAATTGCTCCTTTCCTACTCTCAGAGTTAGTTCACCCCATCAACGTCAATGATCAAGCGAGAAGTAACTAGGAATGGTCGTCCAATGACCATAGGGGTTTCCACATCTTCTCCAATATCCAGTATATAGAAATTTGTGGGGAAGATGAATCTATCAATCTGTACTTTCACATTTTTAATAATCCCTTCGGTTGGTGCACTGTTCTGTCAGTCGTTTTCACTAATATCTTCGTGGGCTTTAACTCTCCTAACCCCAACTTTTGACTAAAAGTATAGGGCAATATGTTGATACTTGCTCCCAAATATGCTAATACCCTAGCTATTTTGACTCTATTAATGCTATAAGGAATGAAAAAGTCCAATGGGTCTTCTTTCTTCTGTGTTATGTTAGGATTTCCTTCTGTTATATGCTCCTTCACCTCTTTCTTGACTGGTTCCTTTAATGTGAGCTTTGTTTGGAGATGATTCGTTATATCCTTAACCTTGTTTGGCTCAACTTCCTTAAAATTCCTTATTGCTCTACTTGAACTTGACTTCTGCTGAGCAAAGATAGGATATGAAATTCCAAGTTGAGGCTGTTTGATCGGCTTACTTACTAGCTCACTTGGAAGTGCTTCCAAAATTTTTTGTTCTTCTCTCTTGTCTCCGTCTTCCTCCTCATGTTCAATTTCCTTTTATTGTGTCCGAGTGATGGCCATGATCCGTTCCTTCGGGTTGACCTTGGTATTGCTCGGTAAACTACCTATATTTCTATAAGACAAAGCATTAGCGAGTTGGCCTACCTGAACCTCCAAATTATGGATGGATGAGGCATAATTCTTCACAATATGGTCAAACCTTGCTTTCATCCTCTTCTAACTTTCCTCCTAGCTATCAAACATCATCTTCTAGTTCTCTTCTTGAGCTGCCAATTTGGAACTAAAAATCTCCATAAACTTGTCCATTTTGCTTTCTATAAATCCAAGTCAATCTTGCTGAAATCCTGGAGGTCTTTGAGGTCTCACTTGAACACCTGTATTGTTAGCACTCTAAAAAAAATATGGACAGTTTTTTCACCCAGATTATAAACATTTGAATACAAATTATTACCTCTTTGTGGCTGGCCTAGGTAATTTACCTATTCTGTACCATTGGCTCCCAACAAAAAATACTCAACTAAGCTATGGTTGTTTTGCCCGCATAGCTCACATTATAGTTGCATTGCGTTAGTTGTAGATGAAGATGCTCCTTGCATGTTGTTCAACTGCTTCATAAGGGCCGTAATCTATGCCTGTAAAGTAGTAACAAAGTTAATAGGGATCATACTTTTCTGCTCCTTCTACCCGGTCTACTCCTCTCGCTTGACCATATGCAACTGTTGCTTGCCAACTCCTCTAATAGGTCATAAGTTGTTTCAATAGTCTTCCTCATTAGAGAACCTCTAGCGGCTGCATCGATGGTTCCTCTCGTGCTCGAATTCACACCATTGTAAAACATCTGCAATAGGAACTCCCTCAAAAGATTATGGTAGGGACAGCTTCTCTGTAATTGTTTAAATCTCTTCGGGCTTCATAGAGAGATTCCCCATCATTCTGTTGAAATTCGTGGTCACCTTTATGATCCTCATCGTCTTGGTCAATGGAAAATATTTTGTGAGGAATACCTGGGATAGCTACTCCCAAGTAGTGATCTGCCCCAAATTAAGCGAATCGTACCACGCCTTCGCTTGATTTTTGAAAGTGAAAGAAAATAGTTTTAACTTTATTGCCTTCGCCTGAGTTTTGAAAGTGAATGAAAATAATTTTAACTTTACTGCATTATCAAAATTTGGACATTCCATAAACTAGAAAGTGTCGCAAATCTCCAAAAAAAATTAGCAATGTGGGCATTTGGATCTTCATTGGATATCCTATAAAATTGCACACTATTTTGCAATATGTTGAGGAGTGCTGGCTTGATCTCGAATTTGTTAGCTTGAACCACTAGCCTCGTAACTCCTTGAGGACTGAATCCTGGCCTCATGAAGTCCATCAGTGTCTTCTCAGCTCCTCCTTGCTCTCCTTCTTCATCCTTATCTCTTCGTATAAGATTTTGATGCTTCGCTCTTCCTAACTCTCTTTCGTGTCTTCTATTATCGGGAAACTTGTCTTCACTAAATTCTGTCAATCTTCATGTGTTCCTTGTGTTCATGCACTTGCAAATACACAAGGAAAAGTATCAAAAACTCTTAAATCAAAGCAACCTAAACTAAACAAGATGCTAAACAAACAATCCTTGGAAACAACACTAAAAACTTGTTGATTGCAAAATAGTCTTCTAATTTTCCACTCAAAAACTATAAGTATACGGATCATGACTGGTAGTTAAAAAGCAGATATCGATTCCATGAGGATTGATGCTTAGGCACCACTTAATTCAGATCAAAATTTGTTTAAAAACCAAAATTGATTTATGGAAATAAACAGGAAAATTAAATTAAAATTAAATGACTAACGATGAATAATTGATAACAAGATGTAGAAAATTGGAATTCAAGGTTCTAATAACTAGAGATCACTTTTTTCTTATCTTGTCTCCCTCCTATTTTATTAATTGAATTGTGTCTCACCTAAAATGTCCAATTGTATTAACTACACCTCTCTCAAGGTATAATTAATTGTCTCTAATCAAATCGATTGTACCAAATTACTCCACAAATTTAACTAGTTATTAAGTTATCCTATGGGTGATTAATTAAATTAGCTAAGATCTCTCTTTTAACTAATTAATTAACTTGATGAATGTAAGTCTATAGGTTGCCAATTCTCCTTGTACAATCTTACACAAATTACCCAACTCGATCTCTTAATTTATTGCTAGGTATATGTATATAATCAACATTCATCAAAGACATCTATCAGTTAAATTAATAAAATAGGAGTTTAATAAGATAGTTCAAAAGTAATCCCTAAAACTAAATCAGCCACTCATGGTGTCTATAATATCACCAGCATTCAAATATTCCATCTTACAATGACTAGAAGAGATATAAGCGACATAAAATTAAATAAAGAGAACTCCTTCTCTTCTCTGCCTGAATTTGGAAATTTTGGTGTTAATGTGTTATTTTCCCAATTATGATTGAAGATCCTTGAATCTCCACCTTCTTTAAGAATCTAAATCTGGATTTGTCACTCAAGGAGGCTCTTTTACACAGAGGGTTCACGTATCTTCTCTTCCATAGGAGTTTTATATCTTATATAATCCAGAAAACCTAAAAATCAATTGACCCCCGCATATGTTCTCGGATTAAACATCCCACGATTGTGGGTTCTTACACCAGAAAGCTTCCTTTTCTCTTCTCCTCTTTTAGTCTCTAGCTTAGTCCTAAAGTTGCTCCATCTCTATTACATAAAAATAACCAATCCTTATCCTAAATTAACATCAAACGTAAAAGAACAACAATGATAATCAAACTAAATGAAAACATACAAAATGAATCCCAAAATACAACAATAACAAACTATTATGCAAGAAACATATGTCAAATACTTAGAAAAACATACACTAATGCACAACTATCAGTGGGCTTCATCTTTGCCTTCCCTTTAGTTGCTTCGAGGGCTATAGGAGTAGTAAGCTTGAGTTTCTCCTCCTCAGCAATGCAATGGGTAATTAAAGCATTGAAGTGTCATTCCTTATCCAACGAATAGTATGTCATCACTAGATTACTAAACTTTGGAGGGAGTGTATTCAGAGTCTAGTGAACTATAAAGACATCAAGAAGAGGAATGTTCAGCATCTTCAGTCTAATGTGAAGATGAATAACTCTTGCTATGTACTCCATCACCCCCTTCTCCTGTATACCTCATGAAAAATAATTCTTTCGTTAGGCACTTATCTGAACATTATATGAGACTGTGCACCTTTGGGAGACATTATCAAGAAACTCATTCACTGTGTCTATGTCTGGAAGTCCAGTAAACAAATGGTTAGGTATGGATCTCTTAATGGTCATAAGACCTAATCTGCTAAACCGATCCCAAGTTACATAGTCTGTTTTATAAGCTCTCGAGCTCATGGATGTAGGTAGAGATGGCCTATCCGTCCGTATGACCATATCAATTTCATCTATCTTCATAGCATTCAATCGATCCTCTATCCACTTCTTCATATTGAAACTGGTTAGGGTTTCAATGATGAAACAAATATTGTTGACCGAAAAGGTGACTGCAAAGTAACAATGTGTAGATTAGCACAAACGTAAGATAATAGATACTCAAAGCCATTAAATAGTATCTTTACTAAGAATCTGATCACACATATTATGAAATATTTTTGGGCTGAATACATAATATATGCAATTAAACCTCCATATAAAAGCAATCAAAGTATAAACTATCAACTCTCATGACACTACCACATTTGGGTAAGTAGATCACTTGAGCAACAACGTTCCTCCATCTAATTTCTTTATGCACATCTTAAAATTTATATAAGGCTAACACCTTTAGGAATAATAATCAAACATAAAACTAGAGACATCCCCAACATGCAGCCGTTGGACACTAGTCGACTAATACATATATTGATCGACTAATATGACACATTGGTCAATTAATACACTAACCAATATTGATACAAAATCACGGTATATTAAGTTTAACAACTTTAACCTATATACGTTGACCACTAACCTATATAGGTTAACTAATCACCCAAAAATATGATTTTAACATTTTCAAATACTTAAAACCAATTCTTTTAATCTAAATATGATTAAAACACTTCCCAAAATGATCCCAAAGATTATTTACAAGATTAAGAGGCTTTTGTGTTAAAATCAAAAGCTTCAATGGCTCTTAATGAATGTAAAGATTCATACAATGAAGTTAAATTAAATTTTTATACATGTTAAGTCTTTTAGATCATTAAATTAACAAAGTAAGATTGCAAATAATAATAGAAAATGTAAAATGACAATGATGAGCCTTAATGTCATTTTTTTCTTGTTTTAATCTTTATTTTATTGATTGTAAACTTCAATTCCATACATTATGTTCTTAAGTTTATGACTTCATTTTGTTCTAATATTTATTTTCATTAAAATATAAACATATTAGTAGTAAATATTTTTTTATCATCAACATATTAATTGTAACCTCTTTTGGTTCAATAAATATGTTATAAGTAACCACTTAAAGTTGGATTTTTGAATATTAGTGCTTAAACCTTTTTCAACTTATATATTATTGGGTTTACTTAATGAACATTGTTCCAAAGCAAATTTTTTATAGATATGTCCATAATCACCACAAAAGTGACATCTTACATAAGATGATCTAAATTATGTGAGTTTGACTCTATATATATATATATATATATATATATATATATATAGAGAGAGAGAGAGAGAGAGAGAGATAGAGAGAGAGAGAGAGAGAGAGAGATATGAATCACGCGAGTGATATGGTGCTCTTTTTTAGATATATGGAGAATTAGAAGGTCTTGCACATGAATTGGAATGGTAGCATGTATCCTTTATACTTATAATGGGAGATATAATTGTTGTGAGCTTGTTTTATGTCATTTTGATGAAAAAAGGCTTATATGAAAAAGAAGGTTCTTATATGTTCTTTTGGCATGACCTCGCATATAAATTATACCAATTTTTTTGCCTTGAATAGTATCCGCTCTAGGTGAAAAAAAGAGACCTATACATGAATGCATGAAAATTTTCTTTTGCTTTGTATTTAAAAGATGATGGATAAGTATGTGATCGTTGTACAAATTTAGAAGATACAATATTCTCATCTGATGCTTTATCCATATGATAATCATGTAAATGATTTCCTCTCATAAAGTTATCTTGGTATTGGATGATGAATTGAAACTAATTCCATTCCTATTGTTAGAACTCTTTTGGGGTTCAAGCATGTTATTCAATTTTTCACTTCCTAAAGTGAACTTAGATAATAATTCTTTAAGGATATTGATATCCTTTGTCAATGACTTATTCTTATATGATAAATCATCCCCTTTATTTCTGGCAACAACCACACTCTTAGGCTCCGTTTGGATCTGCGGTGCGGTAGGGATAAGTACTTATCCACTATAGTTTCCAAACGCAGTCACATATTTGGATTTGCGGCCGACAACCACAGGTTGGAGAAAACTGCGGTGCCACCGCAGAAATAGATAAGCAAAAAGGGGGTAGGAAACTGCTTATGCGATGAAAATTTTACCTTCCAATAATAACCTCATAATATTTTAGTATTTTCCATTATATCCTTACTTAATTAATAGAAGGAAGTTTTGCCAATAGTATTTAAATAAGGTGAAATATTTTATTTACTAAATTTATTTTATTTATATTTTCTTATTTTAATT
>JANZXR010000172.1:6488600-6499520 GCA_027575705.1 Erythroxylum echinodendron
TATACACAAAAACATATTTTTCATAAATCACACTTATTCACAATTAACCGGGAAAATGTCATGAATGCATTTACAATTATTTACATGTGCAAAATTCACTATTCATATGCATGTATGAATGCATGAACATAGCAATAAAATTTTAATCTCTCCTAACCCGTTCCAATTTACTATTTTACCCTTCTCATAGGTGAGGGGATGTTACATAATCAAACTCTTCCTATTCCCCAAAATGTTAGACTCTATGTACTTAATCAAACTCTTACTCTATATAAAGCCTTTCAACTCTAACATATCCCTCCATTATTCAATCTTGACATTAACACTCTCTTTTGTCTCATCCACTAAAATAATATCATCAACAAATAACATATACCAAGTCACATCCCTTTGGATATTCTTAGTGAGCTCATCAATCACTATTGCAAACAAAAAGGGGCTAAAAAAGGAGTCTTGGTGAAGCCTAATATTGTTAGAAAAATGTTTTTTATCTCCTTGTCCTTACTCTAGTTTTTATACCTTCACACAAATCCCTCCACTTGACATCAAAGAGCACAAAAGAAATGATGAAGTCACATGGTGCAAACAATGGAACAAATACATATATCCTCACCAAACTCGATGCCTCGCACGTTGTGAATGAGGTGAGCCACTTATGAACTTATCACTAACAAAATGACCTCAGTCCATGCACATTGGCCCTAAAATGCATCGACTAGAAACATAATCGTCCAACCACTTTATATCAGAGTTCCTAATTAATTGTAAGCTAATCAACATAAAAGTTCTAGGTGTAAAATTTTATTGAGATAATATTACTTGGCAATTTTTCAGAGTAAAGAAAGTAACAAGCTTTATGTTTTGAACCTGACAACTCCAAATAACAACAACAATTGCCACCAATCTAAAGCGGTAAATGCTCGATTATTCCACAATTCTTTTATAGGTTTCTCCAAAAAACCAAAGTAACAAGAAAAATAGAAAACACCAAAATAGAATGCCCAAAGAAAAGTTTGATCCAAAGCAATGCAGCATATCCAAAGTCAAGCAATGCACGGTTTGACAAGCATAATTAAACTTTATTTATAATTTTTACAAATTTCTCTTTTTAGCATAATTATCAAATAATTCATCATTTTGTCCTTGCATTCTAATAAAATTATACACTATATAAAAATCAATAATAATGTCCTTTTACTTCTTCATATCATAAATTAATGACTATACAAAAGTATAAGAAATCTTAGTTTTAGAATGTAAAAATATCTTTTAATAACATTTCTCGTTGAAGTAAATAATTCATGTGGACTTTAAGGTCTTCCTCTTTCTCTATAATCCCATAAATAATATCTTTTACCCTAATATAGAAGAAAAAAGGTATCTTAGTGTATCTTGAGTTAACTAAATAGAACTTACCTAAACATATAAAGACAATAATATTAAAACATTAATAATAATTAATCATAACAAATATATTTATTTAAAATAACGCAGTACCTTGTGAAGTTATAGGAAATCGGTTTGTTAGATTTGTTAATGTTTCTAAAAAAATTAGAGAATCATTTCCAGTACGTTCCTATATAAGCATTACATAAATGAAACACATGTCAAATGAGCAGCAACGTATAACATTTTAGGTTAGATCAATTCTTTTATCCCTATATGATATTTTTTTCATCGGTTAGAACATGTGCATTAATATGTATACCATCTATTACTCCTATAAAATGTAAAAAAAATTATATTATATTATTAAAATAATTAATTAAATGTAAAGGTATAATAAAAGTGTAGAAGTATATACATATACTTGAAAATTTAGAAAAAATTTTGAAGGGTTGTTTACATTAAACCTATTTATTCTTTAATTTTCAAAAACTATCATTTACAATTTGTACATTTTATTAATTATTACTCATAACCCCAAGCATCATTCTCCATAAGAAAACTAATGGATCCCTAAAAAATGGAGATGTCAATCACTTGGTGTTAAATAGCCCACCATGTGTCTTGGTTTTGCATATTACCAATGAAGTCAAATGAAACTTGGTAAACACTCAACTTTATTGGTTTAAAGTAGGAGATGGTCTCTTACTTCCTTCTACTTCTTCTCTCCCTTAACGCTTAAAATTACTCCTATATTTTGATGAAGGAACTTGGATAGATTATATGAATTGAAACATTTTAATGACAACATTATATACCTAAGGACAATCAAAACATCTAAAATTATTATGAATTGTTTATTATAATGTTGTTATAATAGTAGTTGAAATATGGTTTCCTCTTCTAAACCTAGAATTTGTTTGTTTTTTGGTAAATGTTTCACATTTATACCAAATATGATATATAAAATTGGAGAGATGGATTGTTTTGCTACTATGGTGGATAAGATAATATTGGCTGATTTCTTGTTCAATGCTATATGGTTAGTATATGGACAAATGTGATAATTTATAAATGAAGTTCCATACGAATTATTTAAAGATGGTCTAAGGCTATTAAAGAACGATAAATGATGTAAGGATGTTAATAAACACAATAGAAGAAAGCTAACTTAAGACAATTGAGTTCTGTTTAGACAAGTATGCTAATCATGCACACTTAACGACTTGAAGAAAGATATATTTATTGAAGTAATTGAAGACGTTGATAGCTTAATATGAATTGAAGTAGGCATTGAAATAGCAATTGTAGCGTTATTAAAGCAACCACTAAAGCTACCAATTAAGCACCCATTAAAATAGTTATTGGAGTAGTCACTAAGGCACCTATTAAATTAGGTAATAAAATAGATCTTGAAGCATGCAATGAGGTAGCCATTGAAGCACCTATTGAGGTAGAAACTAAAGCATCCATTGGAGAACTCATTGAAGTAAATAATTATTCATACAATAAACCAAACATTAAAAATGTAGATAATAAAGTAGTCAGTACATATAGTCTTTTGATGATTCATATTACCTAACATATAGTGATGAGTTATATATATATAATTTCTTCACTTAGATACCCTAATATATTGAAATATATTGATAACTTATTAAAGCATGTAATGAAGCAACCGATGAATTAGTCAAAAAAGCACGCACAATTATAGATAATAAAGCAGTTAGTACATATAGTCTTTTGATGATTCAGATCACCTAACATATAGTGATGAGTTATATATATATATATATATATATATATATATATGTATATATATTATTCACTTAGATACCCTAACTTAAATTGATAACTCATCACTAAATTTTAGGTAATACGAATCATCAAAAGACTATATGTACTGACTACTTTATTATTTACAGCTATGCACGCTTTTTTGACTAATTCATCAGTTACTTCATTATATGCTTTAATGAGTTTTTAATGGGCTCTTTAATGTTTGGTTTATTTTATGAATAATAAACCAAACATTTCAGTAAGTTAGGGTATCTAAGTGAAAAAATTATACATACATACATATATATGTGTGTGTGTGTGTATGTCTCTGTGTGTGTGTGTGTGTGTGTGTGTCATATTTTTGAATGTGGTATAAAAGAAGGATTACCTAATATAAGTGAGTAGTGTATAGGTGCAAAGAGTATTAATTTAGGGGATAATGAAATCAAAGTAAATGATGAAGATTTTTTTTGGAGAAATTAAAGAATGTATTAAGAAGCAATATATAGAATTACAAGTAGTTCAATGTCAAACCAAACAAGAGAGGTGATATTGCTGAATCACCCCACAAATAAACCAAAAAATTATAAACAATAGTAAGCTACTGGCTACACTACTGAGGACTCAATTGTCTTGGTTCTTAAGAAGATAGCCTCTTTGATGGTTAATAAAATCCTAGTTGTTGTCTCTTCCATAGTTGTAATTTTGTTTTTGAATTTTATATTTTTTCCTTTCATTCCATATCCGATGAATGTAAATCCCCATAGCAAGAAAATAAGTCACCATAGTGTCATTATGATTTAAATAATAATCCAACAACCATTAAATGCTATCAGCAAGTGAGCTTCCAGAGCACTCCCAATGAAACCATCTTTAAACCTCTGTCTAGACTCTAGATACAAATTGGCATTTAAAAAACAAATGATCTTTAATTTGTTCACAATTCCTACATAAGGATTAACTCTCATCCACTTGTAGATAATATAACTTATCCTTTGTATCTAATTTGTTTTTCATTAGCAACCATAAAAGAAAGGATATTTTGGGAGTTAAAAACTTGTTCCATACAATATTAACCCAAGGAACCTTAAGAGTTAATTGGAAGCAACAACCTTCAGATTACCTTACAGGTCATGTTTACAATTGGTTTCCCTTTTCATAAGAAACAATCATTTTTATTTATATCAGGTAAGGATGCAGGTTTTTACCTCAACAAGCCTTTGGGTAGAGCCCAATTATTGATCTGTATTAGCTTAGAGACCTTATCATCCAAACATCCAAGTAATCAAGCTTTTAAAATTCCAATATGATGAATCAATAGACCAAAGCCTATCCAATTATCATACCACATTAAAGTATTATCACCATTCCCTACTCTATAAAATACAATAACTTTAACTTGGTCTATGAGATGAAATAGTTGTCCAAGGAATGAGTAGAACTCTTTTTCTCCCTCTATACGATTTTAACCTTCAAGAAATAACTATACATGAACTTCATCTAAAGTGATGTTTTATAGCCTTTTTAGAATTAAAGCAAAATTGGTAGCCTTAATATCATTGATCCCCAAACCACCCTAATATTTAGAGCAACAGATGTTTGACCACTTGACTTTAGCTAACCCCTTCATCCCATCCTGATGGCTCCATAGAAAATTTTTGAACATCAAATAATGGAATTGGCATACCGAGTGTTACCATATTTTTAAATACCTAATACTTCGAATTACATTATTTTCTATTTAAAAATTCATTATTATAGCAAATACTATTCACTTCATAAAAATTTTGATAGACCTTCCTTTACATTTACTTAAAACCTCCTAAACAAAACTTTAATACACTTTTCATGCATGCTACCCAACTATGCATCTCCATGTCAAACTCCTAGATAAAATAATTTACCCATCCTCCAGTACATTTCAACTTATCCAAAATAAATTTCATTAATGACTTTCATATATAATTCATAATAAAATTATGTAATCCTTCATTTCCTTATGTGTACATGCATAACCGAAAACAAAAATAACATTTTGTAGTACATCTATTTCCAATTCTTCCAAGATCCTCTATATGGCTATTGTCTTGTAGTAGATCCACCATAGCTTTCTTCAAATTCTATTCAAAACCTACGCGTGGAAGGAAAATCCATACGCTAAGCTATAGGCTTAGTGGTGTTCAAACAATTCTATTTCTCATTCAATTTAATTCATCCCACCATAACATTCATAATATATAATATTTGTCAAATATAAATATCTTCATTTATTTATAAGCATAAATGGGCATTTAAAATAAATTTGAAATACAAGCATGTATCTGTTATAATAATTAATATCTAATTACATAATGATCAATAAACTGTACAGTTTAATTTACAATTAATTACTACATTTGAAGTTCTTTAATCGTTAGTCGTGCATTTATATATTTTTCTATAATTGCCCCAAAGTAAAATTCAACGAAATTGCATCACTGAGCTAGATAAGTAGGATTTTAAAATACAAGATCGGGTTCTTGAATCCATACGGTCTTTTTATATATATAGATTTATATTGGAACTGACCTCTCGAAGCCATGCAGTTCATAACATAAATCAAATGTCTTACACTAGAACTGAGCTCTCAGAGCCATATGGTCCGGTAACATATATCCCGACATAGTACTACTAACTCCCTAATTGGCATGCCAACCTTATCACATTCATCGAATTCCTATCTATTTTACTAGGGGCAAATCTAATTAAATTCCATTGAAATTTAATGATAAACACTCATAATAGCCAATTCAAGCTATTTCATACTCGTCCAAAGCAAATGTCACTCCTTAATTTCATTTTTTCCTTCCGTTATTGGTTTTAATTAAGTTCATACAACATTCAAGATATATTCATCTCAGGAACCCTAAATCACCTAATACACAATTTTTGGAAAAAATAAAATTGTAAGAATATATACCAAATTGATGTCCAATTCTTCAAATCAAGCTTCCATCAACTTCAATTTCACCAACAATTCCTTATTCCTTCTCTTTCTCTCTCTCCTTTAATTCCTCTTCTTTATCCCCATAATATTGCATAAACATTAAATTTCATGCATTTTATTCATCAATGCATACAACTACACCAAAATCATGTACTAAAAATAATCAAAACTTTATTAACATACCGTATACATTTTTGGGTACTATTCATCAATAACACCTATATAACTTTTCTTCATCTTTTCTCAAACTTCTTATTGATATAGTGAGTTTGGGGATCCTAGGTTGATGATTTATTATTTAATAGGCGATTTGTGGGTTAAAAATAGAGAAAGTTGGCTTGAAAGTGGAAGAGTTTAAAAGAAAATGGAGAAAAAGAAGAAAGGGTTGTTCTCAACACTCATAGGTGAAGAATAGAGGGTAGGTGGCCAAGAAAATAACATGTGGTCCCTTAATAGATCTTTTCATTTTTTTAAAAAACAAAATTAACTTTAACTTTCAATCCATTCTTTTTCTTTTCAATAAAAATACCTATAAGAAAAATATCAAACCCATATAAAGACCTTAACTAATATTTTTTATTTCCATTAATATTTTCAGGTTTGACTTTCACTCTTTCTCGAGTCAAACTTTGACCACTGGTCAACTCTTGGTCAAACCCTCAAAATGAACTCGTTTTGAGCTCTAATTTGATCCTCAAGCTATTCTTGAATAATACTTTCCTATGTCAAATAAAATAAAAAGCAATTTGGGTCGGTCTTACTATTCACCTCAGGATATACTATTCACGACCTAAAAAGTACTATTCATGAAATCGAGATTTTTGGGGTGTTACAATTCTTTCTCTTTAAAATAAAATTTCGTCCTTGAGATTTACCTATGTCAAATAGCCAAGGATAAGACTTTCTCATTGTTTCTTCTGGTTCCCATGTAGCTTCCTCGACCTTGTGATTCGTCCATAGTACTTTCACCAGTGGAACCGTTTTGTTCCTTTGCTGTTTTGTGTCTCTTGTTAGAAATTTCACTAGCTTCTCTTCATAAGTTAGATCTGGTTATATTTCAATATCTTCTAGTTTTATAATATATGATGGATTAGACCGATATTTCCTTAACATAGACAAATGGAAGAGATTATGAATCTTTTCCATATCTTATGGCAATGCTAATATGTAGATTACTAGTCCCACACACTCAATAATCTCAAATGGACCAATGAATCTAGGGCATAACTTACCTTTCTTACCAAATTAAAAAACTTTCTTCCATGGTGAAACTTTTAAGAAAACCTTGTCACCCACAACATATTCAATATCCTTTCTCTTCAAATCTGCATATGATTTTTAACGATCAAAAGCAGCTTTCAACCTTTCCTTTATAATCTTCACCTTATCGTCAGTTTCCTTTATCAATTTTTAACCCACGACCTTGCTTTCACTATGTTCTATATAACTTAAGGGTGTTCTACACTTTCTACCATAAAGAGCCTCCTACGATGCCATCCGTATGCTTGCTTGACAGCTATTATTGTATGTAAATTCAATCAATAGGAGGTGTTCATCCTAACTTTCTTTAAAATCGATAAAAAAACTCCTCAATATATCTTCTAGCACCTGAATCACTCTTTTTAATTATCTATCCATTTGAGGATGAAAAGCTACACTAAAATTTAGCTTAGTACCCAAGGCCTCATGTAATTTCTTCCAAAATCTTAAGATGAATCTTGGATCCCAATCTGATATGTTGGAAGATGGTAATCTATGCAACTGCACTATCTCACTGATGTATAATTCTGCATACTTTGAGAGTTGGTAGTCAGTTCTGATGAAGTAAGTTAACTTAGTCAATCTATTTACAATTACCCATACAACATTATGATTCTTCCAAGTTTGAGGCAAACAAGACATAAAATCCATCATGATTCAATCCCATTTCCATTCGGGTATTGTTATTCATTGAAGTAAACCGGATGGAACTTGATGTTCTACTTTTACTTATTGACATGTAAGACACTTGGTATCATATTCTACAATGTCTCTTTTCATACCTAACCACTAATAATGTGTCTTCAAATTTTGGTACATTTTAGTACTTCCCGGGTGAATAACTTATGAACTACTATGGGCTTCCTTTATGATGTTCTTTTTCAGCTCATCATCATTATGGACACAAATTCTATCTTTGTAATACAAGTATCCATCCTCTTTGATTACATATTCACTATCCTTCCCTTTTTGAATTTGTTTAAAAATGATAACTAGCTTTTCATCTTGCTTCTGTGCTTCCTTAAATTGTCGTAACAAGTTTAGTTTGAGTCTCAACTCAACTATAATGGCTCGATTAGTAGATACTGATAATCTAACATTCATTACTCTTAAAGTTGATAATGATTTCATACTAAGTGCATCGACTACAAAATTTGTTTTACCTGGATGATAGTCAATGATGCAAACATAATCTTTACTCAACTTTATCCATCTTCTTTACCTTAAGTTCAACTCTTTCTTTGTAGGCAAATATTTAAGAATTTTGTGATATATGTAAATATAACATTTCTCTCCATATAAGTAATGCCTTCCAATGTTCAAAGCAAAGATTATGGCGACTAACTCTAAATCATACGTCAAGTAGTTCCTTTCATAAAGCTTATATTGCCTAGAAGTATAAGCAACTACCTTTCCTTCCTACATAAGTACACATCTAAGCCTGTTATGTGAGGCATCACTGTAGATCACGAAGTCTCTACCATGTACAAGTTGTGTAAGAACATGCGCTTTAGTCAATATGGCCTTTATCTTCTCAAGCTTTCCTGACATTTATTACTCCACATGAATTTTGCATTTTGTCAAAGTAACTTGGTCAAAGGTGTTGTGATTATGGAGAATCCTTTAACAAATCTTCTATAAAATCCTAGAAAACCTAAGAAACTTCTAATCTCTGTAGCATCCCTAGGTGGCTTCCATTATAGAATGAATTTTATCTTCTTAAGATCAACTCTAATCCCATCTGCTAATATGACAAGACCAAGAACTTCATTAAGTCAAAATTCACATTTACTGAACTTGGCATAAAGTTGTTTATCCCTCAAAGTCTGCAACATAATTCTCATATGATCATTATGCTCTTCTTAGTTCCTAGAATAAACCAAGATATCATCAATGAAGACTACAACAAATTAATCCAACTAAGGATTCAAAATATTATTTATGAGATTTATAAAGTCTGTCGGAGTATTTGTGAGTTTAAAAGACATCACTAAAAATTTATAATGCCCATATCTCATTCTAAAAGTTGTCTTTCCTTTACCCTTAACTGGTAATATCCTGATTTTATATTAATTTTAGAGAAAAAACTTACTTTAAGTTGATCAAAAAGGTCATCTATTCTAGGCAGTGGATATTTATTCTTCAATCACTTTATTCAGTTGTCTGTAATCCACACATAACTTAAAAGACCTATCTTTCTTCTTGACAAATAACACAGGTGCACCCTAAAGAGACACACTAGGGTATATAAAACCCTTCTCAAGAAGTTCTTATAGCTGGATTTTCAATTCCTTAAGTTCTGTGGGTGCCATCTGATATGGTGCAATGGATACTAGTGTTGTACTAGGTATCACATCAATAGAAAATTCAACTTCTCTTTCTAGTGGTAGCAACTCCTCAGGAAATACGTCCTAGAAGTCACATAAAGTTCATATAGCTTGAATTTTAGGAACATCCTTTCTAGTTTCAAGAACAGAAGCTAAGTAAGCTATACACTCCTTTTTAATAAGCCTTTTTGCTGCTATCACTAATATAACATTGAAGAGAAAACTTTACTTTTGTCCAATAACAGTGATCTCATCACTATCAACTATTCTAGGAGTGATTCTTTTAAGATGACAATCTACCATTGCATGATGTCTAGAGAGCCAATCCATTCCAAGGATCACATCAAATTCACAAAATGGAAGTTCAATCAAATCACTAGGAAATTCATAACCTTGTATTCTTAACTGACAATTCTTGTAGACCCTATTTACCACCACACTATGACCTAAAGGATTTGTAACTAGAATATAATGTTCAAAGGTGTCAACAAGTATCCCAATATTTTTAGGCAATGACATATATATATATATATATATATAAGAATGTGTAGGTCTTAGGTCTATCAATGCATGAATAGAAATTTCAGAGATAGTAAAAGTACTCGATATCACATCTGGGGAATCCTAGTTATCACAAGCCTGTATAGGATATGCACGCACTATAATACGAGTATTAGATCCATCAACTATCTCTGATGCGGCCTTCAGACCACTAGCACTAGAACTAGCTACCATACTTCTACCTCTACCCCTCGGAGTCATAGGAACTGGTCTCTCTTGTAACATCCCCTCACTTACGGGAAAGGGTATATTGGTAATTTAGCACGGGTTAGGAGTGTTTAATATTGCATTGACATATTCATGTATTCATATATGCACATAAGTAGCGAATAGTGAATTTTTGCACATGTAAATGTTTGTACATGCATTCATGACATTTTCTCGGTTTAATTGTGAATAACTGTGATTATTTGAAAAACATGCCTTTTGTGTGTAAAATTGGTATTGGAGAGGATTATTAGGGTTTTCACATTTTTAGAGAATTATGGAAATTTTTTGAGAATTTTTCGGAATCGTTTCCGGACCCTAAAAATTGTCAAGTGATAGAATAGGGATCTACCGGTAGTGAAATTTACTGTCCAATGGCACTGGAAACTTAGACACATGAAATTAAGAATTTTT
>JANZXR010000172.1:6507895-6551346 GCA_027575705.1 Erythroxylum echinodendron
AATGTATGTGATGCCATGTGGAGTTTGTAGTGATTGCACGTAGCGCTCCCTAATCTTAGGATATGTGTCGGAATGACCTACAGGCGTTCCGGTGCGTACCCTAGGATAATGGGGTGTTACAATTTATGCTTTTTTAGATTTAGGGATTTAAGGTAAGGATAATCCATCCTCTACAACTTGGTTGCTTGATTCTGCAGCATCAAATCCTATGACTAGTTTAGCTAATTTGCTGCAAAATGTCCGTCCATATCTTGGTTTCGAATATATTCAAGTTACTAATCGAAATACTCTACCTATTACTGCTGTTGGAGATATTCCTCCAATTTTTGACAATACCTTTATATCACCTAGACTTTCTAATAATCTCCTTTTTGTTGGACAACTAGTGGCAAATAATTGTACTATATGTTTTTCTCATGATGGTTGTTCTGTGCAAGATCAGGTGTCAGGTTAAGTGATTGCGAAGGGGCCTAAAGCAGGACATTTGTTTCCATTACATGTTTCTATTCCGAGAAATGTTATTTTAGCTTACTGTACTATTTTCAATAAGAGTAAGGTATGGCATAAACATTTAAGCCATCCCAATTCTGCTATTTTGTCTTACTTGTTAAACTATAGGCTATTGGGTAATACTAATCAATTGTGTCTTTCTCATCTTTCCTTTGATTGTTCAACTTGTAAATTACGAAAAAGTAAAATGCTTCCTTTTTAAATTAATGGTAGTCTTACAAAAAAATGCTGTGATATTATTCATAATAATGTATGGGGAATTTCACCTGTTATTTCTCATGAATATTATAAGTATTTTGTGACATTTATTGATGACTATAATCGATTCACTTGGATTTATATTCTTCATTCTAAATCTAAGGTTTTTTTCTGTTTTTAAGACTTTCTCCAATATGTCTAAACTCAATTTTCTGTTGTTATCAAAGTTCTTAGATCAGATTCTAGTGGAGAGTACATGTCTAGTGCCTTTCATGAGTTTTTAAATCAAAAAGGTATTCTCTCACTATATTCTTGTCCATATACACAGCTCAACAAAATGGTTTGGCAGAATTGAAAAATCATCATCCCTTAGAAGTAGCTCGAACTGTTACTTGAATCTTCAATTCCACATACTTTTTGGGTCAAAGCTTTATCTACGGTCGTTTATGTCATTAACAGATTGCCTTCTAAAACTCTACATCTTGATTCTCCTTATTATCATCTTAATCAACAATATCCTAATTATCGGCATTTGTATACTTTTGGTTATGCTTGTTTTTTTCGTTTGGCTTCTTATGAACGTCATAAACTTTCTACTCAATCTATTAAATGTGCATTTATAGGATACAGTTCTGGCCATAAAAGGTTTTGTTTGCTATGATCCTAGTTCCAAGAAGCTCCGAGTTTCTCACAATGTTTTTCTTTTTGAAAATCAAATTTTCTTCCCAACTTGTGTTCAATCATCACCTAAAGTTGTTTTTCTTCCTAGTTTTGATGACCTGTCTTCCTCTATTGAATAGTTCAAGCCTGGATTTGTGTACAACCGACGTCTTTTACCACCTCCCCTTCTTGATCTAGAAACTTTTTGATCTAGCTCCACCTATTGTGAGACGATCCACTAGAATGTCTCGACCTCCAACTAAGTATGACTCTTATCATACATCATTTATTATTGTTTTTTTCCTCTATTTTGGTTCCATCTTCTTACTTACAGGCAAATAAGCATAAGTGTTGGAAAATTGCAATGAAAGAGGAACTTCAAGCTCTTCAAGACAATCAGACTTGTGAAATTGTCCTCTGTCCACCTAAATTCAAGCCTATTGGGTGTAAATGGGTTTACTTAGTGAAACTTCGCTCTGATGGGACTTGGAATGCTATATGGCAAGGATAGTTGCTCTTGGTAATCACCTAGAATATGGGATTAATTACGAGGAGACATTTGCTCCTATTCTGAAATGACTACAGTGCGTACTATTCTTGCCATTGCTGCTTCTCAGGGTTGGAAACTTCAAAAGATGGACGTTAAAAATGCCTTCCTCCATAGGGACCTCAAAAAGGACACATACATGATGCCTCCTCCTGGTTTGTTTTCCTCTTCTACTTTGGAAGTTTGTAAGCTGAAACATTCGTTTTATAGCTTAAAACAAGCTCCCCAAGCTTGGTTTGAGAAGTTTTGCTCTACTTTGTTTTAATTTCAATTTGTACAAAGTCAATATGACTCTTCCTTGTTTCTTCATAAAACTTTCATGGGAATTGTACTTCTTTTAGTCTATGTTGATGATATTGTTATAATTAGAGCAAACATTTTATTGATCAGTCAGCTTCAACAGATCTTCATGATTCTTTTCATATGAAGGATCTTGGACAACTTACCTATTTCTTGAGAATGGAAGTTCATACTGACTCTTTTAGAATATTTTTGCACCAGCATAAATACACTCAAGATTTGGTTACTTTAGTTGGTCTTCAAGACTCTTCCAGAATATTTTTGCACTAACAGAAATACGCTCAAGATTTGGTTACTTTAGCTGGTCTTTATGACTCTTCGACTGTTGATACTCCTCTAGAAGTGAATTTTAAGTATTATACTGAAGAGGGTGAGCTACTTTCTGATCCTTTATTGTATTGATGATTAGTGGCAACGTGAACTACCTAACTATCACTAACCTGACATCTCTTTTGCGACATAAGTTAGTCAGTTTCTATACTCTCCAAGACATCTACACTTAGTTGTTGTACATCGCATCATTTGTTATCTAAAAGGTACTTCTTCTCGTGGTTTATTCTTTCCCACTGGATTTCTTATAAAAATGGTTGCCTTTAGGGATGTTGATTGGGCTACCTGTCCTAATACATGTCGCTCTGTCACCGGTTGGTGCATATTTCTTGGAAATTATTTGATATCATGGAAGAGTAAGAAACAAGATCGTGTCTTCAAATCTTCCACCGAGTCTGAATATCGTGCTATGTCTGCTACATGTTATAAGATTACTTAGCTTTGAGGATTGTTGATTGAGCTTGGGTTTCCTCTATATGATTCCACTCCTCTCCATGCTGATAACATTAGTGCCATTCAAATTGCTACTAATCCAGTTTACCATGAGCGTACTAAGCATATTGAAGTGGATTATCATTATATTTGGGAAGTTGTGAATACTTGTGTTGTTTCTCTTCTTCATGTTTCCACTACCTTACAGATAGTTGATGTGTTTACAAAAGTTCTCTCTCGGCAGTGCTAACAAATTGATGCTTCTTAACCGATCAACATTAATTTGAGGGAGGATGTTACCATATATAGATAACATTTATTTTGTTATAACTACTGTATATTTGCTTATATTGTACAACTATGATTAGAGGTTAATCAGCCTATAATAGCGTCTACAATTATTCTTTAGATTGTACAGTTATAACTATAATCAAGTTGTATATTCATCTATTTATTTGAGTAAAGGTCAAAAGAATATCATAAGGTATTCAACCAAAATTTCTCTCTTTTTCTATCAAGTTTATCAAAAGGAGCGAGTTCGTACTAGAAAAATAAAACAGTTTGTTTCTTCTAGAGTTTGTGGTTTAGTTTTCAGTGCTCTCGTTGAATGGTTATGTCCTCTTAGTAATTATAGCAGTATTCACTATAATTTTATCAAATTGGCTAAAGCTTGTTTAGGGTAATCAATAACTGATATGATCCAACTTCAGAAGTGAATTACAGCTCGTTCGAACCCATCACATCCTGAAACGGCCTATCAATCATGCACTATCCCAAGTCAATAGGTTATCATCGAAGGGGTTCACACTTGAGTTTCTAGGTATGCTTAGGTTTTGCAAATAGTTAAACATACTAAATTCCAATTACTAGTTTCCAGTTTCAGATAGTAGTGCAGGGATTCTTGATGGCCTACTTTCAGTGAGTAGTGCTTTAGTTTCCTTCTTTTGGATGATTGCGTGGAACAAGTGCATAAATGATCATCGTTCAATCCAAAATCTCGCATTAAAGCGGAACCTTATAGAGGTCTGATAATATACAACCTTACTTTTACATAAAAGAGGTAAGGCATAGATATAATTAGGAAAAGAAGCTGTGGCAATGATCCCAAAGAAAATTCTATGGAGGCTTTCCTCACCGATATAATAGGAAAAAAGTGCGAGTCTAAAGTGATGGTTGATTCAGAATATCAGTTTCCTTGACATCATCATATAATTGCCAATGCTTCCGTTACATAGCATATAGACTGGAGAATACATCAGATAAAGGGACACATTGCTCTAGCGAACATTTCTGAGTCCCTCTTCTACACTGTACATGGGAAATATATATATATAGAATATAAACTGCAGAAACCTTGGGAACAACTTGGATATGTGAAGTATCAATAACCTTTGTTGCCTATAAACAATCATCTTACTAGCTCCTTAGATATCAGATACCTAAAGGTAAAATTGTGAGGTATCCATTCAATGCCCTTCCGGGGCTTTCCTAGCAGACATTTCCTCATTGACTTTCTTAGAGACTCAGGCAATGACTTCTGAACCATTTCAATGATGCCAGCCTGACACAGACCCAAATCCTTCGCAAAGGATTCCACAATCTTTGGAAGTAGGATTTTGCGGTCCTTGCGCACGCCAAAAGTAGCTCGAATGTACTCTTCTTTTGCAACTTCGAGTTCCTGAAATACCCTCTTAGGAGTATACACACGAACCTGGGAAAAAAAGCTACGTCAATTACTTGCATGTTAATAAAATAAACCGAAGCTAAAGGTGGACAATTTGATCTAAACATTAAAGACACAAGGAAAGTGAAGTACTGCAGGATCAGAATGGCTTCCTGAACAGAGAGCAAAGTGCAAAAGGGGTTCTGCGTGCTCGATTGCATATGCTTGCCGCTCATCACCTCTCTTGAATTTTGACCTTGATGGCAGCAACAATCTTAGCCACTAAAATGAAAAGTAAGCTTTATCAGCCTTGCTACAAGAAGTTTACTAATCATAAAAAACAAGTTCCTAACAGCTTCCATTTTCCAAACAGAGTAGTGACACATGCATGCTTGTAGATTGTGTGTATGATGAACAAGATGACTTTTGCATTGATGTAACAAAGAGATGAATTTCAAGAATCGTTCACTGTGAGCCAATATCTATACTTCAGGCTACTCTCCGATGACCATGCTATTACTAGTCCTCAAGGCCTAGCTAAAGCTTGAGATTCACCTGTCCAGGACGAGACATTCTGCAACCAAAGATAGAACTTTGTACTGTGTCCGCGCTGATTGTGTGTCCACCAACATTGTAAGCAGCCTGTATGCACCATGGTCAGAAGAGAAATGAATAATTGTGACAAATTCTCTGCAAATGAAGAGCATAATGAGCTCTTCTTACCTTCAAAAGTAGAAAGACCCTCTTGACACTGTTTTGTGGAATCCCATAAGCCAGAAATGCCTGTTCAGAAGAAAAACAGCAGTCGCTTAATTAGGAATAATGCGAAAGTCAACTTTCCATTGAACATTTCCGAGGAAAAGAATCATTACATGCATCACAAGCGCATTGTGCACATTGATCCAAAATGCTATCTTTTCCTCGTGGTTAAGCTTACTAGGTCTTACTTCTTCTAGACGGCAGATAAGTGATCTACAACAAAATGACTTGTTTAAGTGCAAGAGAACTTTTAATGAATTTACATTATGGCTAGGCTATTAAATGCCATCTGGTGATGACTAAACATCAACAATTGCTCACCTGAAGTTTTCTAGTAAGTGCTCAACATCTCCCAACTTTTGACTGTCTCTGTAAATCCATGGCACTTCAACCATTGTGCTATATGGCCCACTAAACTCTTTCAATCCTTCAACAAGGAAAGGGTTTTCCAATCGTACATCAAAAGATGAACTATTTCTGAACCCTGGACTCCAGATATCACCATGATCTCTTGGGGAGAATGGACTAACTGAGGAATGTGATGAATTGGGGGATGAAAGGCCATTATGGGTCAAAGGTGGGTCAGCAAGTTTGCAATATATGGCTGACATGCACTTGACCATATCCTCAGAAAGTTTGTTAGGTGATTCTGTAACATGATCAGAGACACGTGTACCAAGATGCTCTGCCAAACTGATTATACTGGATGCATTCTGAGAATACTGTATAAAACCACAGAAAATAAGTGATCCACCTGGGCGACTTAAGTGGCGTTACAAAGAATTTTAGTTTCTTTAAAGTTCTTTCTGTACTAGCATTGGAATTGGAAGTGCATTGCAGTAAAAGGTCGTTGAAATAAGGCAGAGCTATGATATGGTCAAACATTATAGCCAGTTTCAGGGAGTCAAACAGAGAATAACTATAAAAAACACTAGGGACTTTATGTTAGTGTTACCTCAACCATGGACAATGGTTGGGAATGGCAGACACGTGCTGTCCTTCCCAAAAACTCTGCTGGAGGGGAGTTTCTAGTAGAGAATGTTGAACGTTGTGATAGGGTAGAGTGACAACGGTGAATGCTAGAATCTAACGGGTTCTCTTGACCTCTAGTGCCACTAAATTCCTTCTGCAGATTATCGCGTGACTGGAAACCAGAAAGCACATGTGGACTTCCTCTCCTTGACGTGAAATCAGGTTGGGGAACATCCAGCAACCTGCCTTTAGGAGTTGATGTTGTTGATTTTGCCGTTTCATTCTTGTGTGAAGGAGATACTGCAGAAGTTTTTTGATCAAATGCTTGGCGGTATAATGAAAGAAGATATTGTTCCAGATACACAACTTCCAACTCTAACACTGCAATTTCCTTGATTAGTTCTGCAGCTGGCTGCAACAATAAAAATACAAAGGCACAGAGCATATTAGAAATCAGCAAGTTAATATTCACAACGACGATTGGATTCTGTTTGACAAGTGGAACCCACAAGAACCAGGAGCAAGATGCAACCACAAGTTTTGACAACTCAACTATTAGCATTATATGCCTAGCTCAACTTGACTACAATGAGTTAAGCTTCAGGAGACTGTATAGTTAGATCGACAGTGATCAAGAGAAGGACTTCTTTGCAATTCTCTGGAAACTAATCAGGGAATTACCTTAGGCATTGACACATCAGCTGTAATATGATGAGACAAAGGTCTATGACTCAACGCTTTTTCCAAAGCACATCGAACCTCAAACTGATCTTGCAATCTTTTCTCAAGCTGTAGTATCTGCATACAAGTGATTGTGGAACAAAACAGAGTCAACAAAAAATGTTGAAGTGCCACAAGAAACTTATGATTTCAACAACAAAGGATTTATGTTTCACACCTCTTGCCTCAAAGATCTTCCAACTGAAGTCTTAGGAGATTGTTTCTTGTTAGTTTTGATAGAGTTCTTCAAATCCCCCATATCCTGATTACACCAGAACTCAAATATAAGTATAGTACTTGATCTAGTTTGAGGTTCTAATGGATGATTAAAATCTTGGTCCAAAATAACATCGTCACTCAGTGGTATATTTGCAACTATTGTATATTTTTCAACATGGGCCACAAGGAAGATTTGACTAGAAGTAATCTGTTGCTTTCTAACCTACTCCAAACAAGGACCTTCATAGTAGATGCAAAGGAAAAAAGAAACTGGAATAAAAAGTGAAGAAGAGATCCGGGGTCTGGCTGTTCTTGTGCCAAGGCCATCATATAAGATGAAATCAGAATAGCTATACAATCCATATTATGAATTAAGCCTTCAAGCGAATAGAACACTCCAGATTTATTAACAAAAGAGTGAAAGAGACTAATCTTACATATTTTCTAAGGCATGGTGGTTCCAACGAACTATATAATCCATCTTCCTCGACTTGTTTCTTGTATGGGAAGCTGCCATAGTGAAGATGAAGTATATGAACTGGAGAAGAAAAAGAACTGAAAAGTATGCTTCCGCAAACTAGTCAGCCGCATAGATAACTTACACAACCTAGTACAACATTTTACTGTATTGTCTTGTCCAAGTTGTAAAAGGGAAAGATAGCATAATAGATACCATTACCTTCTGCATAAGGCCCAGTTAGCAATTAATTTCCTAAGCTCCATTTAAAAAAAAAAAATCCTTCTTGTGAATTTCAACCCCAGAACGAGTAAAGAACACAGATTTCATGATAAGAAGACCAATTTAAGGACAGTTGAAGAGAATCCTCAGTTTAACACTCTTTCTTGATGCAATAATTTTGGCTGGACCACAAAGCTCTCAAGGTTCTTCCTTGTGGACATAGTGCCTCACTAATATTAGAAATAGAGCCAGTATAGGGAATGTATACAATATAGTTCTCGTGGTTGCTACTTTTTAAACACAGTATTTTACAGCTGTGAATGCTCAAGTTTCAGTCAGCGAAATAAACCAGTCACAAGAACTATTCCTGTTAAGAGAACCCCGCGAGTGAAAACATGAACTGCAACAGGCAACCAGAAGAATAATTACAAGCTACCAAAATATAACAAGTACCTCTTTGACCTCTTATGCCCAGGAGCCACTTTATCACCCATAATTTTACGGCTTTCAACCACTTCAGACAACATCTCTGAAAGCCCATTTCCAAGCAGCAGCTAGTTAATCAAAACTTTTGAAGGAAGCGAATTAAGTGTAGTGAAACCAAAGGTAAAAAAAGTTACCATTACACCCCTGGAACGAAAGACGTGAGTACGCAGATGGGTGCCTTCAGAGATTGACCAGAGCAGTAGAACCAGTAGCTCACGGAAACCAAATTGGTTTGGAGAGAGCAGTAATTAGAATCCAAAAACTTCACTTGTCTTCTTGTATATGAACAAAACGAGAGTTAGAGGAAGTACTGTCAAAGTGATCATTTGTAGTTACCAGAGTCGGAACATAACAGAGGCTGAAAGAGATCGATTTCACCAATGCTACAGAGTCTGCCGCTCAGTAAAGATAGGACATTTGAGCTTTTGACCGGTGAACCTTCACCTTGAAGAGTCTCCCACTCTGTATAAATGAGGTGACTTTTGTAAGAAACAGAGGGACCTTTGGCATTAAAAAGTGGAAAACCAGCTCGTGGGCTTAAAATGAAGAAGAAAGTTAGCACGAGTCTGGACCTCCAAATGTCAAAGCGTCTAAAGCTAGATAATTTCTACTCAACTGGAGAGATCCAAGGGACAAAAAGAGAGGAAGCTATATATAGTGGCTGTGACTGTTAAGCGAAAGTAAAATATAATATAATAGTGCTGTCAACCCATATATTTCCATATTCTCTTCTCTTGTTGGGGAGCAAGTGGGAGTTGGTGAACCTCCCTACACCCCGTGTCTCGTAATCTTGCATCCACTATATGCTGTCCTCTGTGTACCTTGGCTAGTCACATTCACTTTTATTTGCACTTTTGTGATGCAGAAGAAATAGTGCAGAATGATAGAAAGAAAACCACTAGAAATTTCAATCTAAAAAAACTTTCATTTCTTCATCAATAGATTAATCTGTATAATTAAGTTTGCTGGAGTCAAGCCAAGGTAAAAATATATGCTAATTCGATGCAATCATTGTAATCTGAAAAAACAAATTGTTGGACCAGCTTACCAAACTTTTGCCGTATGATTGCTAAGATGTTACTTTCCATGTTGACAGACCCCTCTAAACTTAAAGTCAAAAAGGTTTCAATTACTTGCAATCCAACGTTAACCCTGATTTGATATTACAGGACTTTACTTAAGCTTGTATATTACCAGCCTAGGCAAATCTACAGGTGAAACAAAGATTTCCAGGTGCCACGGGACAAGAAAAGTCTTCTTTTTACTGTCATTCGCAAATATAAAAGGCTCATTTACCAGAACTGATCGACATGCTTAAAGATTAAATAAGACCATAGAAGACAAAAACTACGACTTTAGAGTGAAGTAAGGCCACTTCTACGTAAACAAGAATAAGATTTGCCGCTACAACTAACGTGATTGCTAAAGTTTGACTAACCCTAGAAAGAGATACTGAGTAATTACAACGTCATGGCTCAAATGTACGGTCCAATTAAACTTGTTGGTCTTTTACGTTTCTTGAAAGATGAAGGAAGTCGTTAGACTCCAAATTCTGATAGTTGTAGGACAATGCACAAAGCCATGCAATGTACCAAGCTTGTCAGTTACTTTTGCTTCCAAAACTTTGATGGGTTTGTTTGCTTCTCAAGAAAGTTAACGTCTTTATAGAGCACTTCTCCAGGTACAGGCGTACAGCCCGAAAGTTGCTCCAAAGCGAGTCCATCCAAATATAACGATTATAAGCATTTAACTAGCATTAACCAAGAAAAAAGAGTCAAAAGTCCAAGTGTAAGTTGCTAAAATGTTTTCAGCCTACAGGAAGAAAAGCAGTTTCACCTAAAAAGGAACGAAGGATAAGAGGGATAAAGTAGACATTGGATGCTTGGAAATGAAATGAGGTTTTGTGGGGCATATCATTGTCTAAAGCTCAGCTCTTTTGAGAAAAATCAGATCATGGACAGATGGATACCCCATATTGTCCTTCACTAGACAAGGAACTAATCTTTGTCAAAGAATCCTCAAAATAAAAATATGATGGTATATGGAGGTCTTGACCTTTCCCACCATTCGATGCAAAAGAAAAGGTAACTCTATGTGCGTGTTCAAAGGTGGTCAGGTTCCCCTTTTTGTCGTGATGTTCGTTTCCTCAGAAAAACAAAGTATCTTTTCTCGCTGCAACAACTGTGAGAAGAAGATAAAGAGACGAGAGAGGCTGTCTCTTGGAAAACTTGCTATTTCTGATTGTCCTTTGTGGTTGAGATTGTACGAAATCCAAAAACTTTCTGTGGTAATCCCATCTGCTTATTAAATGTCCAAATCCAAAACCGTATGTAGAGCCTGGTTTGTGGATGGTTTACAAACATAAATATGGAGACTTAAACATGCCATACAATAAATTCCTGAAAAAGTTTGAATGGATATTTTGGACTCACCTTGGAGATTAATCTGGGACCATCAGGATTCAGGAGTTGAAATTTACATTTCCAATATATAAATAAATGAAACTTCTGTTTTATCTTATTCAATGATTCTATGCAGGGATGATTTTTCAATGTCAGACTTGTAAGAGCGTCAGGAAAATTATGTTTTTTAAGGGGTTCGATTTTTCAAGCAGATGCATCATTTTTCAAACAAATCTGACAGACATGCTCAAATTTTTGGATTAAAAACAATTAATCTCTTGAATCGTGAACTAAAAACAGGAAGAAAAAAAAACCCCTTTTTAAAATTATAAAATCGTCTGAGAGTTCCAAATACACTGAGATTTTCCTCGAAATTTAGTCAGTTTGTAAACACAAGATTAGGTAGATTTCATGTGTCCCTATGATATTTAGATCAAGAATAATGTCTTTTATATTGCCAAATCTCTTGTTTCCCACAATTGTCTGAATGGTAAAACAATGCCTGCTATCCTTCTTATTTAATCTCTCCAATGGTGAATTTCATTGGCAACTTATATGTGAGATTCAATTTAGAACTGACCAGATAATAATCAAGTATAGTGTAGCTTCAAACAGGTTCCAAGACTATCATTTTTCAAGGAATCACGCATTTACTCAAGTGGAAGGAGGCAAAAGGGACAAATTAGAAATGATTATAAAAGATGCATGAAGTTCGAAGGAAGCTTGAAAGATTCCAGTGCTCAGATTCGAATCGAAGGACAGTTGAACTTGCTTCTTTGTATGAAACCAACCTGTTTTGTTATAAAATTATTTCAATGTATTGAATTTTGTTTAAAAGGTAGGTTTACATATAAAGAGACTGATGTATTGAACTTAAAATCTTAAGAGAACGAGTTATACATACTTTCTTTCACATCAAATTTAAAGATTATTAGTTATTATTAAACTAATTTTTTAATTTAACTTCAAACATATGCATAAGCATGCGTGGTTTCGCATCATTCTTGCAAGCATCCATCGAAGACAGACTTAACAATTTCACTTTGTCATAAAAGAAGATGACAGTTCAAATGCTGAATCCAATTCAAAAACCTGTCTCATAATCCATGCTTCCCTCTCTGACCATCCTCATCCTCCTGATTACTGCATAACAAGTGGGGACTAACCAAAGCATTGCCTCGAGTTGGCAAATTCACATAATCCAGAAGACATGTCCTTTGGCTATGGAGAGATTGACAGGGAAATCAAATTATATGTTAATGGTACCAGTGGTGGGCAAAATGAGAGAGACCTACAAGAGGAGGGCTAACGACGTTGTATAGAATAGCATTGGTGATGGGTCAGGGATGGCGCTTCACGCTTGGAATCCCACAACTGTGACATAAAAAAAGAGAACTTTCCAAAAACATTTGGACAAAGAGTCAATGCCAATCATAACCAGCAAAAGGCATCTCCATTCTCCAACTTTTGCTGTCCCCACTTCACTGCTTTTGCTCTCTCTACTATAAATGGTCCAAAACGGCTTGTCCGATGTACCTCCTGGAATATGCAAATCGTGGTCTATAGACTCGTAGATGATCATGGGTGCATTATTTTAATGAACCAAATTATTACTCTTTAGGCCTTCAAGTTGTCTCCTTTTCACACCAACTCTTTTCATCATGTTTGCCAACTTCGCTTGTTAAGGACCATCTAAGGTTAAGGAGAGTATCACATTTTTGTCACTTTGAATAACTTTGCACATCATCTTGGGACAATCATATTATTTATCCTCTATTTTTTAAAATAGTTAAATTCTCTTATATTAAAATTTTTATTAAAATGTATCTTAAATTTTTAATTTAATTAAGTATTTCTATTAATTTATGATATCGAAAAATTGACATGATATATTTAAAGTAAGTTATGTATAAACTCCTTTATTTTTATTAAAGTCATTTGAACATATTTACACAATTTAAAAATTACAAGATAAATTATGTCACAACACTAGTAGGTTTTAAGCACATTTGGTTAATTTTAAGGAAAAATATGAAACTTAAGATATAAAAGACATTATTTTAGGGACAATTTCAAATTAAAAATTCGTGGTTGTGATATAAGTAAATGGGGTTACAGAGAGATGAGTGTTGTTAAATAATGACTTGAATTGAGAATAAACATGAGTTAAAAAATATATATAAACTAAGTGGGGCGATCAAGAATTAATGAAACAAAAAATGTAATTAAGAACTCAAACAAGAGGTATAAATTACATAGTCCTTTCAAGTTGAAATTTTGTTTTTTATAATAATTTTAATTTTTATATGTGTTAAAAAAATTGAAATGAAAATAATTTTTTTTTACATAATTTATTTTGAGTGTTAGCTCTTATTTCCTTTTGATCTGGCTGAAATTTACTTCTGTACGAGTGTTTTATAGTATGTATTCTTAGCTTACCTTTTATTGTTACTTTTATATTGTCTTACCTGTTTTTATTATTCATGTCACTTTTGGTTATTTTTATTATTTATTTGTATTTTTGTATTTTTGTACTCAATTACTTTATTACATTTTTTATGTTTGTTTGACTTATTTACTTAGTTATTTTATTTTATTATTTTTGTTTGGCATATTTATACATCCATTTTTAATTTTGTAACATCTTTGGACAAATTGAAATTGAATTTATTGAAAATAGTCTTTCTATTGGATAAGGATAAGATTGTGTATTTTCAAATTTTCTCAGACTTCACGTCTTAACTGGACTTTAACTAAGTGTTAATTATTTTGAGTGTATCATAATAACTTTTTAATAATAAAGCTTGACGGAAATACTTGATTGAGTTTAAGATGAAGAAAATAAGGTTGTTCTTAATTAAGTACGTGCCTATCTACTCCTTTTCTCGTCGATCCAACGTCTACGAGGCCATTGTTTTGGTAACGATGAACTGTAGGAAGAACTGAAGGATTTACTTTTGCTGGTGAAGAACATGGTCCGAGGGTTACCTGCACACTTACTTTAGCTCTAGCCTCTTCTAACTGCAAAAAAGTGGCAACCATCATTCAAGGAGAAAAGCAAAGCAAAGCATGCTGCTTTCCATTTATCCCTTACTTTTCTCTTCTCTACAGTCAACTCAGAACAACATGAATACATTCTTTTTATTACAAAATCATGTATGGTCAAACACTGATTCTCAGTTATCTTATGCTATGCTCATAGCATTACAAGCTGACGACTTTTTGAAAACGTGTGTTAACTTAAAAATTCATTGTAGTTTAATAATGCTTTGGTCTTCCCTTTGGCATTGCATGCAAGGAGTTCTAGGACCTCCAATTTTCTGTTGTCTAAACTATGCTCCGCTTCAAATAAATTACAATGTTTAACAAGAGCAAAGGCTTGATGGGATGAGAAGCCTTTAAACAATTAGTGGAAGAAAGTAGGCTAAAGTCCAAAGTAGCCTTCAACCCTTTTTAGGCAGATTTTCTCTCTTTCCCAATCTTTCTTTCTCCTTTAATTTTCCTTTTCCTAAAAAGGGTTTAAAGGAATAAAGGGTTTCAAAGTTAACCTAAAGATTGCGAAGAGCATCTCAGCTTAAACACAGGCCAATTATGTGAATCCCTTCTTCGACGCCTCAATTTAGGGTTTCTTGGTGTTATAGTTTATTAGGTAATATATCCCTGTCATATAATACAATTGCTTCTAATCATATCTCTTCTATGGTCAAGGAGATGTGACCTTTTTAACTCAAATCTATGTGTTATTGGTTTGATAGTTATAGAGGCGATACAAGAATGAACTTGCTGGTGAAACTACTTGCCACAGTATTATATACACAGTAATCCTCAAGTACAATTGATTTTCTATAGAATGATTAATTTTTAATATAAAATTCTTTATGATTATTAAACCAAACCTGAGCTACATATGCAGGTTTAAGCAAGGTGGTTATTAATGGTTGGACCCAGGACAGTGATCCAAGCCCACTCAACACTAAGTAGGCTTTGAACAATAACTTTCCAGTGCGGTCCATACTCCATAAGCATGGGTTTAGTTTAACTTTGGAACAATTTGCACATCATCTCTCATTTATCATGCTTGAATTTGATTGACCAGATGGACATAGACATCCACACTTTTTCTGGTTTAGCTACTTGTTAAATTTCTTTTCCTATGGCTATAATCCAATCATTTGAAAGGATAGTCTTAGACTTTGTTAAAAGAACATATCTTTATTAATTTTACTGCCAACATTTTTTAAAAATGAAATTGGGAAGTGCTATGTCTCAAAGTATGACATATATGATCAACAACAACAATGGTCTAATAAAACTCCTGCTAAACATGATATCTGGCCTTTGGGGAAGGTACAGTGTATGTTGCTTTACTCCTAGTTAACAGAGAAGTTATTTTTAAATAACTCAAAAATAGTAAAAGTATGACATGTCATTTTTATTAAAAATTTTAATAAGAAATAACATAAATCATATATGTCTCAATTTAATAAAGTATAATAAATTATAAAATATATAAAAATAAAGTTGGTTTATTAAAAAATTTGTATCTTAATTCTATTTAAAGATAATATTTACTTTAATTTAAGGTTGGTAATATTCAATCAATCCAATTTAGCCTAGACTAAAATTAACGAATTAAGTTGGAATATGAGATTGAATAATATATAACAATTTTTTTAAATTATAAAAATTTTTAAAAACCAATGGATCAAAATAAAAATGTTTATCTTAATTAAAGATAATAGTTACTTTAATTTAAGGTTACCAATATTAGGTCGATCCAAATGGATTAGGATTAAAATTAACGAATTAAAATTGAATTTAGAAGTCATGATATTATTTTTTGAATATATAATAAATACGTATTAAATAAATCATCATAATTTATCAACAATTTAAAATTAGATGACTGACCTAATTTAAGTGAAAATTATAAATTGCCGACATGTGTTGACCATAAGTTAACCAGCAATTCATCATTGCGTAACCTAACGTAGTTGCATATTGCATTGTTTTCTATGAAACTGATTTTGACTTCCTGTATAGGCAGAAGAAATGTGTAACGCGTAAGCGATTGATACGACGTCGTGGTGGCTACAGTGAAAACGCAAATGTCTAAGCGCTTTCCCAAGCCTCGGAATCATAAAAACTCACCTAGTCTACAACTATCAGCCGAGCCGAGCCAAGTGAGTCCTGTTTCTATTCTATTTCTATCAAAAATAGAAGAAATAAAAGAAGCCATAAGCAGATTGATTTGATTTGTTACATGGATAAAGGATTTAGTTTCTAATTTCAAAAGAAAATGAATAAGAATATAAAAGCCCTACAGAAACGCACTCCTTATCCCGCTTCTCTCTCTCTATATCTCTCATCTCATCTCATACTTTTTGTTTCCCTTAGATTTATAAAAAAAAAAAAGCCAGCTTTTTCTTCTTCATACAGATACACACATACCCTCTACCGTACCCCCAACCATACTCTCCCTTTCTCTCTCTAGAGCTTTCTACATATGTAACTATCTTGTATTTCCTTTTTCAATAAACAGCTCTTTAGGCCACGGGGCACTAGCCATAAGCCCAATTGTCAATCTTGTTGTTCTGTTTCGATTTCGTCCCTCCCTGACCCTGTACTCAACCCCCCCTCTTTTACCCTTCACAAAATCTGGTCACATCTCTCACTAGCCATATTGACAGAAATTGGCCAAGCAATTTTTTCAACACACAATTATCACACATGCCCACCAAAAAAAATTGTCTAACGCCTGTCAATTTTCTCACCTTCACCCCCATCTCTTAAATCTTGTAACCAAAACCAAAAACAACATCTATTCCAAAAGGTGGTGATCTCTGTGCGAGGCTATTTCTGTTTTGAGGTACATTACCCATTACTCCTCTCATCACATAATCGTCTGTGTTACTTATTACTAGTCACGAGAGGGACAGACAGACAACCATCTATGTTGCTTATGTTGTTGCATGTCACATACGTTTCTCTTACAGTCAATTTTTTTTTTTTTTTTGTGACCTAGCTGCTACCTCCCCTGCTGCTAACCTCACTATAAATTTTAAACCCACAAAGGACAAACAACCCCAACTCAAAACCGGGCAACCCCACTTCGATTCAACCTTTAATTTGGACTCCCCATTGATAATTACTATATTTTATGGATCAAAATTGTGTCTTTATGGTGTTTCCTAATTTTCCTGATCGGACCCACCCTCTGGTTCACCCCTATTTCACATACGTATGATGTTGAGGGGTTTTATAGGTAATGTGAAGGCCTCCAATTCTTGCTTAGGTTAATCATGGGAATTTCGGAGTAATGCAGCTCCCGTATTGGGTCAAGTGGATTGGGGTTTTAGCTCATGCTATCTGAACTATTTGTCGCTTAAGGTAGTTTCTAGGATCTGGCCTGTTAATCTTTATAAGAAGTTTCCCTTTTTTTTTTTGGTTTTAATTCCCTGGTTACATCTGCTATGTATTATGCTGCATTATTTTGCCGTGTGGTAGTGTTACTGTTGCCAAATTTATAGACAGCGAGACCTTTAAAAACTTAAAAGTTCATGTAATAAGTTACATTCAGTTTTCTGGTCGATTTTGTCACTTGATTAGTCATATAATGTTTATACGATTATCCTTGAATACGGTGCTACAATTTGTTAGCCTGGTGTGGGTTGCTTTCGATTGAAATCGGGTATGCAGTTTGGTCCATTCAGTACGGTGAGCAACGTTGGTGTGTACTGAACACGAGAAGGCAGGGTAGAGGAGACAGAAGGTGGCAGCATTTTATCAGACTGGTTCTGTCTTTTATTTGTACGTTATAATATGCAATTAATTCAGCATATTATTACCATTATTACTGTTACCAATAACAATAATGCTAATAACATTCACCTTTTTGTTTTCTGAATGTGGACACATGAACCAGTATTTGAATTTTCAGTTGAGATTTCATTGACGATTTTTTTAAAAGACGGAATATGAAGAGTCAAGAAAATCGCTTATAAAGTACCTATGGTTCATGGAGTACTTGATTTAGAGGTTCCATAGTTATAACGGTGAACTTCAAAGAGACCAACGAAAATAGGAAAAATGGTTGCGAAATGCTAAAAGTAAAACTAAAGAAATTATGATGATGCAAAAATAAAGAATTCTTATATCTGTTGATAGATGCCCAGGTGAGATACATGGTTGCATTGCTAAGTTCTAATATGCGTTCATTGTGGTTATTTCTTCCCTTGCAATAGCTTTGGTTCGGTCAGACATAATTGGTTCCCTTTCAATAGTTGTATTTCTAAACAAGTGGTAAAATAATTGGCTCACTTGTTCTCCCTGAAAAGTAATAGTTTTGGAGCATTTAAACATAATGTGCATAAACCTATATTGTTGTGCAAATTTTATATCTTCAAGACTGCATATTTAGGTTCCTGTGGTTAAGGTATGGTATATCAGGATGCTGATGTGAATGTAAATCAATGTGCCACAATGTGGGCTGTTGGAAATGAAAAACTTCTTTGAAACAGATTGTTACAAGTTCTTTTGTTAATGTTACAGTAGTTCAAAAATAGAAGTGTTTGATCTTTCTGCAAAAGGTTGATGTGTCCTTTTATTCTATTATGCTCAGAGCCTGAAGCTTGAAATGTAACTTTGTTGTGCTCAAAGCCTGGAGCTTTAGATGCAACTATGTTACATCTTCTGTTTAGTTTTTTGTCTCTTAGCGTTTAATTTATTATGCTGTCATAATGGTTGGGTGATTAAAATCAACACTATGTTGGATCATTCAACAACAGCTTGCTTTGATAGTTACTCTATGGGGGCTTCCTATAGACCCTTTTGCCATCAGTTTGTTTTGCTTCCTTTGGACACTCTTGGTAGATATTTAGCTCGTTGGACCTATGACTTCTATTTATATTCCTCTCAGTCTCCAATGCATTTAGCTTTATTTGAACAGGAAAATTTGATGAAAACCAGCCAATAATTCTCTATGCATTACATGTGACTGGAGATTTTAGCATAAATTATGGAAGTCCTTCCTTGTTCTGGTGTCCAGTATGTTGGAGAATCCGATGGTGCTCAACAGAATTCGGGAACATCTTTTGCTTATAGTGGTGAATCTAATGGATTTGAACATAGAAATGAAGTTCAGACTGCTGATGCTAGAGCTGATGGCTTATTACTGAACATGGATAAGACAGAAAGATGTAAACAGGGACCTGGAACTTTGGATGAATCGCCCATGTCGGAGGGACACAAAAGTGGAGCTCCATTTTCTGATTGTCAGGCAGAGAGTCAAAGGTTGTCTTGTGATTCTTATGATTTCAATGGTGGCGAGTTGAACATGCATAGTTACTGCATAGAACCATGTGCAACCTCTGAGAACTCTCACTTGACTGTGGATCCTTTTGGAATTGAGCCAAGCAGTTGCAAGGACGGAGATTCCTCTCTTTCAGAGCCCAAGTGGCTTGAAAATGATGAAGCAGTTGCTTTATGGGTCAAGGTACATGCTCTCATAAATGCATAGTTTTCTTTTGCAAACCAGGGCTTTCTAACACATTCCGTTAAAATAGTTATAATTTTAGAAGGTGTTGTGTACAATTTTTAAGTGTCTAGTTAATTCTTTGCTTGTGGTACCTCATCTTTTTTGGAATCCTTCTTGGCTCGTCTCTGTTGCTTGTTCTCGAAAAAATCCATTATAGTATCTTCTGTTTTTAATTCATTTGCTTTTCCAATTATAGTGGAGAGGGAAGTGGCAAACAGGAATTAGATGTGCAAGGGAGGACCGGCCTTTATCAACTCTGAAAGCAAAGCCAACTCATGATCGGAAGAAGTATTTTGTGGTTTTTTTTCCCCACACTAGGAATTATTCCTGGGTAGATATGCAACTTGTTCAACCAATCAATGAGTTTCCACAGCCTATTGCATATAGGACTCATAAAATTGGACTAAAAATGGTTAATGATCTAAGTGTTCCACGACGGTTTATAATGCAAAAACTGGCTGTTGGCATGCTGAATATTGTTGATCAATTCCATAGGGAGGTAATCTGCTTATTGATTGGTTGATTTTACTATCCTGAGAAAGCCCTTTTCTTACAATTTTCATTTTGGTTCTCAAATTTGTAATAGGCTTTGATAGATACTGCTCGTGATGTGATGGTGTGGAAAGAATTTGCTATGGAGGCTTCACGTTGTAATGGTTATCCTGATCTTGGAAGAATGCTCCTTAAACTTCAAATGGTAAGCTGCTCCTCTTATGGTAATTTGAGAAAAAAGGATTTAGGACCTTTCACCAACTCATTTTCCATATATGCCGGAGCAAGTTACAACATGTAAAAGCAAGTTCATCTCCCATATCCGAATCCTTTGTTAGTCTACACCTGTCTTAGATAAATAACTGCTGAAGCCACTTTTTGTATCAATGTGCATTAGAGAAATATATAGTCACCATATACACCTCATATCCCTTCCAAAATTGTGCTACGTATACCCTCAATTGGTTGTGTGCTTTGTGCTGGTATTATGTCCTCTTTTCTATTGTCTTTTTGAGAGCCAAATTTGATACCTTATACATGTGGACTTTTTGGTTGGGCAGCTTGAAAATTTTGTTTTGGTTATGGCAAACATTGCCTTTGCTTTCCAAGGTTGAATTTCTTTTTGAGATTTTAGCCTAGGTTTGTTTGATTAGAAAAGTTCTGCTATTTCTCTTGGTTAGTAATAAAGTGATGTTTTATTTTCTTTCTCAACAGATGATATTACAGCATTACCTGAACTCAGACTGGCTTCTAAATTCTTTTCAATCTTGGGTGCATCATTGTCAGACTGCAAATTGTGCTGAATCCATTGAACTATTACGGGAGGTATGTATCAAATTGTGCTTTGCTTGTTTTAACAACTATTCAATGCCATGAGGTACTGTCAACCAGCTTGACATTTCTGTGAAAAGAGTTCACATTTACTAGGATGCTTATTCCATAAGATCCACATGTGTGTTGAATCGATATTAAATGTGTGATGCCATTGCTTAGATACTAAAAATATGGATAAGCCATTTCTATAGGTTGCTATATGGGCACCCTTTACGTGTTGGCCTGTCAATAGTACTGGAAGAGACATTTGTTCTTGTTGCTCTTCATGATGTGCTCTTTTTCCTTCTTGATAGTATCTCTAGAATGCCAACTGAAAACCAAGTGATTATCTCTCTCTTTCTCTCTCTCCCACTCCATTTTTTGTTAAACTGCCAACTTAATTGCTTTCCTACATTATAAGTGCTTGCAGCACACGTAAACATAAAATACTGGTCAATCTCTGGTATTGCTAACATCTTTAGTTTTTCACATTTTTAACAATTTAATCCATAAATGACCTAATGCAACTATCTCTACTTGCTTTCTTATTCTCTTGGACAGCCTTAAGCAATCTAATACTTTCAAATATCAATCATTGTAAGGTGAACTAATTGTGCTACATTTTTTTTTTCTTATTTTCAGTTTGAAGTAACCATTTAAAGCTGTGCAGACATCTATGTACTACGGTGTTTTTATTTTTAGACCCTTGTGATATAACGCACTCCTTTATTGCTCAGCTTATTCACTTTTTGTTTGTATCAAGTATGATACAGTGCATTTCTACTTGCTTTATATCTTTTCTCTTCACCTTTTTTGCTGTTTTATTTTTTTTCTCTCTTGAATGCAGGAATTGTTTGATTCTATCCTTTGGAATGACATCAACTCTCTCAGGGATGCACCAGGTCAGCCAACATTTACTTCCGAGTGGAAAACCTGGAAGCATGAAGTTATGAAATGGTTTTCAACATCTCATCCAATATCTAGTAGCGACGATATGGAGCATAGGAGTTGTGATAGTCCCTCAACACCGAGTTTGCAAGTTAGTATGAAGAGGCCCAAGCTAGAAGTACGTCGAGCTGAGCCACATTCTTCCCAGGTGGAAACAAGCAATACACTCCAGTCAATGACTGTTGAAATTGACTCTGAATTCTTCAATAATCGAGACAGTATAAATGCTTCCACCTTAGTGTCAAAGCTATCCACAGAGGTAGGTTTTAGGTTGGAAACTGCACCTGCAGAGTCACCTTGCAGTGTGGCTGAAAGATGGGATGAAATTGTAGTTGAAGCTGGCAGTACTGAGCTGATGCAGCCCAAACATTTAGAAATTACACCTGTAAATGGGACTGTCGCTAACAAAAGCATAGATTATAGAAATAAGAATCGCCAGTGCACAGCTTTCATCGAGTCGAAAGGGAGACAGTGCGTAAGGTGGGCAAATGATGGTGATGTGTACTGTTGTGTGCATTTGGCCTCTCGTTTCACTGGAAGCTCCACTAAAGTTGAGGCAAGTCCTCCAGTTCATACTCCATTGTGTGAAGGTACAACTGTTCTAGGAACCCGATGTAAGCATCGGTCTCTTCCAGGTTCCTTGTTCTGTAAGAAACACAGACCCCGAACCGAATCAAAAGACATTTTGAGTTCACCAGAAATTAATCTTAAGAGAAAGCATGAAGAGATAAATCCCAGTTTTGAATCCTCACATTCCAAAGATGTAGTAGTGGCTGGAGAAGTTGAAAGTCCCCTTCAAGTGGAGCCTCTCCTAATTATGGATGATGTGGATGCTGTCAATGGAAGAAACAGCTTAGTTGCGAAGCTTGAATATCCTAGCCAGGATTACAAGGGCACAGAAGTGCGTAACTGCATTGGTTCAAGCCCCAGTGATGGTAGTGATCCTTGTAATGAAAGTCCAAAGCGCTATTCAATCTACTGTGAGAAACACATTCCAAGTTGGCTTAAGCGTGCGAGAAATGGTAAAAGTAGGATCATATCAAAAGAAGTGTTTTTAGATCTTTTGAAGTATTGTCCCTCAGTGCAGCAGAAAATGCATTTACATCAAGCATGTGAGCTTTTCTACAAGCTATTCAAAAGTATATTATCTCTAAGGAACCCTGTTCCCATGGATGTTCAACTGCAGTGGGCCCTGACTGAAGCTTTAAAAGATTCTTCTGTAGGAGAATTATTGTTAAAATTAGTTTACACTGAGAAAGATAGACTCATGAGAATATGGGGTTTTAGTGCTGCTGATGATGTACATATTTCCTCCTCTGAAATGCCTGAATCTATAAATATTCCGTTGACTGGTAATGCAAGTCATGATGATGAAACCTCTATCAAGTGCAAAATATGCTCAAAGGAGTTTCTGAATGATCAGGATCTTGGCAGTCACTGGATGGACATCCATAAAAAAGAAGCACAGTGGCTATTCCGGGGTCATGCTTGTGCCATATGCCTGGACTCTTTTACAAACAAGAAAGGTTTGGAGACCCATGTCCAGCAGAGACACCACGTGCAATTTGTTGAACAGTGCATGCTGCTTCAGTGCATTCCTTGTCACAGCCATTTTGGGAATATTGAGCAGTTATGGCTCCATGTATTCTCAGTTCATCCAATGGAGCTGAGGCTGTCGAAAACGGCTCAGCATCCCAATGTGCCAATAATTCAGGAGAAAGAAAATTCTGTACCAAAAGTTGAGCAGAGCAATGTGACTTTTATGGATAATAACACTGAGCATTTAGGTGGTATTCGGAAGTTTGTTTGCAGGTTTTGTGGGTTGAAATTTGACTTGTTGCCTGATCTTGGCCGCCACCATCAGGCTGCTCATATGGGACCAAATCTATCAAGTTCCCGTCCCCAAAAGAAGGGTATCCATTATTATGCTTACAAACTAAAATCTGGAAGACTTACCCGCCCTAGATTTAAGAAAGGTCTGGGAGCAGCCACATATAGGATGAGGAACAGGGGCAGTGTTGGTATGAAAAAACCCATTCGACCATCAAAGTCACTTGATACTGGAGATTTAAGTATACAGCCTCAAGTAACTGAGTTTGGGACTCTTGGTAGGCTGGCAGAACCACAATGTACAGCAGTTGCAAAGATACTGTTTTCTGAAGTCCAGAAAAGCAAAGCTCGACCAAATAACCATGACATTTTGGTTATTGCTCGCTCTGTTTGCTGTAAGGTGAGCCTGAAAGCATCGTTGGAGGGTAAATATGGAGTATTGCCAGAGAGTTTGTACCTCAAGGCAGCCAAACTTTGCAGTGAGCATAATATTCGAGTGCAATGGCATCAAGAGGATTTTATCTGTCCAAGAGGTTGCAAGAGCTTTAAGGACCCGGGACTGTTGTCACCTGTAATGCCATTTCTGAATGGGTTTGTGCAGAAAGAATTGGCAGATATAACTGTCCACAAGGATAATGAATGGTCCATGGATGAGTGTCACTATGTCATTGATTTGCATGATCTTAGAGGGAGGCCTAAGCAAAAGGCCACTGTATTATGTGATGATATTAGCTTTGGAAAAGAACCAATACCAGTCACCTGTGTGATGGATGAAGATATAGTTGATTGCCGGCATCCTTCCATGAATATTTCGGCTGATGAAAATCCTAAATGCCCGATGCCTTGGGAAATGTTTACCTATGTCACAAGGCCATTGCTTGATCAACTCCATGGTATAGATATCGAGGTAATCTTTTATTGGTGGTAAGCTGAAACTTGTCAATGTCCTTTGAGTTTGATTGTGACCTTTGTATGCGCAATGGACTTGTTTGCTCTGCTTGTCACCATCAGGGTTGTGATCTTGAATTGACCTCCCTACCAAATGAGCATGCTTATGCACATCGCTTCTCAATTATTTGTTCTTACATGCTTATGCACATCGCTTCTCAATTATTTGTTCTTAAGGTGTTCCTGTTTTTGTTTCTCCTTGGTGCAGAGTTTGAACTTGGGTTGTTCCTGTCAACATACGATATGCTGTGCAGAAACATGTGATCATGTTTACCTCTTTGAGAATGACTACGAAGATGCAAAAGACATAAATGGGAAATCCATGAATCGCAAGTTCCCTTATGATGATAAAGGGCGAATTATTTTGGAGGTAATGCCAACCTCTTCTTTTATGAAGATTATCTCAAAATTGTGTGTGGAGTAATTTACTCTTCATTAGTTGTTGCCAAGCTCCTCTACATGACTTCAAGTGGGACACTAATTGATCCTATTCTTTGATTACATCACCTTTTAGTTTTTTTGTCTTTTTGCACAATATTTATGGACTTGTGCTTTTTTCCTAAATCTGTTATGGAAAATGATATATTATATCATTCATGCTCTGCACTCGCTGTGCAGCAAATTGTATATGTGTGGATGAAAATCAATTTGAAGAGGGGACGTACATCTATTGATAATGCTTAGATTTAGCCAACATTGGAACCTTGTTAATATCTATATTGGATGATTATCAGTAGTTACTTCTTTCCTACTCCCTAACTTTTTTGCAGATAGCCCAACAACCAGAATTTACATTTCCTGCTGCAATTTTCATTTATATAACCTCATGTTAGAAGCATAAAATATATGCCTTCTGTTTTCTTGTTGAGAACTTTTTATGAGATTTCTTGGAAATATGTAGGAAGGTTACCTTGTTTATGAGTGCAATCGATTGTGTGGCTGCGATAAATCCTGCCCCAACAGGGTCTTGCAAAATGGCATACGTGTAAAGTTGGAAGTTTTCAAGACAGAAAACAAGGTATGGTTCCATTTTTCTAATTTTTTGTTTTGCCTTGTATGACGTCTCTACTTGTTGATGTCAGGGTTGGGCAGTCAGGGCGGGTGAACCAATCCTACGTGGCACATTTATATGCGAGTACACTGGGGAGGTTTTGGAGGAGCAGGAGGCAGAAAAGCGGCGTGACAGGTTAGAGACTTTATGCAATCTTTTCGGCTTATGCTTTCTATGCATATCTTTTGAATGTTCTTTCTTGGGCTTCCAGGTACGGGAACGAAGGCTGCAGCTATATTTATAATGTTGATGCTCATACTGACGATATGAGCAGATTGATTGAAGGACAGGCCCCCTATGCTATTGATGCTACAAAATATGGGAATGTATCAAGGTTCATCAATCACAGGTAGAAAAGAATTTACTAGGTAGTGTGTTTCACGAGTTTGAATGTTTGGATTCTGCTTTCAAGGACAATCTTGTGAATTAATCAAAACAGTAGCAGGTGGCTTCTGATACCCCTCATGACATGTTTTTATTGCAGCTGCATGCCAAATCTTGTCAATCGCCAAGTTCTTGTGGACAGCATGGACTCAATGGGTGCTCATATTGGTCTTTATGCAAGTCGAGATGTAAGCAAATTCTACCCAATCTTCTTTTATGTCATTCTTTTTAATGAATGGGATTGGTATTAGCAAGACTTCTATATGCTTCTCATATTGTAATGTGGCATGCACGTATCGGTATTGTTGTTGGGTTCAGGGATGCACATTTGCTCAGGGAATACATTCTCTATCTAATGGGAGGTTTTGTACCTTGCAACTGATTGGTTAGATCTTATTTCAAAAGAAGTTAATGGGTCTCAGTAGCTATGTTTGTTATTCTATTTATTGCCCAAACTATGTTCTGAGCAGATAGCTTGTGGTGAAGAACTGACATACAATTATCGGTATGAGCTACTACCTGGAGAAGGATATCCTTGCCATTGTGGAGCTTCCAAATGTCGGGGCCGCCTGTACTAATTTTCAAAATAAATGGTGCCTGTATGGTGTTTTCTGCTAATAAAAGCTTTGAAAGATCTCATGCTGAATACACCCACGTGTTGAATAAGGTTGAAACGATCCTGGAGTCTTATGTTTAAATTTGTCTGCTGATCAAATCACATGTACCATCAAAATTTCAACAGAGACACTACAATGGGTTCCCTGGAAAGTGAAACATCTTTTCAGCTCAGGTCAATTTTGGGATGAAATCTTTAGTTGGCCCAGCAAGTAGCTTGTATCTATTCTTATTAATTTATGTGCGTTCTCAAAGATGATTTGCATTTCTTCTGTTTTTCCTGTGATTAATACTGCTGCCTTCCTAGCTTAGCATGGAGTGTAGATGAATTTTTGGTGCTAACTGCTTGTAGGTACTCATCGTTCTAAGGGTTCTTGCATTAGTCAGTTTTAGAAACTTCTTTCTTACCTGCACATTACTCAATTATGGCTTGCATGATTGAATTTTCTTCAGTTTTACTTGCTAACTTGGTACAGAAGGCCGGAAGTTAACTTAAAAAACAGAAATCCAATCGAGAAGTTAGTGATATTATCATAAAATCGTGGATAATGATTGAAACACTGAAAGAAGAGTAAGCTCATTTTCTCGGATGCCCATCGATTCTGTGGTTTTTCCAAGCCATGGCCTGGCGTGAGAGGGTGGTCTTGCAGGGAACTGTGGCTTTACTTGCTAAGTCGAGGTATGAGGTAATGTCTCAATGAAGTTCGTTTTACACTGGAGAATTTAAATGCTGGAAAGGTATGAAGTAATATGTGGCTGCTAGATCATTACAAACGAACTATTCCTCTAGTGAATTTCTTTATTTCCTGAAGAAGAAAAATACTATTTCCTGAAAGGCTTGCTTAAAGAAGGCAACTCTTTCAAACAAGTTGTTAAAAAATCTGTCATGTTCTTAGGATTGTAACAGTAATTGAGGTTGTATCATTCGTTATGGTCAAACTTCAGTCCGCCATGCATTATTACAAAGAAGAAGGGAAGTCCATAACTGAAGCACCCAAGAATCGCCATTCCTGCAACATTCATTAATCCACTGATCATTGACAAAATATACCGTTAAAAGCAGTTGTAAAATAATCTCACCATAACTGATGTAGGAATAGGACCGGAGTTCCTTGCTTTTCCTCGGCATGACATGTATTGTCTCGTGTAATGCTAACAAATGCAAAACCATTGAAGCAATCACAAACCCACTTCCTGTTTTCTCTCGCACAACTCTCTTACTAAGATCCAACGACCAAAACCCTGATCGACTAATAAAACCTTCGAATACAACCTTCAAAAACAAGAATATGCCAAGCCATAGTGTCACTAGAGCAGTTCTCCTGATTTGCGTGCAGGAGACTTTACAGTTCATCAGATTGACAACGCCACCACAGGCATACAAAGGAAACCAAAAGTACCAATCTGAACCACCAAGGACAACAAAGCAAAGAAAAACGGATTGGATATTGAACTTTTAACAATCTTGAACACCTCTAAAAGGTTTTTAAAAAAAAAAGTTAGAAAAATTTACCACGGTCATTTAACTGGACAGATGCAGAATAAGCAAAAAGAGCACCCATCAGTATAGAACTAAAAGTGAAGAGCTTTGTAGATGGAGACGTTGCCATGTTATCCTCTTTCAGAAGTTGGGCATAGAAAACGATCTCTCCAGAGAAGGAGATTCTACTTAGACGGTCAAATCTTATATACTTTTATATAATTAAATCCATGACGGATCAAAACTTGATAAATTGGTCTACCAAGGACAACCAGGCCCATTGTAGATGAAGAGATTAAACAAACAAAAATTGGAAACTACTGTCTATTATTCATCCAATGGAGGTGAAAATTGGGAAGCTTGCACCAAAAAACTAATATGGGAAAGTTGATAACTGGTAAGCAACATGGGGAGGGACCACAGTCACATGTGAGCAGGCGTTGGACAAGCAAGGAACAATAAGACACGGATATGGCAGGGAAGCTTTCAGGCATTGTCCAAAACATTGTGACACTTGTCGATCGGGTTTGACGCTTCTACTCCTTGTGAGCCAAAACATTATTCTTTCTTTGCTGCTGTTCAGCTTGCGGATGAGTTTCCCTGTCTCTGATATTTACCAGGAGTCTTTCACTTCTGGCAAAAGTAATCGCAAGTCAAAAGGAACTGAAGAAGGAAAAAGATACAGAGAAACCTTATCTTGACAGAGTCTCCAGAAGAAGCTAGTTTTCTGCTGTTGAGATCAATTCCATTCTTAAAAGACCCTAAATTATCTTGACATATAGATTCTGGCATCTGATCTACGTGAAACAATTCATTTTATCATGTACTGACTCTGAAACATTCACTGCTAAAAGGGTTTAATCTAGCGCTGCAGAAAATTGAGTTTACTGTTTTTGATCTTTCTTTTCATGACATTACAATGATCTGAAACTTGAATCTTAATGTGTCATTTGAACTATGGCTAGTTGGCTTCTTAATCAAGTTGTTCTTGGTGATGATTTACCAAGTGCCAGTGGGTCATATCATCATGAGATTGATTCCGATATGATTAATCAGCATGCCTGCCATGTTCCTAGATTAAATTAAACCACTTGATTAGAGGGTCAAGCAAGCACGTGTGAGAGAGTGATTACTAAGAGCATAAATTGACACACGAAGTCCAAACGAACCACATGAAGAGTGGTATGGTATTGGTAGCTATGGTGGGCCAAGTTTCCAGCAGTGACACGTTCCAATTCTTTCGAGGGTGTCTATCCCTTTTCTTTTCTATTTTTTTCAATTTCTCGTGCCATTGATGATGAGAACGCGAATCCTTTTTCTCCATTATATCATCGTTATCATCACCTGCAAGTTCTATGATTGCCCTACTACAAAAGCCAGTTGCCAAGTTCCACGGCTTTAAATAATGCAAAAGAAACTTCAGACATAGAGAGAGAGAGAAGACGCGATCAAAACCATTTCAGAATTGTTGTTAATCATTCGGTATGGTCATTGGTCATCACCTTAACTATTCTTTACTCTGTAAAACCGTGCCACTTGAAAACGACGTTTTCTTCTGCTTTCTACAAAGTAAATAGCAACTTAACAAGGAACAAAAAGGAAGAAAAGGAAAAACTGCTGGATTCAACTTGAATCATGCAGACGCTGTTCTTACTTTCTTTTCTCAAAAGGACTGGACCATGGACGAACTACTCAAAATTAAGAGTTCAGTTAGACCCTCTTTATCCAACACAGCATTGATGAAATTGGCAAAAATACTCATGAGTAAGAAGACTTATTCCAAGTAAAGACCTCTTTTTCAACACTTCTACAGATTCCAGTGGTAAGTTTAAATTCTTTCATCAAAATCTATAAAGTTATATTTGAAGAAAGTTGTTTGAAGAGATGCAAGCTTTCTTGTAAGCCGGTGAAAAGGATACAAGCGTTAAACCCCAAAAACCATTACTCTCTCAGTCTCTCTCTCTATGTATATATAAATGTGTGTATATATATATATACATATTATAAAAGCAAGATAAAGAATCCTTCATAGATTTCGTTTAGTTGTTAGAAACTCCACCTACTGTAATTCTATGGTCCTTCACATCTCCTGAACACAAACTTATATAGCTTTCGCGTTCTCTATTGAAACAAACAGAAAGAAACAAAAACTAGGTAAAAGGGAGAGATTGTCTAAGCAGACATCAATAACTCAAGTTGCATGAAGCCGAATTAAATGAGTAAACCGAAAAAAAAAAAAACTGTGGTCTACTATAGCACAAACCAAAAATGTAACACCTCCATCGTTGTCACTAATCTCCAAACTTACCTATATTATTATCCATCTGATACCTCCTGAATTGCCTATCAACAAGACTTGAGTCCTAGCACTTATGGTCTTTACTATGAGTGTCGATGCCCGAGGGTAGTCCAATCAATTCAAGCACTAATATGGTGTAACACACAACTATTATAGACCATATGCCTGAACATACAGAGGACATTCAAGAGCATATCCTATGAAAATAGCATGTTAGAACAATTATATTAACTTATTATGGCATCATACCAAACATAAGTATTTTCAAAGGTCAACTCTTCATTCTATTTACAAAATGAAATTTATATTGTCATGACATTTCATAATCCATGTTTATACATAACATAACATTTGGGAATTTAAAGTTTTATACAAAAAGTTCAATATGAAAGGAGAAACAAAGTAAAAGTATTCTATCTAGACTTCGCAAGTATTAGCTGACCAGATCTTTGAGTCATTCTTGTTTCCAAAATTGACAGTACTAGACTCCTATTATATTACCTTAGAAGTTAGGTCTCTCTTGTACCTGAAAATCAACGTTGCAATTTTGATGAATTTACGAACTCAGTAAGTGAACCATCATCGATGTGCTCTCTCAAGTCAGAACACAAATATCAAAAGTACAAACCAATTCAACAGATGTATCACATCATTCAATATTAAAAACCAGATCACAATATACATCATATCTCAACGATACATCATGAACTTCAAACATTTCATATATTTATTTCAGAATAATCCAATCATTTATTTCAAGCATTCATATCATCAACACGTACAGAAATATTGCATATCACTATATTAACACAATTCAGTAATTCTTCGTGATCATTCACATGATACATGTAATGATATATATATAATTGCAAATACATATGTGACTCCATTTTTATTTTTAATTGGTTACGACCGAGCACCTATTTACTGTCCTGTATTCTTTGTAAATATCAGGCTCATTTTATATTCTATCCTGCACCCATTATAGATAGCGGACTCATTAAAAACTGAGTCTATGACTCTTTGTGCACAATTTTGAGCTTGAAACTCTTTTTCACACTGTTCATTTCGGTCGGTCACAACTTCTTTTATCTGATCATGCATAATAATACGATGAAATGCATCAACTTATATAGTATGCTATCAATAACTTTCATTCAATATGCACAGTCATTTATCACATTCATCATATTTGAGTCCAACATTCAACATTCAGTTGAGTATACTTTTTTTATATTCACATACAGTTAGAAAGCACTTCTAATACAATCCGAACATCGAACTCCTCGGATCATCAATTTCTAGAATTATCATGATCATATCAGTAACAGTTCAATATCTAAAAGTTAATTGAAAACAATTCATTCATAGTAAAAAATATAGCTTAACTCACAGTATGCTCCAGCTAAACTATTGCTTCGATGATCCAGCAATGTCTGGATGCTGATGATCAATTTGTGCTTCTTTAGTTATACAATACACACATATTTTACATATTATGAAGCTGATCAATCATATAAATTTTCAATCATGCACATGTATATATGTCATAGTCAATGCATGCTCAATTGACTTTCCAAGTATGTATCCTTATTTACAAATATTAACCATTTATACATCATAGCTTGGATATAACTAGTTTGCAATTAGGTTTGTACCTTAGGTAAACTTGATTATTCTAAATTTATCTACCATACATTCACCAACCCTTTTCTAACATTATATATATTCACACAATTTTCCAAATTCTCATTCATTCATTCATAATACATTACTCATATCATTTGGATGACATTTGCATTCATAAGAATGCCTTCATTCCTTTAACACTCATAATTCTAAATTTAGATACGTTGATATCAAACAATCATTTCCTTAAATTATAACATCAATTAACAACCTAAACCTATTAAGCACTTAACCATCTAATCTAACATCAAACTAGGTTCATTTTAAGTCTCAATCAAGTCTAAATGCATCAAAATAAAGTAACTTATCCTTAGTTAGTTCAATAATCACACAAAATAGGAAATTTCATTTCCAAACCGTTGCCCACGAACTCTACAATCGTGGGATGAGTGAACCAAAGGTTCACCATCCATTTCCTTCAATTTTTTTCCAGATTTTAACACATTTATATCAAATTGAAAACATCTTTTTAATAGTCCATTAATTATACCTCAATTATACCTTAATTATACTCTAATCTCTCATCAATTTCATCTTCAATTCCAATTCAAAATTATTAATTAGCAGCTCATAAACTATTGTCTTTTATGCATCAAAACAAAATAGAAACTATCATTCACTATCATACATATAGTCCTAATTCTTTCCAATTTTAAGAACACTACACTAGCACCTTTCTTTAGCATAAACCTTCATTATACTTCAAATTACCTATCTAATTTATCCACATTGAACCTATAACCCACGGTTTTTATACGTCAAGAATAAAGCATAAAAGTATCCAAGTTCGTCTATCATATTCTAGCATACTTCATCATCAACATCATATATAATCCATCCCAATTCAATCATCATAATCTTTCTATTAAAACCTGTCATAAAGATCAATACTTTACTTACTTGTTTAGCTTCCAATACCAGCTCAATTCATCAAGTTAACCTAGCCCTCCATGCATGCAAGATCATCACAAATTCAAGGTGAAAATAAATTAGTTTTCAGCAATAAAAAGAAAATAGGATAGAAAATTGAAGGTTATTTTAAGAACACTACACTAGCACCTTTCTTTAGCATAAATTCAGCTTCATTATACTTCAAATTCCCAATCTAATTCATCCATATAATAACCTATAACTCACGGTTTTTATACATTAAGAACAAAGCATAAAAGTTTCCAAGTTCATCCATCATATTCCAGCATACTTCATCATCAATATCATATACAATCCATCTCGATTCAATCATCATGATCTTTCTATTAAAACATGCCATAAAGATCAATACTTTACTTACTTGTTTAGCTTCCAGTACCAGCTCAATTACCTATCCCTCCATGCAGGCAAGATCATCATAAATTCAAAGTGAGAATAGATTGGTTTTCAGCAACAAAAAGAAAATAGGATAGAAAATAGTAGGTTATTGCTTTCTTGATACAAAATTTTATGATAATTTTGGAGTGTTAATTAACAAAATTGAAGCAAAATTTCAGAGCTATGGGAGTGTGAGCATTTTAGTGGAGAGGAAGAATGAAGACCGCAAAAACCATCCCTGCAGTAACCTACTTCATTAGGTGCTAGGTGTTACTCTTTGACAATGACATTTGTCACTAGGCATGTAAGTCACTTGCCTTTTAGATAAGCTGCCAAATGTCACCTAGTTACTAGTCCATTTGTCACTCAATCATTACTGTCATTTGTCAATTAATTACCCATGTCAAATGTCACTCATTTATCTATGTCATTTGTCACTTATTTTATGGGTTTAGTCACCCTAATTTGTTTTGCCACTTGATATTTTTTTAGTCTAAATATATGTTTTAATTCATCATTTTTCTAATAGTAACAATTAATTCCAAATTTAATACTTGTAACCAATCAAATCAAATTTTAAGATATAAACAATATACAATTCACATTATAATCATTTTAAACCTTTCATACCTTCAAACATATCAATTGAGTGCATATACTATCTTTACAATGTATATACAATCATAATTTATGTATACATGTGAATATTATGTATATGAATAAAATGCATTTCTTAAATTTTGAATGATAAGATTCATGTTCAATAGTTTTAAGGTTCTGAAAATGAGTTATTACACATGGTAACACCGACGATGGTCACGTTGGTCGAGAAAATCCAACAACGGCCCAGAAAGCAACGTGGCATAGGGACAACCAGAAAATGTCGTTGAATTAATGAGAGGAGAAAAAAATAGAATGAGACGATGAGAGATAGGCGTGTTTGATCGCTCTGAAACTACTTTTTAGACAGGCAGAATATTTCCACAGAGTGAGCTGAAGACATGCAATGCAAAACTTGAGACCCACGTCACTTGCAATCATCAAAACCAAAGCTTGACACCAACCCTCGGGCCCATCACTTCTTTTGCTTTCCCTTTTACTTTACTAAGGTCGTAGGTCTCTCTGTTTGCGTTGGCCGTGTTGGGGTTTTCCTTTCCAGTTAAAAAGAGACTTCACAATAATTATTCCTTCTCCCGCAAGCTCCTGTTCACTGGTTCCGTTAATGCTTGACACTGGACCTCGCTTTCAATCATTCTATGTTCTCATGGAACTTCGAGAATAAGAATAAAGAGACGGGTTTTCATGGTCACTTAAGTTCCTCACTCCTTAGGTAAGTTCTTAGTGTTTCTGGAGTTTCAAAGTTGCTAACTTTGAGGTGGCTTCTCAAGTGAGCGTTTCATGAGTTTTATTCTGCGAGTTTGATCTGTGTAAGTAGTTTCGGGAGGGATTTAAGTAAGAAGTTCTCAGAGAAATGTGTTGTCATGCATAAGATAATTGCTTCATTCGATAAACAACATAAATTTTCTTTCCTTTATAATTGTAGTTTTGGAATTTCTTCTTGACTTCTACCGACTTCAGTTACAGTTCTAAATTTGGACTGTTTCCTTATAAGTAGTTCTCATCAGACTACAAGTTTGGGTTTGTTGAGTTTCGGGGTCAATTTCTTCTGCTTCATTTTCTCCTCCTTATTTTGGTTAAAAGTTTTGCAAAGAAGTGTACATTGGACAACCTGACAATGATCGGTTTCTGCTAAGAATTGTTTTTGCTCATGCAGTGGAGAAAAACCAGCTTCTTGTTGAAAGCCTTATTTCCACATTAGAAATCACCATGTGTTGATCTCAACTGTTGCTAATTCGTATCGAATATGGCTGAAATTAGACTTACAAGGGTAGAACAAGGCCAAACTAAGATTAGAAATGTTCCAATTGCTGTGACCCCAGAAGGTTTTTGGTGTTGCCCCTCTCCTGTTGGCTTTCAGAAGACCACTAAAAGTCAAAATCCTCTAAACAAAGCCAAACCTTCCTCACCTCCACCGAGAACTACTGTGCAGAAGAAACAAACCCCATTTACTGACAGAAAGGCCCCGCCTGCATCAATACGTTCCGAAGTCGCTTGTCAGGAGCAAACAAATCGTGGCTCAGGTAAACCTACTATTAATGGTTCAGTTACTAATGAGAGAACACCAAGGCCTAAAATAGAAAGTCTGCCAAGGAAGGTTGCAATCGAGTATGGAGAACCTGGAACCAGTGATATGAAAGTGATCTTACTCGGAAAGCAGGGATTTTGTGTGAAGTTGAGTGTTCACAAGAATGTCTTAGTGGAGAACAGCTACCTTTTTGCTAATAAGCTTTCAGAAGAAGAGTCTACTCTTTCCTGTCTTGAGATTGATGATTGCGAGGATGTTGAGATATATGTTGAAACTGTGGGATTGATGTATTGTAAAGATATGAAGCAGCGGTTAATCAAGCAAAATGTCTCTCGCGTGCTTCGAATTCTCAAGGTAATCTGCAGTTGAATAGATCCCTTTTTCAGTCAGAGATATTTTCTGTACAAATTATGTTTTTAACTGTCCTCCATTGGAGATTTATGACTACCTGTTAATTAATAATATGCAATTATTAATGATCTCTTGTCTAGTAGTTGAATATTTATTTACTTACTCCTTAGGGCTTTCGTATCCCCAAGCAACCCCTGTGGTTAAAAAGTCTTAGTGGGTGAGTTAAGTTATTTATCTCTACTAATGAAGGAATAGAAGGGAAAAGCTTAGTCTGTTTAGGTGCATCAAAAGCAATGTTAATGGTTCGTTTGATGTTCTACTTGTTGAAATCACCTGAGAAGGACATCTAGAGATTGTTTAAAGACAAGTATTAAGACAAGTATATTGCGTTCTATCATTCGAGTGAGGGGTAGGGTTGGTGACTTTATTCAAATTCTTCTAGGTCTCTTTTTGTGGTTACATCTTAAAACATTTTAAGAATACTTCAAGTTCTGACCCATATTATTTGTTTAACGCTTGGAGATGATGGATGAAAGAGTCTTCAAGTATCCCTACCCATTTCCATTTGAGGCATGTCTATAAAGCGTCACTCTTTATCGAATAAACATAGAGCAGGTATTTCACTTGCAAATGGACTGTGTACTGATTAATCAGAACCTAGAACCTGGCCATAAAACCAATCACGATGGAACCTTTTCCGGCCTCAGTTCTCACCCTGACCTGCATGTTGTGGACCAAAGATGTAGCAAACCTTGACATAAATCAGGTCAAACCAAGTTAGGAAATGCATTGACTGAGTTTTTGGGGCTGAGATGTTTGGTCTGTCACCCTGCAGAAATATATGTAATAGAAGATGAATGCCCTTTTTGTGCCCTCGGTTTTAGTTTAATGTTTATGCCTAAATGGTAGATATGTTTTGACATACACTTGTTAGCCTTTTCTTATATTTGAAGCACCTCTTCTCATGTTATGCAGGTTGGTACTAGTTGATTCAACGTATCTTCACCCAGTAGCAGATAATACTGTTTTTGTAATTGTTACTGATTTTCCTCTATCTTTTGTGCAGTGTTAGAAATTCTATATGTTCTTGCAATGCTTAATCCTTTCTTCCATTTCAACCATTACTCTTTTACCTTCTTGTGATATTTCAACTGAAACGGACATCATTCAGAGTCTTCTAATGTTTTATTCCTTTATTGTTTCAATGACTGTCCTCTACCAAATTATTTATAAGGCTGTGCAATTTGGACACTGTCAGGAAAACTTGAGTTGTCGGGAAAATGGCTTACTGGCATCGCATAATGACACATTTCTAACCTGCCTGTCTTAATTAATCCATGTTCTGTAAGCCAACATCTTGACATATAATGTGTGCTCAAAACCTGATTATGGAATAGTTATAGTGCAAATTGGTCAATTTAGGTTAGGGCATTGGCAACAGAGTCGCGAGTAGTCATACATGCGGGTGTTGTCTTTTTCTTTATAGGTGAATGATGCTATTTATAAACATGATTTCTTTTTCACATTATTAGTGGTTGCTGGAAGTCTTTGTAGCACAATTGTTGATTCCGATATTGTTCTCTAATCATTTCCAATGGGTGTGTATAATTGTATGTGTCATGTACATCCAGTGCTTGGTGTTAGATTGCATGCCAATGACCACATTATTGAAGTGATTGTGTCCAAGGGTTGATATACTGGTATGCCTTGTGAATTTTGAATTTAGGGAATTGTAAGAAAGACCACAACATCCTTATCCATGTGCTATGCATAGTTTTTCCGTATGATGGAGAAGATGGTTACCTAGTTAATCTAGCAGTTTAGACTTGGGGCCTCCCTAAGCATGCTTGAGATCTCTGCTTGTATTGTTTATCTTTCTTTTTTCTCTAGAATTCTTAACAGTAAAAGGGAAGGAATTATTTCTCTTATGAAGACTTCTCAAAAATGGAACTTTCCTCAGGTTGCTGAAGTTCTCGGCTTTGAGTCCTGCACTAAGTCATGTTTGGAGTATTTGGAAGCAGTGCCATGGGTTGGGGAAGAAGAGGAAGAGAAGGTGGTATCTTCAGTCCTTCGCCTACAGAATGAAAGTATTGGTGTAACACCGGTTCTGAAAAGAGTATCTTCTGGTACTGCTAATCCACCAAACAATACACTTTCTGATATAATGGACCTCGTGCTCAAAAGCAATGAGGAGAGAGGTCGGCGTGAAATGAAAACTGTGGTCCTGAAACTCCTTCGGGAGAATAACAGTCTTCCAAGCTATGTGGGTTCAGCTGATATCCATAGTGAAACCATATATAAATCATGCAGAATTTGCTTGAATTCATTGTTATCTCTGTTTCAGCAAGCTACTGAACCTGAGTTTGCTGATAAACCTATTGAGATCAAGGAACCTGTGATGAAGCAAATAGCTCTTGATGCAGATAACCTCTCCTGGTTGCTTGAGATTTTATGTGACAGGCAAGCAGCAGATGAATTTGCTTTGATGTGGACTAGACAGCAAGAGTTAGCAGTCTTACATGAAAAGCTGCCTATAGTGTCTCGATACCATGTTAGTTGCATTACTGCGAGGTTATTTGTTGGTATTGGACGAGGGGAGGTGCTGCCATCTAAGGACATTCGACATTTGCTTTTGCAGACTTGGTTGCAGCCATTGATCAATGATTACAGTTGGTTACAACATGGGTGCAGGTCATTTGACAGGAAGGTAGTGGAGGAAGGTATTGGGAGGACGATCCTCACTTTACCTTTAGAGAACCAGCAAAATATGATGCTGAATTGGCTGAGTACTTTTCTCAAATCTGGTGATAACTGCCCAAATCTTCAGAAAGCTTTTGAGGTCTGGTGGCGTAGGACTTTCATTAGACCTTACCTTGAAACGCAAGACAGTGTTATCCAGCCTGATAGCTCGAAGCAATAAAACCTGAACGAGTGACATTAGATTTGCTTGCTATGTGGTCAATAGTCCAATGTATTTCAAGGTGCTGCAGCTGCAAGTATATGAGAATTGTTACAGGAACAATACCTCTAAAGCAAGAGCTATTGGCCAAATTCTGTTGGAGGTGAAATATGAGTTTGACTGCCGCTGGCGCTTGGATGGACTACGACAGTTGTATTTCTGATGTATGACTCTGTACTGATAGCTTAATTACATGTTGAAGAAGAATTGGATTGCAGGTTTTTTATTTGGGCTGCCAGTCCCATTGGATGTTCGCCTGATGCAGTTTATGCATATATGCATATCTCCCTGAATGGGATGTTGAAGTGTACGAATTCTTATATCGTTCCAAACAAGCGCACCATCTTTAATGGGCTTCCATATCTTATCCTTGTCGGAGCTATTGTCCTAGGAATGTATCTTTATTTTTCACATTGACATGGGAAGCATGGCCATGACAGGGTCAGGTGCATCTCCATTTAAATGTTTCTGGATTGCTGTTGTACAAGTCCTAAAAATCCTATAATCTTTTACTCTTCAGATGAACATTTAACAAATCAATACATTCCCTTTCATGTTTTAGTTTGGTTATAATATATATGAGATGAAAAAAAAGGTTCATCTTCTATACGAAATCAGAGTGCAATACCCTACAGTATTCACAAGTGAGTATATGAGTCAGCAATGAGCAAAGTACACACCATTGAACAAATGAGTTTTTGCAATGAACAAAGTATGCACCTTTAAACATTCATGTATACACCACTGAACATACGAGTTTCAGCAAACGAGCAAAATGCACACCACTAAACAAAGTACACTTTACTGAACATATGAGTACAATAATAACATATATACAAGGATGACTGGAAACGATGAAATATATACAATAATAATCAGCAACTTGTTCACTTCATAATTGAAGATTCCCCAAACTAAAGGGAAAACAATCTTGCTACCTGTTCACTTTGTAAGTTAGTAGAAAATGAAGGGAAACCAACAATTAAAATCCCTATCAAGATTGAAGAATCCATAATTCACTTCGTAATTAAAGAGTTCCCAAACTGAAATCTCTAATCTTAATTGCACAAATTCAAAATTCTTCTTATCATCTTTGAGATAAGGACATTATGACTTTATATTACTGAGTTTTCTGTATTCAAAGTAAGTAATATTAGAGGTTTTTTTTTTTTACTATCCTAAAGTCCTTTCTTTTGGAGAATTTCTTCTTCAAGTCTTCTTGATTTTCTAGTGATTAAACTACTATTTTCTTCATTGCTTTCACTAGCTGACGTCTCTTCCTCTTTACTTGATTCTTCTTTTAAGGCTTTAAAAGCTAAAATTTTTTTGTTAGAGAGCGTCATTTCTTCTTACGTCTTTTAAAGCCTCATTTTGTATATGATAAAAGATTCAATAAATTCCTCCAATGGTAGTGTTGTTAGGTCCTTAACTTCTTGTATAGCTATCATTTTGACCTAAATAATTGTCTTGTCATTTCAATGTTAGTATAGGTGTTCCAAGACCTTTGAGAGAATTGATAATTTCAATAAATCTAATATACATGGTAGATATGTTTTCATCATACTTTATTTAAAACAATTTCTTTCATCATACTTTATTTAAAACAATTGCTATTGATGTGATAGCATACTTATTTTTCTCTCTTTCATTTGATTGGTTCTCTCATATGTAAATTCTAAAGTATGCAAAATTTTTTGAGGTATTACACACATAGAGACCTATTAAATTCATTTATTCTTTATGGACAAAATAGGATATTTATGACCTCTATTATTCAAAGAAACTAATCTTTTATCTTGAGGTTCCTATTATTCCTTTAATTTGTGTACCTTTTATTGTTTACAAATTTCGTAGGAATAAATGGATCATTTGACACTATTTCTTATAGGTCTACACTTTTGACTATTAAGAGGAATCCCATTCTAATTTTTCAATCAAGGTAATCATTGCCTTCAGAAAGGTAGTCTACTAATGCTTTGTCCCTCTTTGTTGAATGATGATGAAGATGCTCCTAAATATGCCATTATGTTCTTTTCTATAGGATTTCATTAGAAATATTAGCATAACAGACTCATTCTGATACCATTTGTTAGTCCCTGATGGTACCCAAGATGGGGGTAAATTGGATATTTACAAAATTTAACAATTTTTCTAACCAATTTTACTCAATTGACAACAATCATTATAAATAAGTATAAGGAAATTACTTAATATAAATTAATTAAATAATTGAATAATAATTTAAAGAGAAAATGAAGGAGAGACTGTAAACTGATTTATAATGACTTGACAAACAATCTTTGCCTACACTCACTTCCAAGACTCTTCTTAGAATTCCACTATAATTATTCTTTCAAGGTGAAGAATAACCTTCGTACAATCTTTCTCAAAAAAAGAGGAATCTTTATTACAATCTTCTTCCAAGGTAAAGAGTAACCTTAATCCCACTTGGAACACTCCCTAAATACAATATTCGACACCCTAATAAAGTATTATAACTCAAAAATATCTCACTTATTCATTTGATAATTCCAAAATAGCTCACTCATATAAATATGACATAATGATGCTAAAATAATTGAAAATCTCTATCAAAAGTGAGTATACAACATCCAAAACCTTATTATTGCTAAAACCAATGAGAAAAAACCTATTTATAGTGTCTTGGGACCTAAATTAGTTGATGAAGCCAAGAACTAGCCATTACAATGGTTATATATAATGCACTAATCAATTAGTATACATTTATAGCATTAGATTCACTAGTCATTTGAACATCAGTCAATTAGTACACATATTTGTTGATCAATATGGCATATTGGTTGACCAAAACATTAACCAATATTGCTATAAACTCTCGGTACACCAAATTTAGTAATTTAAAACTATATTGGTCGACCAATCACCCAAAAAATGATTTTAACAACTTCAAATGCTCAAACTCAATTCGATTAAATCAAATATGAATTAAACACTTCCCAAAATATTCTTCAAAGCTTATTTTAAAGATTAAGAGGCTTTTATCTAAAAACTAAAAAAGCTCCAATACCTTTTGAAGAATGATAAGACTCATATAATGAAGTTAAAATAAATTTTTATATCATCTTTTTGGATCATCAAATTAACAAAATGAGATTACAAGAAATATATAATAACCTTGATGAGCTTTGATCTTCTTTGTTCTTGTTTTAATCTTAATTTTTTTTGGTGGTAAACTTTAACTTTTCTTATTCAATTTCATACACTATCTTCTTGAGTTTATGACTTCATTTTGTTCTAAAATTTCTTTTAATCAAAATAATAAACACATTAGTAGTAATTATATTTTTCTATCATCAAAAGATAAATTGAAACCTCTTTTAGTTCAATAGTCTCTTTTTATCAATCTCATATTTATTGCAAGACTCTTTGACGCTTTATGACAAAAAGTAATAGTAGAAGAATTATAGGCATTTACTAGCATTTATACTTGGGACATGATTGATTTACCTTCAGATAAGTTTTTTATTGATTGCAAAAAGATCTACAAAATCAATAATCGAGTTTTATTTGAACGATATAAGGCACGATTGGTTACTAAGGGTTTTGACTAGTAATATGTTATTGACTAGGAGGAGACATTTTCTCCTATAGTCCATTTAATCTTATCCTATATTCTTATAACAATTACAAATAGTAAGCACTGGTCATTATTATAGAAGAATGTCAAAAATACCTTCCTCAATTGCAATTTTACATAAGAAGTATATAAACCCCACTTGGTTATGCTCATCTATTTAATATGGTTTCTCATCTTCACCAAGTTTTATATAAACTAAAACAAACCCTTCAAAAATTGTTTGCTAAATTCAGTTTTATTATTGTCCACCTTAACTTTCAATCCAACTCATGTGATCAGGCTTTGTTCCTTCAAAAAATATATTAGGTGTGTACTCTTCATCTTCTTCTTCTTTATATTGATTACATGATAGTTACTGACAATAACACTCAAGGTATCTCCACTGTTAAATATTTTCTTCATCAATAGTTTGAGATGAAGAATTTGGGTAATTTAAGTTACTTTTTGGGTTTGCAGTTTCCTTTAATTCCTCTAATTATTATTCATAAACCAAATATGCCAATAATATTATCTCTAATGCTAGTATCACTAATACTAAGACAGTTGGCACTCTATTAGAACACAATGTTCACCTTTTAACTACTGACAGGATTCAACTTATGATAGTACTTTTATTGTTAATTAGTTAGTAACTTTATTTATCTCACTATCACTCATTTCGATATTGCTCATGTCATTGTCAACCAATTCACGACTATAACATATACAATTCACTTCTTTTTAGTTCTTCATATTACATTATAAAATATGTTTTGACCAGAGTTGTCACCTAATAGATATAGTAGTCACATGAGATGTGATTGATAAAGTTGTTATCTATATAATTTTAGTTTAGTTGGCTTAACTTAAGATTAACTAAATTTGAATGAGATCCTAGCCTACTAAAAAGATTAAAGTAATCTTTTCAAATAGTAATGAGAATTTAATAAAATAATGGGAGTATCTAAATACATGATTAAAGTCCAGATCTTATTTGGTAGTCATAACGCAGAGGCAAGGAGGATTTAAGAGTATAATTATCCTCTGTAATGACGTCATAACACAGAGGCAAGGAGGATTTAAGAGTATAAGTATCGTCTGTGATGATGTCAGAACACAGAGGACAC
>JANZXR010000172.1:6551446-6569872 GCA_027575705.1 Erythroxylum echinodendron
TTTGTATTATGATGATTGTCTTTTTTCATATTAATTGTGGTTATTATTTATATGTGAAATATTTAAAAATTATTGTTTTTCATAGGAAGTTATTAATTGTGATTATTATTTATTATTATGATTTTTAAAAATAGGGTTGATATAAACTTGTAAAGTATACATTATACAATTGTACAATATACAATTAGACTATTTTGCAAATTTTTAAAAATTTTATGGACTATTTCATAAATTTAAAAAATTTTCTGAATCGATACTTGGTATTGACCGATACTGATATAATATCGTACCAAAATTCAATCCAATACTAAATCCAATATGATATTTGCAACTTTGACCTGTCCACGGGTGACTCCATCACCCATTCAACCATATTTTTGTTAGCAATAAAACTCAGATGGGCCCGAGCCCAAATAAAAGGAAAAATTAAAAACAAATAAGAAGTTCATCGTAGATTCCTATCTGATGTGGGGATTAGATATGACGGGTAGCTCTCAATCCAGCAATTTTACTTTTTAAGATTGGGGTCCGCTAACAAAAGTTGAAGTTGTCCTGTCACTGTATCTAATGTAGCTGGAGTGGGTGACTCCAAAATCTCCTTCTTTTATATAAATAAAGAAATTCTATTAAAAAACTCATCAAATAATTTTATTGTCTGCTTCTTCACAAATTTGAAATGTGCGTGTCCCAGGCAAGACAAAGAAACCATTCTGGTGAGGGCAGTGGGACTCTTGTTTTCTGCCAATCTTCATAGGATCAGATGTTCAGGTTCCCTCCCACCCAAAAAAACAAAAAAAAAGCGACAACATTAATAACAGACAACCCGAAGAAAAATGAATTTCTGAGAGCATATGTATATCAAAATCATCAACAGTCCTCCACTATAGTATCACGACCAGAAACTCTCTAGGCTCTGCTTGCTCTTTTTCCTAGACTTTACACAGTGATAATGGTCTTACATCAAGCAAGTGACTTTCAAGTATGACAACTCACTCTTGCTTCTCCACTGGATACCACCAAATTTATTTCCTCCATTGGATACCACCAAATTTATTTCCTATGTATACCAACTGGGCCTTCAGCTTTAAAATAAACTAGAATTTACAAGTGTTTGAAGATGTTGCCCTCTTAGAAAAGATAAATCTTTTAAATTAGTATATACACCGTCTATATCACTTCCATTATCTTTCTCAGCTTTTTATTCACCCCCACATAATTGTATTCTAAAAAGCTCAAAAATTTAAAAACCTAGAAAGGATATGGTATGATCGATCCATTCCTTTCTTTACTATTTTTTTTCATTTTGTTGAGATTTTAATAGCTATGATAAAAGAGAAGGTTCGTGTCACAAAGTTATGGTTGGTACAATAATATTTCAACTAGAATTTAATCAGTCTGAAGGGCTTGATTGTCAAATTCATTCCTTTATAAATTACATACACTTAAGATTCAAAAGGGAAATGATCGTTGCAGTAGAACAACTTAATTAGTAAGTCCAAATAACAATATTGGGGTTAAGTATTGAAGTGTTCCTAGGAAGAAAAGCAAGGTATTAGGTAAAGCGTACTTGTTGCTTTGCATACTAATGTCTTGGGTTTCAAGAAACCCTCAACCTCAGATTTTGATTGCGTTGGTTATCCAGTTAACATAACACCACCTACCACCTACCATTCTACCTATTAGAGTTAGGACCTGCAAGCTGCAATCTTAGTTCCAAGAGCACACAATCTTCAAGTTAACAACGTTTGACAGTGTTCCATCCATAATTATCTTGAATGACAATTTGATTTCATCGAGTGAAACACCACTTTTATGCCCTTAAATTGATATATATCATTCTGCATTTATGCAGTGATGACTAATTAAAGCACCTCTATCTAGCTGTTTAGCCGTACTTCGATCATGTGTCATGTTGGAGGATGCGTTTCATTGTAGGTAATAGGTGATGATGTTTCAGATCTTTTACATTAAAAGACAAAATTTTCTCTGAATTATATACTAATTAATTGGTGGTAGAGTGAGTAGTGATGACAATTAACAAGATTTTGCATGGGAAGTGCACTCCAAACGAATTTTGTAACATACTATGAAGCAGACCCTCAAAAGTGTCTCCATGGCTTCTTTAAGAGAATAAATTCTCTCAACAATCTAGCAGTTCCATTGTAGGCATATATCCCACCATTTAGCTAATAACCTTCCTTTTTTTGGCAATTATTTTGGAAAATGACAATATTGTTCATCGATTATTAATATTCGACGGCTACAAAATCATACTAAGGTCATACGAACCGGCTCCGAATGTTTTTATATTCGAACTTTTTTCTTAATTATAAGATTAGAGATTAAGATGACTAAAACTTATTAAACCCTTTAGCAGATAAAAAACGAACAATTATAAGGAGAAGAATATAAGAATTTATGCTGAATTACTTGAATGATGGAAAAAATGCATATCTTCACTTTCATTCTTATTCCTTATCTTCATTTCTTGGAGTAGGGCAGACAGCAACAACTATAGCCAATCTAGAATAGCACCATATTCTATTTGGCCAACTTACGTAACTTTTGGTCCGGTGTGCCAATGGAAGAAATTGAACATGTTATATCCAACATGTAGATTTACATGAACTGGCTAGAGTTTTGAAAATCTACCGTTTGGCAGAATTGATTAGAAAGGAATGAAGAGAAAAATAGGCAAGGGACTAGTTGCACCCAATAAAGATAACAATTTGATGTGTCTTAAATTCATATTCACCTCCTATCTTTAGATTCCTGATTTGATAACAAGTAATTGCAGTCATGAAAACAGTACGCAGATTTCAACTTTGTACTCAAAACATTCCCAAAAGGTTTTGCATATATATAAATAGCCCATCTCTATCATTTTTGTCACTATTACAAAATATAAAAGATGTAGAGGTAATAACAAAGACACGTTCGCTTCAATATTCCTCCATTTTAAAGTAAGTTCTATGCACTGACTCACTCCAAACTTCCTCGTCCCTTCTGTTCACAAAACTTATGATTTCATGTTATTCTAATACACATTAAGGTATGGAAACCTCAAATACATATAAAAACAATATACTATACACAATTACAGTACCCCATATAACTCTAGCTAACTAGTGTGCTACATTTACCATATTTATGTGTCTGTCTTTTTTTTCATCCAAGGAAAGTAAAAAAGAAATGTGTTTTAAGAAAGAAACCAAAGATGAAAATTTTAAATATTTTTGCTTAAAAGGTGTTCAAGTTATTAAATTAATTGATTGATTAATTAACAGCCCCCAAAGTTTCTAAGAGAGAAACCAGAACTCTTCTCTGGGATGTTCCCCGCATGTCGTAGCCCTAGAGTGAGAGATACATCGCCAGCGGGTGTGGTCCCAAATCTTACGAGTGTAGACCCAATATCTGCGGCAGCGTTGGCATTGCCAGAGGTGGTCCCGTAGTGATGATCAGCTGCAACCATGCTGCCACGGCGACAAGTTTCGTCCGACAAGTCATGGAAAGCCTGGCCAAGAGGTGGTGGAAGTGGTGGCGCCAACTCAGTGTTGGTGGTGGGGGAGGTGGTGGAGGGTCTGGCTTGGTTCGCCGAGAAGCACTGTGTATTGATGGCAAGGAGTGAAGGGTCGCTATCCATGGCATTGATTTCGGATCTTTTGCCTGCTGGTGAGGTTGGTGGTTTTGTAGTTGTGGCTGCAGCTGGTGTTGTCGTGGATGCTGTTGTTGTAGTCGTCGTAGTAGCCGTAGGCATTGGTGTTTGTGCAGAACCATTGTTATTGTTGTTTGGCTTCTTTTCTCTACTGTCCCCCCCTCCTGAGTCCTCTTCTTTAGCCTCATGTTGGTACATCTCTTCTACCATGGGTTTCCACAATCGGACCCTCGCGTTAATGAACCAATTTGATACCTAAAATCCCAATACCATCAACCTAGGTTAGCAGAGTGGGCAGAAATTTAATAGAACAACTTTGTCTAGTAGTCTAGTCATTCCAATATAGCAAAATTGTATATGCAATGCATGCATGATTTTAAAGTCATGCCTAGAACAAGAATGGCAATTTATTTCAATATTCAACACCTTATTTGTGTTCTTTGTTGGTACACTGGGGATAAGTCTCCTAAACATCCACCGCTATTTATAGCATCGATGAAGGTACAAAGAAGGTTGGAAAATGGCAACTATTAGATCCATGCATATTATAATTTGTTTCAAATATGCAAAACAAGTTGTAAAACGTTTTAGGTAATCACTTTCTCTTTCTACTTGTACTATTAATTAATGAGGCTAGAACATTATAACTCAACCAGAATAGGAAAATAGAGGTACTAATATTTTCTTGTCTAGGGCACTCTTTTTATATGAATATACACACAAAAATTGTATTAAATAAAAGATTAAAGAACTATTATTTTAGTGATTCACGTTAAAGTTAATGATGTTTAAATTATTTTTGCACATCTTAAAATATTTAACCGCATGCAAGAATAGTTTAAACAACATTAATCTTAATGATCTAGAAAGCTATTTAAATGGTAGTCATGTAATTGTATTAAATATAGCCATGATTTTTCTCACTAATGATTATATTTGACCAGAATAAGAGTACATAGTTCAATAATGGCAAGCGATAATAATAGCCATGCAAACCCTCGAAAAGGCTTGCGTTGTCCATGGACATCTCGTAATTATGTCCTTAAAAAGAGAACACCATTCATTAGCTTGGATAACTATTGTACATCACTTAAGACATTTATTATCCAAAATAAAGACATAGGACCTACGCACCTGTTTCAACATTTTGACCTCACATTTTAGATTTTACACGTTCTTATTTTTAATCAGCGTCTTCTTAATCTAACCTTAGAACGAGACCAAACAGTTGATCATTCATCACAAACATTAAAAGAGACAATAAAGAATCAAATTTTTAAACAGGAACTTGGAAGAATAATCAATAATGGAGGTTATATAGATGCGACAAGTATCATTGTTTGCCAGTCATAAAGAGCACGACAGATTTAAGATTCAACGTACACGAGGCTGTCTTAATGGCCGGTCTCGGATGGTTGGTTAATTGGTGTCATTTCAAGACACAGAGACATTCAGAACTTTTATGTCTTATCTAAATGTACTTGCAAACACTCCTAAAGACTTGTCTATCTGTAGAGTTCTTTCACTGTATAGTTACTGAATCAATGCACAATCCGAAAACCCAAAAAAAAGTTCGCATGAAAATAAAAGCCAAAAACAGATTTATCTTTCTCAGGTGCAAATGCAAGAATCCAGAGAAAGAAACTCAAAAGTTATGCTGATCATACTGATGGTCTATCACTAGTCTTTATTGGGTCTAACTCTTTTGTCTTTTTAATTTTAGTTCTGATCTCTTTCGTAAACTTTAAGGCGGGAGGACTTGTTTCTCACGTAGACCAGAAAACAAGAAACCCACTCTCTCTAAATCAGATTTCAGGAGAGAGACGCAGGTATACACATACATGCGTGTATATATAGAGAGAGGAGGAGAGGACTAACCTGATTTCTCGATAAACCTGTCTGTCGAGCCAACAGATGCTTATCAGCGTCGCTTGGGTACCTGAGAAAGAGACCAGAAAATGACATCATACATCTTACCTAAAGCGTATAAAGAGACAGCAATGCTTCATGTTAGACTGGATATCTTTTTCTGCATGGACGTGAGAATCTAAGAGATGAAAGATCAGCCCAACCGCAGCAGCGACCAGAGGTTGCAGTAGTTTAGAGGACAGCTGCAGTCACTGATCATCACTTTGATATTGTGTACCTCACTTACTCTTTAAAAAATTATATGCTTCTTACAGCTAAAGGATGTGAGAGATAAAGAAGGGGACAAGGGAAACGTGTGGCCAGTGAAATTATACTTTATAAGAGTTTAATTTCTGGGTCTGCAAGGGTTTAAACGGCTATAGTGTAACAAAAGAGAGGAAAGGTTACAGGCAAGAAAAACTTTTACAGCTTTTTCTGCTGACGAGACAATGTCCAAGGACACTGCGTTTGCTGTTACTAACTTTAATCACCAGTAACCAAAAAAATGAACATATAAAGGCAAAAGATAAAAAAACAAGGAGACACTACTTGGATCTTGTGTATCTATAGTTAACTTATCATCATAGAGTTGATTACGTTATCAATAGTTGAAACTTTAGCAATAATTGCTACTGTTAACTTTAACTTGGATTGATTTTTTATATTTCTACGTGACATAATGGAAGTATAAATGAGGTTAAAGTTGACGTACGGGTGGAGAAAATGCTCAAAAAGCCAGGCTCTCAATATGTTGACAGATCGTTCGGGCAAGCCTCTCTGGGGTCTCCAAGCTTCTTGCTCCATCATACCCATTTGGTGAAAGGCTCTTTGTTGTCTTAGGCTTTGTTCTAACATCCTTAGCCTCGGTGTCTCTCCTTTTGTTATGCCTGAGGTCCCAGATGCGTCTTTTTCTCCAAGTAACTCACAGCTGTGCTTCAATTGTGCTGCTATGGCATCTTTTAGACAACGAAAATGCCGAGACATGGCCTTCTGTGCAAGGGCTGTGTAAGGAACGGCAGCTCCGAATCCCATCACTAGATCAAATGAATTCACCACCATTTGCATTTGCTCACAGTAATGGTTGTACCGTCGATCAACCTGCAATTTTCAGACAAAACATGCATGGGCACAGTGACAACGATTAATCAATTTTCATCAATCCCAATGTTCAGCTAAGCGTTGATGTCTCTTGTACGTACTAAGCAAAGTCTCCCTCAACACCCCACTTCAAAAACAGGGAAAAAAATGCAGGAAAAGAAGAAAGAGAGAAGTAGAAGAAGCAAATGATGATTTAACCGTCTTAAATTCATCGACCATTGAAGGACTTAAAAGCTGAAAGCCACTGTAGCAATTAATATAAAGAAGAGTCCAAGAGTCATGCTTTAGAAAGGAAGAAGAAGAACCATCATATCAACATTATTATCATGCAGATGAACATAAGTTAAGAAAGGGGACAAATCATAGGATTATGCGAAATGATGTTTGCTGATATTCATGAAACTGGGGAGCAGAAGGTGATAGTGAAAGAAAGAAAGACAGCAAGTTCCTCTTTCAGGATTTTTATGACCACTACATCACTCCATGATAAGACTTTGTTGCTCTTAGAGGAAAACAGAAGAAGAATAAATGCGTGAATCAAAGATTGGTACTGTGAAATAATTGTTAATGGGTACATGGAATATCCTTGTGTTTCTTTCGCTACTCTCTCTTTCCCCAATGCAGGCTTGCTTGTGTATGCACTATGCATAAACAAAAGAGAAAGATAAGAAAAGGAAAAAGAAAAAAACTAGTGGTGCAGAAGTCAACTAAGATTATATATTACACCATTGTCATGTTTTTCTCTTTTCCCAAACATTACTATGATGGGTATGGACATTCGGCGACAGTTGCTTCATAATTTCCCTACGTAATATGGTGGCTTAACAGTCATCTTCTCAATCAGGAGAAACGTCGTTTCTTGCCGGATGCATAAACGTATAATGGCAGTCCCTCAGGTTTTCTTTTGGTCAAATGACTACTCAAAACACACCCACCTATTCAATCAATCAGTGTGAAACCAAAAGGCTTAATAAATTTTCTTCACGGAAACATAAGTGACAATTACTCCAACTCTACCTACTAGATCTTATGCAACCTTATTGCCAAAGCCGGCTCCTTTTTGTTTTTGATGACCCTTAAAGTATATAGATGAAGAACTGGTCGGAATTTTTTTTTGTCTGTCTCTGTCTCCGTGGTTTTGAAAAAAAAAAATAATGGAGTAACTAAGTTAAAAAATGGAAAAAGGATCGAGTCTTAGAGACTTGAGAGAAGCTGAAGAGAGAGAGAGAGAGAGAGAGAGATAAGCTGTTACATGCCTCGTCAAGCATCGACAAAAGTTTGACCTTTCTTCTCTGATGCTCAATTCTATCGGCGGCAGACAAAGGAGGAAGGTCCTTCGTGGACGAAGAAGAACCGCCGCCGCTGCCACCACCCCCTCCTGCGCCAGGAATATTGGAGCTAGGATTTGATGAGTTATGCCTACCCAACTTGTTCTTCTTGAACTGTCCTCTTCCAACACTGCAAAATTCTTCAAGCAACTCTTGTGCTGCTTTCACATACTTGGAGTTCCTTAACACATTTACTACTCCTAACGAAGCCCCAAATCCAACATGAACTTGGTGGTTTTGTGCCCCTTGTAAATGCAATGCTTGGTGTTGATGAATTTGACCACCCAAATTCTTTAAATACTGGCTTGCCCCAGAAGATGAATCTCCAGCTACGTGATTGTAATACAACAATCCACCATCTCCCATCCTGAGTTCTTCGGCTTTAGCTGCCTCTAAATGTTGTAACGATGATGATAATGACAAAGAAAGTCCTTGTCCTTCCACAACACCACCAATCTCACTTGGGTTATTGAGTTGATGAGCACTCGTGTTGCCTGCTTCATGTGAACTATCAGGAACCCATGTTAATTGTGGTGAAGGAATTACAGTAGTAGCACCAAAACCTCCTCCAGATCCTGAGACACCAAACCCTTGCAGAGAAGAAGATGGGTTGGGTAACAAAAAGTGAAGTGTAGAAGAATTAGTTGAAGGAGGATGAGGATGAGAATTAAGCGATGGAGATGGTGATCTTGGCTGTGGATTCATGAGAAACAGTTGCATGGCAGCCGCTGAATCCTCATTAATGGCTGAAATCTGTTGATGATGATGATGTTGTTGTGCCAGAGTAGTCTCTCGATTATTGTGATTCTTTGAATCTCCTAAGGGACCTAATCCTCCTAGTATCATGCTTTGCCTGTTGTTGCCGTACCAGTCGTTAGTTGCGGTCACCTGTTGCTGTTGTCGTGATTGAGTCCGGTAATTTGACTGCAGCTGCTGGTCTAACAATTCGGTGGCTGTGGCCGGTACACCACCGGCGGGGAAATTGAACATCTCTGACAACATTCCCGCGGTTTCATATACCGGAAGGCCACCGGACACTTCTTCTTCGATGCCTACTAATGGCGGTGGGGGTTGCTCGTAGCCTGTGTGAACTCTAATTTTATCTCTTCGGATCTGTTGTGCTAAGTGGTGATGTTGCTGTTGCTGTTGCTGCTGTTGTTGGTGGTGATGTTCTTGTGTGGTTCTCTCAAAGCCATTCGAGAAGGAGAAGATGGGCTGGTGGTAGTCCTGTTGGGACATAGAATAATCAGCAGAACTTGACTTGTCGCGCGGGATTGGAGCAATTAGCTGGTGATGAGTAGTAGCACTCTTGAGAATTGGAGGCAGTGGAGGAGTTGCTATTCCCATATCAATATCTTGATGATGATCATCACGACCTGTAAAAATATACACCACCGCTTTTGCTCGTTCTTTATCAATTTCCCTGCCACATGGATCGGTTAGAGATACAAGAAGCAAAAACAACGAACACCCATCTCGAACGACTAAACCTTGAGTCCTTCACATATCAAGAAAAGGCCATGATATGAAAGAAATGGAGATGGGTAGAGAAAGAAAGAAGAAAAACCATCAAATGGGTCTTTTTGTGACAAATTCTGTATTTTTATTATTATTAGCTTTGTTCACCATCTAGTACATCTCTTTATAAGCTAATACTCACAACACAACACAACACACTTGTAAGTATACCTCAAGGAGTTGCAGAGACTATGAAAGGACGTAAAACTCTCAGATATCGTTTTCTCTTCCGCGGTATTGAAAGCTTTGTGAATTCCCACTTCTCTTATTCTCTCTATATATGCCGCTGTCTTCTGTCTGTCGTCTCTTTCTTTCTCTTTCTCTCCTTTTCTTTCTCTTTGTGTTTGCTCTTTGCAGCACTACTGAAAGTTTGCAATCACACACCTCTCTCTCTCTCTCTCTCTCTCTCTTCCTTCATCTAAGAGGCTTATGTTTCAACAAACATATAAAATATTAGAAAAAATTAAAAAAGAGAAAAGTTGAAAGCAGAAGAAATGGAAGCTCAGGAAGAAAGAAGAGAGACACACCTCTCTCAACATGATAACAGTCCCAAAGAGCCAGGAGACCAAAAAATTAAATAAGGAAAATAAAAAAAAGGAGGTCGCTATTTTGTAAACTGTGAAAAGAATTAAATCAATTTATAATTGGTTTTGTTTTTTCCCCTTTTCCATGGGTATCAGAAACGGAAACAGCAGGAAAAAACAAATACTTTCGATAATAATAAATTCATACCCTAATATGAAATGACTGAACTGCCCTCACTCAGACTAGTGATCAAGGCTAGATCAGTCTCTCTACAAAAATCATAATAGGGAATGAAAAATGAAGTGGCTTTCATTAAAATTTTTGTGGATTTAAGTATTATATTAACTAAGAATGAAAAGATGAAAATGTCAATAAGGGATGTTATCGTCATTTGGAACCAACCCAAACTACGGAATAAAATAAAGATAAGGTCAGTAGAAAGTCATATCAAATGATCCAAACTACACCATCCGCTGATATGACTTATGTGACCATAATACCCTGGCTAATCATCATTTCTAACCCACAAGGAACGCTAGTTGGTAAGGACAATTCGGCCAATTCAAGTCTATTTTCTTTGTCATGCTTTACACGCTTTAATACGGCGAACCAAGCCAAGCTACTGTTAGATGCGCAAGCGGGAATTAATAATTGGCAATGGCACCATGTCTACAGGAAAGCCCACACGCAAAAGAAGGATGGCACGTGCCATGGGTTTGGGGGCTCAGGACAAGTTAGCTTCGTTTTATGTATGCATTTGCGTGGGCAAGGCCTGAAAAAGCACACAACCGCTTTACGGTTTGGCGATGTCAAGATGAGCATGTTAGGTTACACTTTTCACAAATTCACTTTCAACTTTTTCATTGGGCAGATAGACTCTTAACAAAATTGGCATCGATAGTATTAAGTTATTGCTAGGTGTAATTATGTAACAAATTTTCTTCTTCTTGTATAAAGGGCTTATATCCTCCTTAATTTAATATTCAAATTATAAATAATCAACTAAATTTATTTGATAATTATGACATTATTATAATTAGAGGGTGAGCTAATTGTTCTTTTGTGACTATAAAATCATAGATTTAAGTCACAAAAATAGTTTCTTTATAAAAATATAATGAAAAAGTTGCGTACAATATAACTCTCGTAAAGCGGAGAAATGTTGACTTTTATGACATTACTATAATTAGTATATATCACAATATCACTTACAAATATCAATGTAAAATGTAAAATCACTTATATCATAAAAGTTGTTCATTGGTTTACAAGTGTAATTAAGTTTATTTTCTTTTTGTTAGCTTAATTTCTTTATTGGAGAATGATATTAAACTTTTGTGTGTCCAAATTTTGATGAAGAAACAATGTTCTCCATAATTAAGTTTTACCAATATGATTAATGGTAGTTTTATTGTTCTGAAAAGCTTTTATTGTAAGACCAAACATAAGTTTCTATGACATTATCATTGACCAATTGCACCAAAGAAGACGTGTGATTTTCCCCATAAAGGAATATTGTCTTCAAACTAAAAAGGCAGGATTTTTTTCATCTCATTTTCTATTAATGAGAGTTTTTTTGGTTTCATTAGTTAAAAATAATACTAAAGTATCAGTTCCTACATTGATTTATTACAAACTTTTCAATTTCTTGATCCTACTTTGAATGGCGAGACTTTTCTTACTTTTCTATTGTTCTTTCTATAGGTTTTAATGATAGACTATTACATCTTGGTATGTATGAAGAACACTTGGATTATTAATCCAATATGATTTAGTTAGTAGTAAAGAAGAGTGAGAACCATTTCAAAGTTATATAAACTCACTTTTCTTTAGAGATATTCAAGTCACAGTTATGCCTAAAATTAGTAATTTTTTCTTGAGAGGTGGAAAGGGAAAGTCTCCTTAATTTCATTTTTCATAGTAATTTCTATTTTTAATTGTTAGAAGATCACGAATTTCTATATTGATATCAACCGCAACAGGATATATACTTTATTAGTAATAGAAAAACGGGTTGGCAAGAAAACAAATTTGCCATGTGAAGAAGGTATTACTGCTGTTGATTAATATAGACTGCCATACAAGGCTTGTAGTTATATCTTCTATAGCTACATTTAATTTTGCTTTCTTTTAATCGGTTGTCACTTTTATTACTCCTTAAAGCTTGGAGCTGAGATCCCATTTTAGCCCACTAGGTGTAGTTTGTATTGAGGATCGAATGGTATAGTCGAAAAGCATATTGTTTACATTTTGTTTGACAGATTAATATTAGATACCAATCAGCATTGGCTCAATGATTACAATTAGCATGTAAAATGCTTGCATCTTCTTTAATGGCTACCTTGGCCCACAACTATCGACAGGGGTCCCTTGTAAATGAGATAATTCAATGCCAAGTATAGTGCACTAAGAATTTGTCTCAATTATTAACTTGTCAACATATAAAACCTCAGCTTACATGTGATAGGCTCACATTTCTATTGCACTCTTGCTCGTTCTTCAGTTACATAACCATTTACTAAAGTATACTGTATGGATGTTAGTGTTACCACTAGTTTTTGTTTTTGTAGTCCTTGAGTTGTCAGATGTTTCTTTTTTGCCTGACTAGTTTCTTTCTTGTAAGTGCATGCCGTGTTAATTTAGGAAAACGGTGGAAACTTTCAGTATGCGACAGATTTTTTTGGCATTGTTGCAGTATTATTAATATTTGTCTTAAAACTCAAAAGGACCATGACGTAGTTGTTCAAGAGTAAGACGAGATACAAAGAAGAGAGGACTACCATCAAATACATGGTTCAGTCTTTAACCCATACTGAGCTGTCAATCTAGAAAAAAAACAAGAAAATGAGTTTAAAGTAGGATAAATTAAGTCGTACACGTTTATAGTTTGAGTCATTGCGGAAGGGATCTTATGGTTTAAATATATCGTACGATACGGAATCATAGAAAGACTTGATTATGATATAATGTTTTTGTTTCAGGTAGCTTAACTTTGCGTTACATAGATTAGTAATGTGAATGGACATTATTTTCAAAGTGATATACCTGTAGTTCGCAGCTTAAAAGATAAAGAAAATAAAATATTTTTACTAAAATTCGTAACATGTTGAGTGGACGCTTATCAACATAGTTAACATTTGACAATTTAAATAATTGTGCATTTCGTTTCTAAATTAAGATTACGTATTATTAAATTTTTAAAATTTTATATGTCGGTATGTTATTCTCTTAAAAAACAAAAACCAATAAATTGAAAATTGTCTTCGACGAAACAAATAAATATATAAAATTTTTCATTTTGCTGAACCAAATTTAAAATTAGATAATCTAAAGATAGCGAAAGTGGTTTTTTTTTTTTTCCTTATTTCCCAACTGCGAGCCGGATTGATAACTGACAGGCTAACCTTCTTCGTCCTTGGGGAGTGACGGTCACGTGAATCTCACCCTCTCCTCACACGCTTGATGGCCCCACGTCATCATTGAAAGATCGAATATCTCATCTGCCCCTCACGTACCAAAGTCGGCTATAGCCTATAGGAGGCCTAGGCGGTGTTATTCTTCTTCTTCTTTTTAACCACGTACCCACTACTGCCATGTCCAAAAACACTTACTTATTGTGGATACTATGATAAGCCATCATAGGTACTTTGTTTCGGTGCTTGTGCTTATATTTTTATTAAAATGGGATTAGTTATGCAGTGATTCCAATATATTAATTTTTTTGTTACGTAATTATAATAAAAAATTATATGTTGAAAACTAGTTCTTTTAAGTTACAAGTCTCTCTATCTATCATTACGTATGCTTCGTAAGATTCTCCGTAGCAAGTTTCGTGAACTTTTTGTGTGTATACGTACACTTTTGACCCTCTTCTTGACTTTGTTTATAGGTTCACGTTCTAGGAGCGTGTTAAGAGTCACCTGGAGAACTATTAGCCACCCCTTAAGGGAAGAAGGTGGTTGTGAGGTTAAAGATGGGGTTTGCTACAATTGATATTTGCTTGGCTTCAAGCAATTTTTATTTCAAGCAACAAACTGAAAACCTCCTCACCACCTTTTCTCCATCACATACGCAAACATCAACCACCTAAATTGTTTGTTTCCTTAGTTAATTTGCTATGATATTTCATCACTTTTTTCTTTTTGCAACACAAAAACAAAAAGAAGTTCCTGTTGATCATACCTTGCATTAGAGCCACGTTTTACCCGTGTTCAATTGTTAACCACTTGATCAACCTGTCTTGGATCAAAATTTGATGTCAACTCTCTTAATACAAGACACTTTGATGTGCCAAATTATAGACTGGTTTAAACGATTTGATTAAGGAGAAAATACGGGTATGATTGGCATCACATTTTCGCACAATATGATCTCGCGCGTTTATATCACCACTGTCCATATCTTTCATAACCACGAGCAGGATGGTCACATCGATCAGAGTTAATATTGTCACTCGATTATATTATCCAAAAGGACAAAAAGAGAGAGAGGTTCGCATCAATGGAAATGTCACAAACGTTCAGTGTGCTCACATTTCTCTTTTGATGTGGAAGATACATATATCTTGGCCATCACATTAATTGGTATGTCGCATAAGTAGGCAGTCGTGCTGTTATCTTCATAATTGCTGTATGTGGCCATATTCACTTGAAATTATATTCTCTGGAGCATCATGATATTTTCTGACGCTACCATGTAAGCGTGTAATTTAAACAAAACTACGAACCTGTTTGTTTTCAACATACATAGAGACAATCCTCAAAATTAGCAGTTGATGAGTGATCTTTCAGTTCGATTCATAATGCTCTCTTACCACCAAAGATAATCTAAGTAATTGAAAACGAGAGGTTTGAGAGGGGAGAAAATTTAATGAGGATTATTACTATTGTTGTTTGAAGTAATTGCAATTGTAATTTTTATAATTATATATATGCATTATTTGTAATTATTGTAATAATTCACAATCCATAATTGTGGGATGGGAGTTTATTACAAACTTCTCATATAATAAAAGTGTGGAAGAAAGCAAGCTTGAATTATTTGTTACTAATACAAGTTTTTAGCAAATCTCGATTATGTGAATGCATTAGTTGTCACCTTTAAAGCTATTATAATTCGTACCGTCTTGCTAATGTCATGCAATTGACATTTATATGTATAAATATTGTTGTTTACACCGAAAAATAGGTTCGGCCCATGTTTACTGTTGTGGGCCAAAAACTCAAAGCTCAAAGGAAAGCCCATGGTTCGGAGTCCAAAAGAAGTCCATTGACTCTGGTCTATTAGATTCCAGTGTCCAGTGAAGAGGAAAATAGTAGAATTGGAGTTGGATTGGGAGTCTAGAAGTCTAAGATAAAAAGGAGATAAGATGATAAACTAATAGACACAAGTCCAAACTCTACCTCTATTGGATATGATAAAGTTTATCCAAATTTTATCTATATCTAGAAAGATAAAATTTTATCAGGATTACAAGTTGAATTGTAGTAGGACACTCATCATCGTTGCTATAAATAGAAGTTTTGAAGCGAGAAAAGCTCTCCAACATCTCTCAGATCAAAAGCCTGACATCTCAACAAACCTATTAGCTTATTTCTATTTTCGGCAATCCTCTATTTTTTCCTTAGCATTGGTCTTTCCTTTTCAATTGATTTCATCAATTTTTAATTTCTTAATCATTGCGTTTTGCCGAATTGTTTACCAATAAAGCAAAAAATTTTTCTGTTAGATTTTTTTGTCTCTTTCTAGCATACACAATCGTTTGATTTCAGTCTTAGATTACGAGTCGCAATATTTTCTTTCTTATTTCCTAATTTAGAATCACTTTAAATTCCTGACACGCTCGCAAACTAAAACAAAAGACTACATCTTAACCTTTAATCAAAATAAAGGCAAACAATTGTTTTATTTATCTATACGCATGTGGGATATTGAGACAAGGAGTACTTGGTAAGTTTGAAATTACAAAAGGTTAGGTAAGTCAATAGTCTTTTTTTACTCATAGACTGCGTCTACTTTTTTTAATGTGTAGAACTGTACGTATCAATAAACATTTTTGCATACTAATCATTGTAAGTATATAATCAATATTTATACTTTAATTAGGAGTTACGATGGCAACTTCCTTTACTTTGCCACTGGATAGTGTGCACTCCACTTGAGTACAGTAGAACCACTTTGAGTACTACATCAATTTTTATCTGTCTCGGGACATTTCAAATTAAGATTGTAATAATATTATGACGAGAAGTATACTATAATCACTAGCCAATACATCATGTCATTGCAATTTTGATGTAATAGAACCTTCATTATATCATATTTAAACTAACGCATTTATTTATTCACGGTTTCCCTAATATGATTTCTATTACACATTTATCTCTGATTTCATTCTATTTTCACTACCTCCTATCAAATACCACTGAACATAACACATTTTCTCCAACCTAATCTCATCCACCTGGGATATATACTGGAAGCACGGGACAGCTAGCTGTAATTGAAGATGATCTTGTGTGCAGACACTTCTCCTTACTCTATTTCTAAGTATGCATATGAACTGTCCCTGCCAGATGGGACTTGGATCTTACGTTTATCAAGCATGGAACATATGCACATCTCAGAACAGATCACTTATTGGCATTACTCTATTCCTACTTTATTTCGTTAACATCCATCTATCTATTAAATAGGACCCACATGAATGAATACATGCTCGTCTTTAGCTACCATCCTCCAACCTCGGAGGTGAGGCATACCACTTGGCTTCTTCACCACCAAGAGCCATCAATAAAGCTGATAACGATGTATTCTTGTTCAGGGATTACGGCGGCCGGACAATGGACATTCAATTGTATTGGTTCAATGACACAAAAACTAGGTGTCGAGGCAATACATTTCAAATGTATATGCATCAGACATACCGCTTATAGTATTAGTTGTTTGTCTTTTAGCATAAAATTGTCGTCATCTATCTTTCTTTTAATTACTTTACTCGTCAAGCAATCTTGTTTAAGAGTATTAGTGAACCTACACATTGATTGAGAAAAAACTATTATTTTCTCGAAAATCTACGCAGCGAGTCTCAATCTTCATGCCGTGCATGAACTTCGTAACCAGTAATCAGTGGAGAGCTAGCCATAACACCATACCATAACATTAAGCAAATCTTCAGAACTAAGCAGGAAATTTGGGTCTTTTACGATAGTGATTTTTATTAATCCAAGTTGTGTTTCATAAATTAAGAGAAAAACCTCCCATTTATTTTATTTTATATGAGTCCATAAGCAATGTCCCTAATTATCGCTATTCATCATACTGAATTGGTGGAACAATTGAATAGGGAGAAAATATTATATTAGAATCTAACTTGCTATTACCTGTTCAATTTACTCAATTTTGCGAATAATTTAAAATTGCTTTAAAAAATTTTCTCTCATGTATTTATCGATTTTCTCTCCTCTTTTTAGAATTTTTGATATATGTGTTGTATTCTAAAAAGTCCCACTTAATAATTACAGTAGTGAGTTGTTGGGGTTGAAGAAAGATATTTGACACTTAATCTTATGACTCATAGCTAAAATCTTCAAAATGAAAGAAAAGATTGTTTAATTTAAATAAATTAAATTGGTCTTGGGGCTACAAATATTTTATAGTTAAGTAGTAAGCAAACGAAGAAACATATAGTAAATCATCTTATATAAAACTTAGACATTTGGTTCTTTTTAAAATCAAGATACATAACTCTTAAATGTTAGTCTTTTTATATAATTAAATTGGGGACTACTTTCTTTAAATTAATCACATATGACACAGTTTTTGAGATAGGTTGACTACAGAAAAAGTTTCCTCGCCTGATAGGAAGGCCAATTTTGGATTGCATTTAGTTATTGTCTCCTAGATGCAGAGACGGAACGAGACGAAAATTTAGAGACAGAACAGAACAAAAATTGGAGATAGTAAGGTGTTTGGTTGTGATGGACAAAACAGAAAAGACTGTCTCCGTCCTGAGGATAAAAATGTGTTTGGTTGCAATGGACAGAACATCAAAATAGTGTCAATGACAAAAATATCCCTACAGTATAATATGCTTTGAAATATTTAATTCATTGATGAATTTATAATTGTATCAATATTTATTTTAAGCGTATTTGTAATTTTTTGATTACTATAGGATAATTACAATATAATTAATTAAATTATTATTATTACTTAATTAATTACATTATATTTAATTAATATTTAATTAAAATATGATCATTAATTAAAATATAACTATTCATTAATTAAAATATTAATTAATTGAAATATTATTATTCCTTAATAAAAATATTTTAATTAAAGAATTAATTAAAATATAATTATTAAAATATTGTAAATAATTAATTAATT
>JANZXR010000172.1:6575607-6591521 GCA_027575705.1 Erythroxylum echinodendron
CAACTGCACAGTATGACAATGGACTATTTTGCAAATTTTAAAAAAATTCAGGGACTATTTTATAAATTTAAAAAATTGCACGAAACGGTATCCGGTATTAACCGGTACCGGTACAGTATCATATCAGAACCCAATCCGATACCGAGTCCGGTACGGTATTCATAACTTTGCTTTTAGCTTTCTCTAAAACTCTCTTAATTTTTTTTCCTAACAACTTCTAGAATTGAGTACAAATTGATATATTTGATTTTTACCAATATTACTTTAACTAATTCTAGAAATCAAACTTCAATCAAAACTGTAGTTGAACAATGCTATTTGGATTTTAAAACTCTTCTATCATCATGTATTTTTCTCTCATGTAACTTTTGTCTCTCAAACTTATTTTTAAATATAAAAAAAGATTTTATGCCACACACGGTCACTTATAGAGCCATTTATAATGATTGTGTCTAACCTTTAAGCTTCAAAACTCGATATGCACTATCGCAAGGAGTTACATGATTAGCAGACAGAGTCGTATCTACCATTTATATAATTGTGTCTAACTCCATATGGGCATATTTGATCTCGAAGCATCAATTTTTAACTTACACACGGCTATAGAAGTTTACAAGGTCATGAACACAACTGTGTTCACCATTGAACAAGGCATGTGCCTCCCAAACAAGGGCAGGTAGTCCACAATTCAACTCATCAGTTTTCTATCTCAAATATGCCCAAACTTCATTCCTTTTGATCCATAAAGTTAGCTAATACTTCCGAATTTTAGATTTTGTGGTTTTCTTCAAACTAACATCTATAAAATAGGACTGACCCACAATAATTTTATTCTCTAATATCCCCTCTTGTCTCTCATTTCTTACAGCAACCATAATAAGGCACGTTTCATGTTGGAATAGGACATTGTTAACTGTAACTTCATAGTCAGTATCAATATTCTTCTATCTATGTCAATTGGATATTATTAGATGATGATATTTTGGTCCACAAAGTTGTTCTCCAACTTAATTCGTAGCCAATACTAGTTCTCCGGCTCTTCTTAGTTATAGCGACTTCTTTGCATCAATAGGCCGCCACTAACAATCATCATAAGCAAGAAAGAAAACAAAATTTCTCTGAAATTGATGGCTTTTTTAGCTTCATTACATAATATAATTTCTTTTCTGTAGTTACATATTATGAATCCCACTTTGCATGTAAGTTAATTAATTAATATCGCTTTATAAATTCAAGGTAAAATAAACATATTTAACTTAAGAAAATTCATTAAAAAATAGACTATTTTCATGTAATAATTTTTTTTGTGTCACTTTATTTTTATTTAAAATTGAAGGCTTATTAGACTATACTTTATCGTCATTTGGAGTGGCAGTTACTTAATTTAAATAAAAAACAAGTAGAAGAAAGGTCAAATTCATACCATTACCAGTATTGGATCGAGCATGTGTATGAAATTAATACTACTTATTAATCATGTCTCTTACATATTTTTCATTTCTTATCGTCGGTCACCTTCTTTGTCTCTGTTAAGTACCCTGTACTTTTGTTATTAAAAAGGAAAATACAGTTATTTTACTTGAACCTCAAGAGAAAGAGAAGTTTTCTATCTCATTAATTTTCATTTGAGTGAAAATGATTTCTAAAGGCTCAATACACCATTCTTGGAGCTAACAACTCGATAAAAGATGAGGCTAAAAGCCAGCTCTACCATAATATAAATCCTGGCAGAGAGCTTTATTTTTTCAATTGCAAAAGTTAAAATTGAACTCGTTCTATGTAATTATAATAACCCTTGATCAACTTTTTTTTTTTGCATTTTTATCCAAATATTTTATATCTTTGTTATAACATAATATACCATAATGATATAATTTGATTTGTGTTAAAAGATGAAAGAGATTAGAGATAGTAAAGGAACAGAGAGGTGTTCAGAAAGAAAAGTAAAGAAAAGGTGCATACGATAATAATAGGGGGCCAAATTGTTGTACAAGGAAGCGTCAATTGTCATTTTTAGAAAAATGTAATGGAGAGTTCAAAAAGGAAATAAAGCAAAAGACTACACCAACAAAACAACTGCATGTTAAATTTTTATTAAATATTTTATATATGATTTCTAATTTATTAATTATTTTTTAATTTTTATTGTAAATGGAAGATGTTGAAGAATTTTTATATAACAGAAGAAGTAAGTTTGAGTTTCAAATGGTGATGGGGGTTTGAGTGGGTAAAGAGGCTAACATTTTAGACATTATGTAGCGCCTCTTTATAGCAGGATACACACTGGAATGTCCAGAGGTCATTTCGGTACATATCTTATGATAAAGATGAGCTACGTTCGATCGCCACATTCACTTCACAAGGGATCATATCATTATTCACTTATAAAGTATCATAAGTAAATCATAATATTTTAAAAAACACTAACTTTTTCCTCATTTCATTTGTATCTTTCAACACTTACTACATGTATATCATCAAAGCATAGTACAAAAGTACTACATGAAAGAGGAAAATAAAAAAAGACTATCTAATTTGTCCAAAAATCTCAGTTGATCGATCTTTGAGCCATGACTCCTCTTGCCAAATCACAATCTACACGGCCAGTAGAGCTTTTCGGTAGCTAAAGTCGTCTCTCGATCCTAAAAAGATAACGTTATAATTTTGATGAGTTTTGCGAACTCAATGAGGTAACCATCATCGATAATTCACTCAATTTATGCAACACAACATTTCACATAACACATACTTTATAAAATTTTACTGAACATCAATATCACATTTTCACTTAAGCATAGGGAAATTGCATTTTCAATCAATTGAACACAGTTAAGCAGATGCACATGGAATGCTCATGAGACTCTTTTCCAATTATTACGTTGTTGTAACCAAGTGCCTAAACTGTCCCGTATCTATTTTTAGATACCGGGCTTATTGATAACTATCCCTTATCCGATAGGGATATAGGGCTCATTTTACATAGTGAGCCTTAGGCTTTTAATCATTTTCTGATCTCGAGGCTCTTTTGCATACTTTGAGCATTAAGCTCTGATCGGTAGCTACTCTGGTCACAATTGCCATTATCTGATTGTCACAACCGTCTAGATTACTCACAAGTTGCTCCCGAAACTAATGCCTGGAAGTTCCGGCAACACTTGGAGGTTGACGTTCCAATTGCTCCTCTATATCAAACACCATACATACATATCACAATTTGCAAAAAAATTAAGAGTGTTTCATAATGCACATGTATGAAATGAATTATGTCCAATGCATGTTTATGATAACCCAGGGTATCTTTCCTTCAATTTCATCACAAAATCATTTTCATTTCAAAACTCATCTAAGTAAAATTTATACATAGATTTATGCCTTAATAAGACCATTAGAATCTCAATTCATTTCTTATTGACTCACTTTAGATTTTTCCAAGTCGCACTTTCGGGTCTATTGTTCACGTTAAATCAGAGAGTGCAATTGATATAATTTGGTTATACCGTCTTCTAGGAAAGTGTTCCTCAATCATACAGAACCTAACTTGGGACAATTAGCATAACTCTCTCTACATATGTCGGTTTAAGATAATCTTAGGACGATTCTGAAGAGGACTTTGAGATCTGAAACTTTTAAGAAGACCTTGAGAATAGATTTTATCATCTGAAGGGTCAAAATGGAGCAGACGATAAGATTAGACGAAACCAAACAAAAAAGCAGACGAATTGAAAAAGCAGATGATTTGGGAATATTATCATAACTTTCCCTAAAGATATTGGATTAGGGTGTTCTGTAGATGGTTAGAAAGAAGAAGTCAAGATCTACAACTTTCATGAAGACCTTGAAAACAAATTCTATCGTCTGAAGGGTCAAAAATGGACTAGACTATTCTATCTATAGTGAATAAGAAGATGTTTGGTCTACAGTGCATAAAAAGATGTTTTGTCTACATTGGATAAGAAGATATAAAAGAAGCAAAAGATAGAAGAAGCAGATGGTCAGCTTAAGATAATATGACGTCATCACAGAAGATGTGATGTCATCATAAAAGAAGCAGAAAATAGAAGAAGCAGAAAGTAGAAGATATACTAAGACGATACTATCTACACTCCTCAACTCACAAACCTTTTTCTGGAACATCTCTTAGTCTTCATCAACTCTCGTACAAAACCTATATATTCCTACATACTCAGTGAAGAAACAGAGCATATCACCTTTCCATATCTAACTCTCTACGCTAATCCTATATATCATCTTTTTGCTATTTCAACTCCAAGAACCATTTCCACAACACCTGATCACTAATAATCCATCAAAACCTAAATATCACCATATCCCCAATTTTCATCCCCTTAACACCGTGTTCAAGAATATAATTATACGTAAATGCTATGATCATGCACTGACCATCAATTCATCAACTTTATTTTAAAAATCCACAACTCTAACAATTTTATTCACGACTTACTTGTTGAAGACTCCAAAGGCTTCAACTATCTTCAAGCCCTAACTCCGTACAAAATTTTGTAAACCCCTGTGAACACCAACCAACTTTTAGTTTTTCTTAAGGCAAAAGAAACACTTAGTAGTAGAGGAAATAGTGAGAGATATAAAAACTCAAAGTTAACTCTTGGAAGGAGTTTGATGAAAAACTCTGTGTTTGGGAAGAAATTTGGAGAAGATGATAAAAAAGAAAGAACTTAGGAAAAGAACAAATCAGATCACTCAAACTTACTTCTGACAAATAATAAAGGCAACTTTACACTTGTCACTTTTCCTAATGTCTAAGTTCTAACTTAGTTTCTTTTGAAACTAACTCCTTTGAACTCTCATCTTTACAATCCAACTATCTCCAAATCTTCATTTGCTTTCTTCTCTTCTTTTTCCTATTTTTCATAATACTCTATAAATTCCAAAATAGATCCTACATTCACCAAAATTCATAAATAGAATAATTCCACTATTTAATAAAATTAAAAAAATAAATAAATTCCAAATTCACAATTTTCCTAAAAATTACAACTCAGTCTAAATATACCTGGAATCATTCATGAATGCATGTACAATTATTTTCATATGCAAACCCTTCACTATTCACATGCATTTGTATGCCATATTATGCGTAAGCATGAAAAATGCATTTCTAAGATCTCATTAACCACTCATATTTACTATTCTAACCTCCCAAAGCTAATGGGATGTTACACATTATCTATAGTTAGCACTGGCAAGTCTAGGTTGATCCCACCAGGACTAGAATATCTTGTTATTATCTAATATAACAAATTATGGTGATGAAAATAAATCAAATGTAACATTTAAAATAATAAATAAAAATAAATGAACGCAATTGGCTAACTAAAATGAAGATTAAACTCCTAACAATCTAAAAAAACAATGGTACCTGGATTTCGAATCTCTTTAGGACTTCTTATGCAATTATGATTTTACTATTCAATTTAATATATAGTTTATTAGACCTTGGAAATTTCTACCCTATGCTAATATCTTTCTCAAGACTATTAACACCTAACTTTCAGTTGATTAGCTTAAATCTCTTTCTAGTCTAAACCCTAAGATTGCATTAATCGACTCATGACTTTTATTATTTTATTTGACCCAAATCTAGAGTCTAGATTTACATGCAAATTCTTTCAATTATGGTAGATCTATTTATGCAAAAGGATTTTTTAATCTCAATTGCATGAAATCATACATGAAATAATATAGTAGCATTATTAATTCATGGATAATTAAGAACACATAATTGAATCTAAATGAAACCAAAAAATGAATTAAGTTGAAACAAAATCACTACAAGATCTATCTCAGGGTTAATCTAAACTAGGTACTAACAAAATTTTAATTCATAATCATAGAAGTTATAACATCAAAAACAAAGGAAAACTAGAAAACTAAAATAGACATAATGAAATTCCTTTTGATCTTTATAAAATCTACTTTAGATTGATGGAGATCTACTTCAAATTTTTTTTTTTTTGCTTCTTTGCTTCTTTTTTGTTCTTTCTATTGTCCTAAGCTGTAAATATATCTTTTCTTAAGAGTAACTTGAGCCTCCTACAAAACTCCTACGAAATCCTCTTGTTTTCTCTTCATAATTGCCTTTTATAGTGCGAAATTAATGTTTCTGAAGTTTACATGGTCAGTCACATAACTTTGTGCATGATCGTGCCCTTCAATCTTGCTTAACTCTTTGAAAGTCGTAAAGAAACGCATTCCAAAAGAGTTATAAGGTCACCTATACGATCATGTAGACTTACACGACCCTATCCTTCATCACCAAAGTTCCATCCAAAATAACTCTATTTTTTTGCTTTTTGTTCCGGTTCTGCCCTAATTCTTCTCTTTTTTATCCTTAAAAGTAAATAAGATCTAAAAACACAATAGAAATAAAGTTAAGTACTAAACATAATAAGAAACTCTCAAATAAACAAGTAAAATGCATAAATATGGGATTAAAAATATAGTATATTTAGCATTTATTAAGAAATCATAAAGAAAATGGCGAAAAAAGTTTATTTCTTATTATTTTTATTAAACTCATATGTCCCATAGATTAAATAAATAATTCATATAAGAGTTGAGAATACCTACATTTGAGTATCCCACATCAAAGATATTAACAACCTACAGTCTCATTTTAACACCAATGTTGTGAGTCCGTGGAGCGATAAGGACAAATCATGGAGTGATAAGGATGATATGGCTGGTGACGAAGACTTCTAAAAGGCCACAAATTCCCATGGAAATGATAGTTCATTAGATAAAGGAAACTCCAGCTAATTGATAGCACTGATGTCTCCTTTTAATATTTCAATTGTAGTATTAGTGAAGATAAAATAGTAATCCTTCCTTCCTTATCTTGTACAACAGCTATATACTGTTCCTTGTCTTATACAATAGCTATATAGTATTAATCTATATATATAGCTTTCTTAGGTTTGCAATCGTGCAAGAGTGAGAAGAACCAATTGTAGAATAATAAAATTCCTCTTTGTTGCAATTCTATTTTTTCTCTGGAAAAAAGGAGAAAAGAAAACTAGCATATAAGTCTATTAGGCTACTCCACTTATTGCCAATTGGTTTTAGATAGAACCTCACTTGGACTTATGTGTGGTCTAACTTTCTTCCTCATGTGGGCGTACAGGCTCATTGTAAATTTGACATGATATCAGAGCTCATAAAGATCTTGACCTACTATTTGCCTCAAAAGGGGCTCATCATATAAGCAACTAAAGAAGGATTTGAGGTATACATGGAGAAAATGGCACAACAGTATTGTTTGCCCCAGGATGGGGCTTATTTGACCTGAATCAGAAGTCTAGCCCTGATGAGGATTATTTACGTACTTCTCTAGATTGCCCTAGTTAAAAAAGGGCTTACATGTGAGGGAAAGTATTGAGAATACCTACATGTAAGTGTCCTATATCAAAAAAAGAGGAAACAAAAGTCTAACATATAACTCCAGTGAGCTACTCCACCTATTGCCAATTAATTTTATAATAGAACCTCACTTGAGTTTGTGTGTGATATAACTTTCCTCCTCGTATAGGCCCGCAGGTCCATTACAAATTTGACATTTTGCCACTAACTTAATTAATGGTAGTTATTAATGAAATTAACATCAAATTATATTTAATAAAAAGCAGAAGTTCAAATATTAAAGATAGAGTTAAATTTAAATTTAATTTTAATAATTTATATAAAGTTATTGATTAAAATGTTTTTAAAAAAATCAATTTAAAGGCTTTTTGGTTTTTGAGAGTAAGTGCCAACCACTAGTCATTCCCTTGACTTCACTAGTAGTGTTTACTTTGTCGTCACTTTTCTTAATCATGAAATGTGGTCGTTGTACCTTGTGGGTCAACTATGACCAAGTTATTATATTAAGCTTAAGATTTAACTATAAATATAATTGGTGCCGGTCCTTGATAAATAATTGGTAGTGGCGTGGGAGAAATGTTTTTTTGAATATAAAGTTATTTATGAAGCATAAATATTTTTTAATAAAAATAGAAGAAAGATGAAAAAAATACTTCCTTCTAACATGCGACAACATGATCTTGAAAATCAATGTTATCTAAAGGGAAAAACCATGTCTTCTGTACTGATATGAGATGCAGTAATTATTTTAAGTAGGATTAATATCTTGAAAAGAAAACTGATATACTACAAGCAACTAAAACTAGTAAGGCACTTATATCGCGGCATCCTTCGATTAATTATTCCGCCATCAATGTTTGTTGGAGGTCTAAAGAATAATGATCAGACAAGTCTGAGTTGTGTCAACGATTTGCACCAAGCATGACCATTTTCAGCATATTGATGTAGGTTTTTGCACCAAGCATGACCATTTTCAGCATATTGATGTAGGTTTTCTTTCTGGATTAGAGCTGTGATTGTGAATTATAGTACCATACCAAATGGTGGTGTTACATATATGGGAAAGAGATTTCACCGCGTGATTTGCGTTTATAGTCTGTACTGATCGTACTTTGACTTTTCTTATGGATATGAACTGATTTCTAACAATTGCTAAAACCTATGTTTCAAAACATAGTTGCGTGGGATTATCCTGTACATCCTACACTGCAGATTCCAATTTATCTATAGGAAATGTAAGAAAAAGAATGTTCTCCTGAAACAAATTGTTTTCTTGGGTTGAGATGGAATCACTAAGCTAACTAGGTTCGTTACGATTAAGCAAGAAATTGATTGCACGTAATATGATTATAATTCCGGTTAAATAAAACTAGTAATGACCGTACGTGTTCCACATGTTTGGACATATGGCCATCCAAGTAGTTTGGTGACTTTTTTCTAGCTATCTCCTTATGCTTCGTTATATATACCCACCAAACAACGGGATAAGAAAAAGACATTCCAATATTAAACTTCAACATAACTTAATTTCCAAAAAGAAGTGAACAATTGCACTGTCATTGTATCTTAGTTGCTTGTTTGTATATGAAATCGACTCAAAAGTTGCTCATTATAAAACGGGAAACCCTCACCTAATGATGTAATGCCTTAACCAACATTTCCTTGCTTAAGAGGTAGCCTAGATCCGTAGGTACTATTTATCTATCTATCAATCTATATATATATAATGATATTCACCAAACAAAACTCTATTGCATTCTTTTGCAGTACCCAATTCTGCTTATTTTAAAACCTATTGTTCTAAAAAGTTGAAATCCAAAAATTGTTAACAAGTATAACATGAGAATTGAGAAACATGTTAAAATAATATGCAAGAAACACGATTTGTATAAAAATGGAGGCGCCGTTCTTGTCACGCACAACTCATCTAAGTGTTGATTTGTTAGTTTTGGACAAGGGGACAACTAAAGGCACCTAAAAATCGTAACAAAGCTCTTAAAGGAAGATGTAGGCTATTAATGAGATATGAGAATTGAAATGTAGTTCAGTAGAAGGAAACCATAGTCCATAGACATGCATACACTAACCCCATCAACGGTAACTTGGATCTTGCTTTTATATTGATATCTATACCAAATAAATTAAACAACTTGTACTTCTCGACTTATATTGATTTTTGCTAATTTCCAAGAAAATAAAGATGCCAAAAGATTATAATTAATTAATTGTATTAATTAAAAAAGTTTCTTATTATTCAAGTGAATAGACTGATGAAATGATTAATTAACTTCATCTATCTTGTTTGCAATCGATTGCCTGAATATATACGCTATCGCGTTAGTCTTGCCAATTTGATAGTTTAATTGACGGTCTAGGGGGGATTGATCACTAGTCAAACTTAAGCAAACTTGTAGTATATAATCAGTTCCTACGTGGAAGGCATCATTGTATAGGATTGTTTTAACCTATAAAAACATTTGACTAGTGATAAATAATACAATTAGACAACGTAAGAAATGAGTCTGTGTAGGTGACAAGATAAGGGTCACCATCCAAATTCTTTTCCGAGGAACTTAATCATATATGATAATTGATACACTATTATGATCAAATGATGCTACATTGTACATAAGTTTGTGGAAATATGTGTGATTGCGGACTAAGTAAAACAATTGCATAAAGACCAAACGGATTAAAATATTGGTGACAAGGACGACACATTTTGGAGACCTCCCCCTTTTCACTTTAATAGCCACTAGAGAAAGAAAGCTTCGCGTCTCTATATGCTTGGCTTTTGATTAGGGGTGGGGTAAGACTCGAGACATTAAATAATAATAATAGTTAACAACTTAAAATTTAAAAATACAATATTTTAGATTGGTAGGAGGCGATTTCAAATGTTGCATACTAATTTATCTAAGATTTTATTAATACCTAGAAATAGAAATAGGATAATTAATTAAACACCATTGGAGAATCTTGATTGGAAGGAAGGTTAGTAGTGTGTCTTGTTTTGAGAGAAGCAGTTGATTACATTAACCAAGGGGCAATGGCTCCACCCTTATCCAGATAATATTATTACCCTTCTTTTCCTTTTCTTTCACTTTTCTTTTCAAATTCCCACTTTTACCTTTTTTTTTCCCCCCCTTTATTTCTTTTGTTCTCATCTTCACACTCTATAATAATTTATTAAGTTGCAGATAAAATCGGCGGAGATGGAGAAAAATAAAGGCAAAAAGGGGGAGTGGGGGGCATTTAAAAATCATGGGTGGTGAGCCTTTGGGCCTTTGAGCATGGCCCATGTTGAAAACGACTTGAAATTATTTGAAGCTTAGCCTTAGCACTTGCGATATGTGATGATATATATGAAACAAAGTGTGTACGTATCAGGTGGTCCAAGGGCCCCATGGCCACGTGGAGCTGTGGTCCAATGTCCATGTGGGGCCACGGTGTATAGAAGTGACACGTGCATTGAAAACAATGGTGACATCCTGTGAATCGAGGATGATTTTATATCTCGAATGGGGACACTTTGAAATAATCCAGATTTATCACCGACTTAACCGAGTATAATGATTAGTGATTTGAAATTGGCGAAGAAACATATCATTAGTAGTTTAATGATATTGAAATATTGTCAAAATTAAACAATTTCATATTGAATAATTTCTATATTTGTAATATATATACATGATAACAAGATTCTTAATTTATCTTTGTGGAATGTTATATCCATATTTAAAGAAAATAATTCAATTATTGTCTTGCTACGTTTGACTTTTGCAGTAGGTTGTTAAAGTAAACACTAGTGCTAACCCTTCTGCAAAAAGAGGACGGGAAGATAAGGCATTGATGATCACACTGCCAAGGATGTTAATGTTGTTGACACATTCCAAGTAGACCAAATTGATGTTCATTTACTTCACAATAGCGATATACTTTTTTTTTTTTTAATGACAATAAGCGATCTACTTTTAACAAGAAGTAATTTGTAACCTTTATGAAGAGATAATTAATGCAACAAGTGACAATTGCTCAAATTATTAAAAAAATGGAAATATGAAAGGAATTGGTACCTATGAAAGTATGAACATAGATATTTCCTATGTAATCTTTGATTATGGAGTGATTAGATAAATTATCCTAACAATTGCTAATTCCAAAGGCATATGTGTTATTCTTATGTGATTCGGGCAAGAAGGTGATTACCAATAAATTAGCCTAAACTTGATTTGGAATATGAAAACACTCTTACAAAAATATGTAGGATTTATCTAAGGAATCATGGAGTTTTTTGTAACTAAACAACACTTTAAAAGAGATGTATGAAGAGAAAGTCAAATTGTAAATAACATCTACAGATTTCGATTATAAAAATAGAGATTTTATATTTCATTTTAATCTTTATTCATTTCCTCCTCTGGTTTATTATTAATGAAGATGAGTTGCAATCTAATTTTGATGCTGTATTTGCTATAGAAGGATTAAAATAATTAGAATTTCTTTGTGATGAAACTAATGATTCAAGAAAGGGAGAAGAACATGGTTCCATATAAGGAAATCACTTGAAAAAAGAAAGATCAAGCCATTAAGAACTAACTTGTGATGAAGTTAATGGTTCAATTGCTATAACACAATAAGATGAGCATGATTTGACAAAGGAAGAATCTTTCATTAGAGCTGCATAATTGATATGTAAATTTAGAATAACTAAATAGGCATTTATCACATTTTGGCTTAAATATTTACACAAAAAGTATCAATTCACTCCATAACTAGAAATTTCTCTCAAAAGGTTCTTTTTAGTAATTTGAAAGACCCACCAATAGATGTGAGGCTTCCAACCCAAATTCGAATCCACATATGCATGTTAATACCATTCCATGTTTGTATCTTTGTGGGATCTTATACCCTTTTATGAATTTGAATTTAGTTATGTGTTTATAAGGTTATTGTTTAACTTTAAATAGATGTTAACTTATGTTTCCATGACCTTTAAATTGATGCCTCCTAGGGGGTGGTCGAATTGGTAGAGTGAGAGGTATAGGGTCAAAAGGTCCTGTGTTTGAATTTTCCATGCTAACACTCTCTTGATCGAGCCTGTCGTACAAGCTTGCTTCGTGCGAAGTACCTAGTTGACGTGATTTGCAGATTATTGCGTCAATCCGGAAGTTTACCTAGTACGCATCTAAAAGATAACTCCGTTAAAAAAAAAGACCTTTAAATTAACTCACATGTCAAGTTCCTCAAAAACTTGTGTTTCTTACAAAAGGAAACAAATCGTAAAACTTATGGGTAAATTTATCATTATTCTATAGTCCATTGTAAACTACTCAGTTTCAAATTAATAATATGCATTATGCTTAGGATATTTATTGATGTTATCGCCCATCTCTATCAATAAAATATTTGTAATAAAATATGGTAACTAACAAATCAAAAGAATCATGAAAAAATTAAGTTGAAGTATGCTAAACTAATAAGAAGTTCATAGTTACAACTATGACAATAGAATTTCTTAAAGTAACAAAACCCGTATTATATTATTATATAATTATTTACACATATAAAATACCAACACTTCAGTTGGTCTAAATACTACTACTGTTTAAAAAGTTACCATTGCTATGTATAAAAATTATCACCATTGTTTACTAAACATATCATAACATTATACAAAAAATATCTTCACGGTATTAAAAATATTACCACTACTTACAAAAGATATCGCTACTCTGTCAAAAAAAAATCACCACATCATACAAAATATATCACCAGTTCATATTGAAACAAAAAATATCATCAATCTTATTTTAAAAATATCTCCACTCTTTACAGAAAATTATTACAACTTTATACAAATTACCTCCAAATTATACAAAAAAAATTTATTCAATATTACAAATACCACCGGTTTATATTCCAAATATTATAATTTATTCAAAAATATTAGCACCCTATATAAAAAACAATATCACTTTTACAAAATTTACTATTACTTTATACAAAAAATATCACTAGTTTATATTACAAATATCGCAGCTCTATAAAAAATACCACCACTTTATGCCAAATACTACTATGCTATACAAAAAATACTATTATTTTCATAAAAATATATAACTCTATACATAAATTAACTAAAGTTTGAGAACTTTTAAACTTTCTACAGTATCTTGAATCATCTTAATCAAAAGTCATATGAGAAAGTTGTACCCAATTAAAGAAACATTATTTTAAATTGTCTATAATTTTTTCCTTTTAAAGAGAGGTATAAATTAGGAAAATATTGTGTCCTAACGAGTAGTCTTCACTTTTTTTCAAAAAACTCAATATACAAAAGTAGTAACGCTCTTTTTCATCTTTTTATAATATCTTAAATCATCTCAATTATAGGACAAATGAGAAAGTTATGCTTAATTTAAGAAGTATTATTCGAATTGTCCATATTATCTTCAAGAGAGATAGGTTGGAACATAGTTATGTTCTTCACTCTCTCTAAAAAAACCAAAAAACAAAAAATTTCTCTCGAATGAGAAAGTTATGCCCAATTTGAAGAAACATTATTGAAAATGTTTTTAATTTTTCTTTCAAGATAGAAACATAAGTAGGGACACGGTTGTATTTTAGATCATGTTCTGCATTTTTTCTTAGAAAACTAAAAAAAAGTTTAGATCTCTTTATAATTTTCTTTTTTTTTGGAATAAAAATAATTCATTGGACTAAATAAGTGAAAATACATATTGGCATAAAAGCCAGCAAGTTAAACCAAATCAGTCACTCTTAGGCAAGAATATATAAGGCGTAGAACAAACAAAGTATCAAGTTAGCTCAAAATGACAACAATTAGTTCAGAAGACATTCCAATCTATGAGGATTTTGCTACTGAATTTATGTTTATCTTTGCATAGCTACAAGTGCATTCTAATACTGTTAAAAATAGTCTTCAAAAAGACCTGTGGAGAGTTGGAAGTTAATCTGAAAATTCTACCATTTCTTTCATTCCAAATGCTAGCAATAATGTATAAAGTGGATATGAAAAATAACCATCGATTCCCCTCATACATAAATCTTATTGAGTACTCCATACTGTGATGTTAGATCAATTAGTTGGAGGATTAAAAATACCACACTTTGCCAATATGGATTTCTAGATAGTAGCCGAATAGGAGCAAGAGAAGAAGAGATGATCATGAGATTTATTATGAGTTCAACATAAGGAAAACTAATTAGGGATCATCAGAAATTTACCAATCATGTCCATTGTAGCCAACTTTAGTTTAAAAGCTTACTAAAGAGTGTGTGCATGTTTGGAATTATGATTCTTGCACCAGACCTCCTAGAAGCAACGAACTTGAGGGTGCTCTATTTAATAAACTAACCTAGCTGACCTTGCAAAGAAATGTCCAAATCATTCAAATGTCTACAAAGTTCTATCTGGTTTTCCTTTTAAAATAAAGTTGGAGATTGATTAGATTAAACTCAAGAAGCAGTTAGTATTATTGAGTTGCTTTAGAATTGTCATCCCATGAGCTACAGTTGCACTACTAGAAATGTGGTTCTTGAAAAGGTGAAGATTAGGAACTGAATGCAGGGGCTCCTAATTAAACCAAGGGTTTATCCAGAATTTGAAAATTTCCTTATTGCCTGTTAGGAATTTGCAGTGAGGCTTAAGTCTTTCCATAACCTTTCCAATGTGCTTTACCAAAGCTGATGCATTTTTTGAAATGAGGAAATCTCACAAAGACTTGTCTTGGATATAGAAAACATTAATCTATTTCACACATAGGGATTGCCTATCTTGGATCATTCTCTAATTCTTCTTGGTAAGCATGGAAAGATTCATCAACGCAATGTTCAAGATACCTAGACCCCTTGCTTCTTAGGCAAACACGTACTACAAGAAATTGTGTTTTTAGTAAAAGCAAAAGTTTTTAGTAAAAGCAAAATTCGGTAAGTTTAGTATTGATTGTTGGTCCTCGTCCACGTTTTTTAGAATTTACATTTCCTATTTAAAAAATAACAATTAATAAATATATATAATATTATATTAAAAATTTAAATGTATAATCATATAATTTTGAAGATCACGTTACCAGTGTTAACAACAATTATTATACTTTAATTGCAAATAATAGTTATTATTATTATGAACATACAATTATAATTATGATTATATTTACAATAAAGAAACCACATTCACAATATAACGCAACTTAAACTCAAACATGATATGACGAATTTAAAACCATGCCTAATTGAAAGATGATCAGGGCTTGATTTGAAGTCTAATTTTAATATAATCAAAATTTAAATTAAATCAATATTATTTTTGTTGAGCCCCTGCCTCTTGTGAGACATGTGGCCGACGTCCTAAGTGACATCTGGATGTGCATCACACAAGGGTGGAGTGCCCTCACTAGGACAAACCTTAACCTAAAACTTCATCTTGATCACTTCTTACCATCTCGTCCCACGACTTGTACTTGGTCTTAGTCTTTAACTGATTCTTGATC
>JANZXR010000172.1:6597792-6621627 GCA_027575705.1 Erythroxylum echinodendron
CCTCTTCTTCTTGAGGATCTGTCTGGGATTCTATTCCCGCGACTCGCTTTGTAATTTGTGTTCTATTTTCCCTTTATAAAAAAAAAAAAAAAAAGACAAGACTTTCCGTTTCCTTCCCAATGCTTCTTTATTGCTTTGGCGTCGTCAGGTTGGTCAACTTCCAAGCTATATGAGATCAGTAGACATCCAGCTTCTAGCTGAATGCATGTAACTGTAACCAGCGAGCTTGGATTACTAGAATCGATGGCAAAACCACTCCATGGAGATTCCTGTCTGTGTTAGTTGTGTTTCTATTGTTTAAATTATTTAGGTGTCATTTTTATGTTAATAAAAATTTTAAAATTAATATAAACATAATAACAGTCAACCATTAAATTTAATCCGTTGGAAATAAGAAAATAAAGTAATAAATGATCCTATGGCACATCATTTTACATTATTTTTTAAAATGAAAAAGAATAGTAAATCAAATATATTCCTAACAAATAATGATTCAAATATTGTTATTGATGAATACGAGAGTTCAATGTTGAAATAAATTGTCATTTGGATAAAATTAACCAACCATTAGTGATAAAATTGAGTTGAACCTATATTGAAAAGCATTTTAAGAAGAGTGAGTGTCAGAAAATTTAGAGAGTGAAAAGTAAAGACACTCATTCTTATTAGTTGTACTCCAATTTCTGTAGCTCAAAGGGGCTTCAGGTTTTACCAGCAGTTTCAAAGCCTGGCAAAGTAAAGCCTTCAAGTTTTTCTACTCCAATTTCTGAAGCCCAAAGGGGCTTCAGCTTGCCATTCCAAAGCCTGGCAAAGTAAAGCCTTCAAGTTTTTCTATTCAAATGTCGTTCAAAAACATAAGTCAAAATGGAATTGGCATTGGATTTGGATCCCAAATAGCACACTGGCACTTGATGTGGGCCTCGTTGAGGACCTGTTACAGCTGCATCCCATGTTAAGGCCATACTAGATTCTTGTTGCAATGTCATTTTAACAGAAAGTGGGGTCTTGGCACTTTGGCTGCAACTTGCAGTTAATGTCATACATCTGATGAAGACCTTCAACCTGAATTAGGAACTAAAAACACATGCAATATAAACAGAAACCTCTTGGAAAGAAAATTTTGGGCAAACCATATATTTACTATGGCTTTGTTTCATTTTTACCATTATTAACTAGAAGGGAATCTTTTATTTCTGCCACACTCGTAAATCTGACTCCTATGTATCCAACGTCAGTTGCAAAACACCGAACTCATCATGACCTGACAGAGTGGCAACGAAGTTGACATTCATGGACATACTCTTCAAATCAGCCGACTGCCAGATTTTATACACTCTATCCATTGCAATAAAATGTTCTTACACGGCTCTTCTCTAATGGGATAATCCAATATCGCGCTGAAAAATTCCAGGGCCCACGATCAAAGATGACAACATCATCCACATCTGGCAAATACTGGCAGGCTTTTCTGTATCAGAACAAATCTACGATCGTCATATTTCAACTACCGTAGGTTTATTTTAGCATCTTCTGATGATTCTTTTGTCAGACTTTATAACTTTGGTTTCACGGTGCTCCTTTCATGAATATTTTTGGGAATTTCTTGCTATTTCGACATTGAGTTCACACTTGTTGTATAGATCACTATTTTAACTGTGTTTAAGTCATCCCTGGACCCAACTTAGAGAAATGGATAAAAACAACTTGAAGCGTGGGAGACAAGAGGGGTCATGTGTCTTCTGGTGTTACGTGTAAGGAAATTGTTTGGATTATCAGAAAAGTGGTGGCTTTACGTTCTTGTCAGATGACAAACTATAAGCTAATAAAATTATGTAAACCAAATCCATTAACCCAAATAATACACATTGGTCAAAGAAAGGGGCATAGCGTATTTAAGGCTGCACTTATAATACAATCTTATTTTAAGTAAAATCTTATATGTGAAATATTAATGGTTATAACAATCTCTTTATTGGTCAACGACATATTAATAAACATAAATTTTGTAATTAGGGAAATTTCTGAGTTTTTAATGTTCAAATTTCAACAATAATAATGGATCATATATTTTTTTATTAAGATTAATATTCTGAAAATCTGAGAGAGGGAGAGATTTTAAAACATTTTAAAAAGAGAACACATGTTTACATTTTTCTTTGTAGATTTTGACTAATACATAGGTTTTGTTTGGTATTTTTCTATAGATTGAAGGTATATGGCAGTTTGATTATATGAAATCACTGATAATCATGTTTAGTAATCAATTGATTGAGGTAGCAAATTGAACCTAATTGGTTATTTTTGAAAATGCTCCTATGAAGAGCGTTTTACTCCGATGACTGAGAAATTAGAGGACAAAAAGATGATTATGTCTAAAAGTTATTACAAATTACTCAAACTGTCATCTTTTATTATTGTTTTCCCTTTATCAAACATCAACTTTATTAATATGGAGAAAAAAAGTAGTAGTAGTAGTAATAATAATAATAATAATAATAATAATAATAATAATAATAATAATAATAATAATAATAATAATAATAATAATAAATCTTAGGGCGCAGGTGAGTTGGTAAGGTACTCTCTTGGCTTAAGTGAGGTCGCGGGTTCAAACCCCCCTCATTTATGCAACCGTTTAAAACTTGGAGCCAGAACTTTGCCTTCTGCAAGGAACCTATCAGGCTCGAGCGGGGATTAGTCTGGGTGTGGATGACTTAAATGTGTCTTCTTGTAGTTGGGACTCGCCTAGAACACCTTGTTGGCAACCAAAATAATAATAATAATAATAATAATAATAATAATAATAATAATAATAATAATAATCATGATGATGATGATGATGATGATAATGATGATGATGATAATATGTTCTATATTTTTTATTACAATTATAAACTAAAATTTTGTGAAATTAAATATTTAAATTCTAAATTTTATGAGAATATTCAAAGAAATATTAATATATAATACTCGTTTTCTTATAAACTCTTTTTTAAAGTTAATTTATATATAAATAAATAATTTTGTTAAATATCTTTAAATAAAGAGATACTGACAACTAATCGCTGATAGCCGAGTAATAGACAATGTAATTAGCTGATGCCATAATATTAAAGAAAATATACGTAATTAGTTTATAATTATCTTTGCCATTTTTAGATGATTAGCTTTACATGTAAATAGGCAGAAGTTAGCCTTTGTTTTAGGAACTGATAAGATTTGTAATATGTATTTATACATGATATTAATACAGCAGAAGACAACACCTTTCATCACCAAATTCTTTCTCTTCTTTATTTTAGATGGTATCAGAGCACCGATCTTGGTGCTCTACATAAAGCCTTCTTCTTAATTCTGCCTATTATCTTTCATTGATCATCATCAGCCATGGCCAACGACACTTTTAATTCTGGGAAAACTGGCGAGACGTCAAAGTTTTCCACCACAGACCCGTCACACCCATATTACTTACATCACTCTGAGCAACCAGGTCATATGATTGTTCCTGTCAAATTGAATGGTCCCAACTATCCATTCTGGAGCAAATCAATGATCCATGTCTTGACAACAAAAAGAAAAATCGGCTTCATAGACCGATCCTTCCAATGCCGTCATCGACCTCACCAGATTTTGTGCTATGGAATCAGTGCAACAGCATGATCCTTTCATGGCTTACACATTCCGTTGAGCCAGATATTGCCTCTGGGATTGTTCATGCAAAAACGGCCCAACAAGTGTGGGAGGATTTGTGAGATCAATACTCGCAAAAGAACGCACCTACTATCTTCCAGATCCAGAAATCGATAGCGACTATGTCTCAAGGTGCCATGACTATACCCATTTATTACAATAAAATTAAGGCCCTGTGGGAAGAGTTGGACACATACCGAACTCCTCCAACATGTAATCAAGCCAGTGAACATACACTCCAGCGAGAAGAAGATAAATTAATGCAGTTTTTGATGGGGCTTCATGAGTCTTATAAGGCTTTCCGATCGAATATTTTAATGATGGTTCCTTGCCCAATGTTCTCCATGCCTACTCACTACTTGTGCAGGAAGAGACTCAACGATAAGTCTCTGCCGAACTAGTTGAGAACTTTTCCATAGCAGCTGCTATACAGGGTCGTTCTAAGCCTCCCAAAGATAAGATCTGTGAACATTGTAATCGTTCGGGACACTTGATCGACGAATGCAGAACACTCAAGTATCATTGCAAATTTTGTGACAAAAAAGGTCACATGGAGGACCAATGCCGACTCAAAAATGGTGGCCAGAATTCTCGTTCTTCTTCAAACCACAGCAAAAAAAATGGCAGATCCAATGGTCCCGCAGTGCATGTAGCTGATTCCTCCTCCACAGTCAGCACAGAAAATTCCCAATTTTTTCAGAATTTCTCTGCCGAACAATTACAACAATTGGGATAGGCGCTATCTGCAATGGGTCAGAATCGCGCATCTTCTGGTAATGGTAATGTATTTGCTAATGCCATAGTTCTATTTCCTATGTCTCTTGTTTACTCTAATTCATCCGTTGCCAGATCGTGGATCCTTGATAGTGGCGCAACGGATCATATAGCATCCGATCTAGCGCTCCTCTGACACACTACTCCACCTTCATCACCACTTGTTAACTTACCCACCGGTGCAACCGCAGCCATCACCCACTCCGGCACTGTTTCATTTAACACTCATCTCACTTTAAATCACGTACTTTGTGTACCATCGTTCAATCTGAATCTTATGTCTATCAGTAAATTAACCTCATCCCTTAACTGTTGTGTAACGTTCTTTCCTGATTTTTGTCTTGTGCAGGACTTGGCTACGGGGAGGATGATTGGCTCGGGTAAACAACACGGAGGTCTTTACTATATGATGCCTTTGAATCCCTCTGCTCTTCATGTCTCTCAACCTTCACAACTCTGGCATCAAAGACTCTGTCACCCCTCTCCAGCTTGCCTCAAATCTGCCCTTCACTCTCTAAATATTAATAATGATGCTCATGTACCCAATAATTGCATTGTCTGTCCCATAGCCAAACAGACACGTCTCCCTTTTTCTCTTAGCTCCATTTATACCAAATCCTCTTTTGATCTATTGCACTACGATGTGTGGGGCTCACATAAGGTCCCAACGCATTCGGGAGCTAGGTATTTTCTAAGCATTGTCGACGATTACAGTCGTTGTACTTGGCTCTTTCTCATGAACAATAAATTTGAAGCATCTTCCTTACTTGAGCGATTCGTGCAATTTGTTGACACATAATTTCATACTATTGTTAAAATAATTCGGGCGGATAATGGTACTAAGTTTTTTCTAGTTAAAAATTTTCTCCATACTCGTGGCATTGAATTTCAACATTCCTGTGTTTACACCCCGCAACAGAACGGGGTTGTTGAGCGCAAACACAGACATATACTTAATGTTGCACGCTCACTACTATTCCAGTCTCATGTCCCACTCCGCTTTTGGGGTGAATGTATTCTTACAGTTGCATACATTATAAACCGCCTTCCCTCTCCCTTACTTTCTGGCAAATCACCATTTAAAATTCTTTACCAAAAACCTCCCTTACTCACACACCTTTGCGTATTTGGGTGTCAATGTTATGCCACTAATGTTCAACCTAAACAAAAATTTGATGCACGGGAGGACAGGTGTGTCTTCATGGGGTATCCTCACGGTCAAAAGGGTTACAAGTTATATAATCTCACCTCCAAAAAATTCATTGTTAGTAGAGGTGTGGTGTTCTACGAATCCATTTTTCCTTTCTCTTCTTCCCCTATTATTGATACACCGGCCTCCCCTACCACCTTTCTGCCTTCTGTCGACCTTGACACTCCTGTTCTGCCATCATCAACGTCACCCGCTCATCATACTCATCCTTCGCTGCATCATTCTGACGATCTAGACTCTCATTTTCCTTCTCCCGACTCCTCCTCGAGCCCTTCATCACCGGCTTCAGTTTCTCCGTCCTCTCATCCATCTGCAGAAGACATTTCCCATACAGTTTCACCTCAATCTGACGCTGATCAACCTCCAATCAGATCTTCTTCACCTGCCCCATCACCAGCGCCAGAACCAGACTTACGTCGTTCTTTCCGACCCAAGCATCGTCCATCCTAGCACCATGATTATGACATGTCCATGCGAGCCAATCATTCGACCAGTGGTTTGAGTCTACACCCCGGCACAAGGTATCCTTTATCTTCCTATATGACATTTTCCCATTTTTCGCCATCTCACCACTCTATTCTAGCCTCTGTGTCTACCCATACAGAACCCACTACATATGACCACGCTGCCTCTGATCCACACTGGCAACGGGCGATGTAGAATGAACTTGCGACCCTCGAGCGAAACAAAACCTGGTCAATGGTACCTCTTCCTCCGGGGCACAAGGCGATTGGTTGTCGATGGGTATACAAAATTAAATATAATTCTGACGGCTCCATTGAACGCTACAAAGCGCGATTGGTTGCTAAAGGTTTTACGCATGTGGAAGGTATTAATTATAAGGAGACATTTTCTCCCACTGCCAAACTTACAACTCTTCGTTGTTTATTGACAGCTGCAGCTGCCAGAAATTGGTATACTCGTCAACTTGACGTTCACAATGCTTTCTTCATGGCGAATTACATGAAGAAGTGTACATGTCTCCGCCTCCCGTTTTACATAAACAGGGGGAGAACACTGTTTGTCAACTTCACAAATCCCTTTATGGGTTAAAACAGGCCAGCCACAATTGGTTTTCTACATTTGCTAATGTTGTTCGAAAAGCAGGTTATGATCAATCTCGAGCAGATTATTCTCTATTTCCTAAAGTCAGAGGTACATCATTTACAGCTCTTCTCATATATGTTGATGATATTTTATTGACTGGGAATGATATTGTTGAAATCAAAAGGCTCAAAGAATTTCTGCTTGAGCACTTTCACATTAAAGACCTTGGTGATCTTAAATACTTTCTGGGCATTGAATTTTCACGTTCTGGCAATAGTATATTTATGTCTCAAAGAAAGTATGCTCTCGATATTTTGCAAGATTTTGGTCTCATAAGTACAAAGCCCGAAAAGTTCCCAATGGAACAAAATCTAAAGCTCACACTCACAGATGGTGAGCCGTTGCATAATCCTACTAAGTATCGTAGGTTGATTGGCCGGTTGATTTACTTGACTGTCACGCGACCGGATATTGTTTATTCTGTCCGAGTCTTAAGTCAATTTATGAATTGGCTGTGCAAATCTCACTAGCACGCGACGATGAGAGTTCTCAGGTATATTAAAGGGACTCCCAGCCAAGGCCTCCTGCTACTATCGAACAACAATATGCAATTACGAGTCTTTTGCGATTCTGATTGGGGTGGATGTCGCATTACTAGGCGATCAGTGTCTGATTTTTGCATATTTCTGGGTACTTCACTTGTCTCTTGGAAATCAAAAAAGCAAACAAATGTTTCCCGGTCATCAGCTGAAGCGGAATACAGGGCAATGGCAAATACATGTTTGGAATTAACATGGTTGAGGTATATTCTCCAAGACTTGAGGGTGACATAGGATGGGCCTTCATCATTATATTGTGACAATCAAGCTGCGTTACACATAGCAGCAAATCCTGTTTTTCATGAGCGTACCAAGCATATAGAGATCGACTGTCACATTGTTCGTAAAAAGTTACAAGCAGGATTGATCAAGCCTTCATATGTTCCTACACAATCACAGTTGGCAGACACTTTCACCAAAGCTTTGGGGAAATATCAGTTCAAAGGATTGCACAGCAAGTTGAAAGTTTTCGATCCCTACTCTCTAACTTGAGAGGGAGTATTAAGGAAAATATACGTAATTAGTTTGTAATTATCTTTGCCATTTTTAGATGATTAGCTTTACATGTAAATAGGCAGAAGTTAGCCTTTGTTTTAAGAACTGATAAGATTTGTAATATGTATTTATACGTGATATTAGCACAGCAGAAGACAACGCCTTTCATCACCAAATTCTTTCTCTTCTTTATTTTAGACATAATCACTTACCAGTAACCACAGGATCGCTCATTTTCCCTTTGAAGAAATCTACTTTCTTTTAATGACAGTCACACCAGAAAATTGGGGAAGCAGAACAGTGCAACTGCAAGCTAGTCCACAATGTTGGTTGATTCACTGTGCACTCACGTGGATGACAGGGAACATGCCACACGTTGAATTGAGAGCTTTGTAACTTACATGGGTTGTGATTTGGGAACGAAAGTGGTAGACAATTTTATGATTTGGTAGCCCCCCAATGTCTTTCGGGAAGATCAGGATCCTTCTCATCAGGGTTGTTGCACAGTCCCACATGCTAAATCTTGAACGCGCAGTGCGAAGTAATGTCAGAACTTATTATTTACATGAAACCATGTCTCCTTCAGTGATACTGTTGGGTTTAAGAAAAGAAGGATGATGAAATTCCAACTAGGCAATAAATAAAGAAGAAAACAATGCTGGTGACTTCGATTCTCGAGGAGAAAAATGCACCTTTATTTAAAATTAAAATTTGGAATATTGAAGAATAACAAATAATTTATAATATGGAGAGATAAGGTAGACAATATTAATTATAAGGCTCACATAACTTTAATTTGTTTCTTAAAATAAAGAAGAATAAAAATTAATGGGCCCCTTTCTGATTTAATCAATGGATTGAGCTGCTATAAGACAGAGCGACAAGAAAAGACTATTGATTGGTTATACAAAGAGAAAGAGAAACAATTCGGCAGCCACAAAGCATGAATACCAAATTCTTGGTCTTTTGGTGCTTGACTCTGTTTTTTCAATAAGTATTTGTTTGTTTATTTTTATTAGTTTTATTTATTAAATAAATAGGCCCTCATAAAATAAAATAGAAACAAAAATAGGTAATACATTTTAGCATCCAAATAATAAAGCATATGTTGTTGCTCTGCTTGATGGTTGGGTGGAATAAATTAAGAACAAACTTCTAAGACGTCATAATTTGTAAGTGGTGATGTTTGGTAAGCTTTCAATTTTACTGATAATAATTGATGCCTCACTTTTGCAAAGAGCCAAATTGCCAAAAATGACAAGATATCAGACACAAAGGACGGCTGTAAGAATTGGTTGGACATAAATAAACTTGCTTAATGATGTCGGTAAAAATAACTAAATTAATTCCTGATACTTAACATCAATTATTGTTGTCCTTGTTAGAAAGATTAAAAAACAGACATCAGGACCTGATAATTCAGGAAAGCTTGTGGCTTTTCGCGAGTAGAAGGTACGAAGATTGCCTTGACTTTAACACTGACAGGAAGATCTTACACTTGCACTTCCAATCCCAAGTGTATACAAAGCCAAGTTGAAGCAGAACAAACACAGACACACACTCTAATGTCACTGTTTCAATAAGAAAAATTAATGGATTTTTTGACATTTAGTAGGCTGTGGTGGAAAATCACCAGAGGACCCACTTGGAAAAGGAGAAAGTGTTAGAATTCAACAAGCTACACCCACCCTGACCCAAGAGAGCCTTTTGATCCCTCTCACTCCCTCTCCGTCTAAAGTTAGTACTGTTGGCATTGTATCCCCTTTTAGTCTGCTGAGTTGCGTAGGATTCAAGTCCTTTCTTTAGCTTTACTGTTGTCTCTTTTTGTATCTTATCTTTTTCATGGAAGGAAAAATAACTTTTCTTTAAGCTGATTTTTGTTTGGCGATAAAGGTGGAATATTTTACAGAGTTCTTTGCAGTTTGTCTATGATGGTAAATATGCTATTCTGACGTCATTCATCTATGGTGGCCATCCATCTGGGAATCGGGTGATCAATTTGATCCTGGATTATACTGCAGATTCTTCAAGTACTATTGCAGGTGATGTTCTGTTTTACGATATAGTATTTCTGATGTTGGTGAAGTTCAAAGACAACTGTTTCATCAGGATTCAATTTGTTTTCAACCTGAATTTTTCTAATCATAAAACTTTTGTGTGAGTTATAGTAATCAATGATGGTCTCTAGATTGGTTTATTCTGAATTTATCAGAGACCCGTTAATCTGAAACGTATTGGCATAATCAGTTTGTTCTACGGATTGTCTTTTGATATGTCAATCCCCCCTCCAATCTATTGTGGGAATTTTTGCTTCTCTTATGAACATACACTAATTGCTTATGTGAGTCATGCAGTTTTGTTAGTGTTCTTTGCCTTTTGATGCAAAAACACCAACACTACCAACACTTGGATGCACTTCTACTGCGGCCTTTGATGTGTTAGAAATAGATTTATTTCAAAAACAACAAAAACTAGAGCAAGCATGTAATATCGGATTCGAGATGTAACCAAGGATTGCCTATTGGTTCTATACCCAATTTCATGAGTAGAAAGTTTCTGGGGAGAAAGTGCTTTAATTTGTTTCTTTTAACTGGCAATGAAAGCTCAGATTTTCTTTTCCTAATTGTTATTTGTCATTGTAGATCAACGTGGGATTCATAACTTTTCCTGACAGACCTAATTTCACCAGTCCACTATTGAGGAAAATTTCACATCATGGGTTGGTTGACCAAGATTTTCAAAGGTTCTACCTATAAAGGCCAGTATCAGGGAAAGCATGACTATGGGTATTGGGAGGAGCCTCGCCGATCACTTGTAATCTTGATCTATCCTTTCTCTTTGTATTTCTTATTTTCATTGGCTTATTTATCAGGCTTGCCTATCCTGGCTGGGTGAACTTGATAATGGGGTAACTTCTGCAAGACTTGTGTCCTCGCATGTTTCTATTAGTTTTTGCTAGTTAACTTCACATTGGATGTAGGATAATTCTTCAGACTTTGACAAAGAAGAGATTGAGTGTGCTATTGCACTTTCCCTGTCAGAAGAAGATCAAAAAGGCAAAAAGGTGATTGGTAAGCTCTAGAGCTGTAAGCACTGATTCTTATTTATTCTAATTTATTCGTAGTTCCTTTAAAGAATGGTTGGTTAAAACTGTTAACATTTGCCTTCTATGACCTAATGGAGGTCTGTTTTACCTCTGAAATGGTTCTTCATCATTGATCTTCATGGTACTAGTTATGGTTTCGCTATAAGATTCTGCAGTGCAACTTTATGAAATCATCTTGACCAACTAACTTAATATAAATTGGCAGTGAAAATGGAAGGGTCTTCACTTGCTCCCATGGGTAAAAATGCTTGATCATTTTGCTGGAAAACTTTTTTTTTCTTTTAAAACTCGGGTTATGTCCTGATGATAGGATTTAACTCTTGATGGCTAGATTTCCAACAGTTTTCTTTTTTCACATCGCCATGCTAGTTAGTTGTTAATTAGTGGTTAAGTAAGTAATTCAACTTGACCAGAGGAAGATAGTGAATCCCTCCACTCGGTAGATGATGAATCCCACCAGGCAGAAGATGAAAGGCCCCATCACGCAGAAGAAGATGAAAATCGTGTAAAGGCTCAGCTGGAGGAAGATGAACAACTTGCCAAAGCTCTTCAAGAAACCTTGAGCGTCGATTCTCCTCCCCGATATGACAGTAGAAATTTATTTCCATCATATCCATTCTTCTATCCATCTAGTAACGGGTACAGTCACTGCATGAACAATCTATTTTGCTGTTGTAAGTTAAGCATAGCTGCATTGAGTGTGGTGTTCTCTAGATTCAAATACTTCATATGGCTAACTATTTGTTTAACAACCTGTTACTGAATTGTGCTACAAGAACTGAGATTACGTTTGATATTTATATCAAACATAAGAGGCATCTTTAAGAAAAATACCATCACTGAAACATCTTAAACGGGCATTCAGAGGAAGCCAGAAGCTGCAATACATGATTTTCCTTTGGAATGAACTCTTTTTTCATAAATGGAGTGATATTAGACTGCCATGGCATGAGCATTTTGGCTGGATGAAGAATTGATTAGGTAGCAGGATGCTGTCATTTCAGAAACTGTTTGAAAGATGTAATTGGCTTACTCACGTAAGAGGAACTGATTAGATTTGTAGGATATCAATAGCAAGTCTAACCATCATATCCTAGGAATAGACTGGTTTCGTGCTACCAAGGTTTGAGAGCCAAAACACTTGCATGAAACGGTTTGCTTAGCTTTTCATTAGTTGGCGAAAGATTTTACAAGTCCTTGAAGGAAAACCAATATGCATGAAAATGTTCTGTAGTACTCGCAAGAAAGAGAGTTTGAGATCAAAGTTACCTGATTACCAGATGCATCCTTCTGCAATTTCAGTGATTGAAAAGTGATAGTTGCTTAAAAGAATTCTTTCGGATGTATAATTTATCTTGCATAACAACTTTTGCTATTTTTGCATATTGCAGATTCTATATGAACCCTGACCTGGTTTTTGAAAATGTATTACCTCTAGGATCTGTGCTGGTTGCAACACTGAGATAGGCCATGGGCGTTTCTTAAGCTGCATGGGTGCTGTTTGGCATCCTGAATGCTTTCGCTGCCATGCTTGCAATCATCCAATAACTGATTACGAGGTTCAAATTTATGCGACTTAACTGAATATTTGATTTCGGATCTAATTAGTGTTCTTGAGTAATTTATCGCTTTTTTCTCTCATTTTTAGCAGTATCAAGGTACGTTAATATAAAACATATTGACTAAGGTTTCCTTTTTCCTATCCTTTTTTTTTTTTGGTGTGTGATAGTTCTCTGTGTCTGGAAATCGTCCATACCACAAATCCTGCTATAGGGAGCAGCACCACCCAAGATGTGACGTCTGTAGTAACTTTGTAAGTATTTTCATGATAGGCCAATATCAACCATTCCATTTCCGTTGGATTGCACCGCATGATAATTGCATTAAGCTCTCTCTAATAGGTCCTCGTTGATTGGACTTCAGCTGTAAGCTGAACTGTAGGACAAAAAGCATAATGTCACTGAGCTAACATATCCAACTGTATCAAATGCTTTTTTTGTAGAAAGCAACGTAACTGTTTACAAACCTTTGTAGTTTCGATTGATAAATTAGTTAAAGAGTAAACAACAGCAGGTCCTTTCACCTAAGTTATCAGATATACTGACTTAGTTGACGTTGTTAAAGTACTTGATCTCAAGAGCAATGAAATCCAATTGAAAATGCTCCTTTGAGAAGAGAAAAATATAAGTGTACATGGATGTCTCCAGTGAGTTACTGGAAGCATATGTCACAACTTCTGAACCACACTTGTGTACATACACATGCGCAACCGTAACTGTACAGAAACGTTGAACAATTGATCTTCTTCTTTCTGTTGTTTCAGATTCCAACAAATCCAAGTGGTCTCATCGAATATAGGGCACATCCTTTCTGGATGCAAAAGTATTGCCCCTCACATGAGCGCGATGGGACTCCCCGTTGCTGTAGTTGCGAGAGGATGGAGGTTAGTGAAAAGAACATATGTCTGAAAATCAAGAAAAGAGGAAAGAGAGTGTGAGAGAGGGCAAACATCAGTGTCATCATTTCTGTTCTCCACAAGTACACCTTGTGGGTTTGTTCACTTATCTTATGAAGAAATTCCATCTATGCAGCCCAGAGATCTGAGATATCTATCACTTGATGATGGTCGCAAGCTATGCCTAGAATGCCTAGACTCTGCAATAATGGATACTCATGAGTGCCAGCCCCTTTATTTTGAAATTCGTGAATTTTATGAAGGTTTAAATATGAAAATCGAGCAAGAAATTCCCTTACTTTTGGTTGAGAGACAAGCATTGAATGAAGCCATGGAAGGAGAAAAGAATGTAAGGCCGGTGCAATGAAACTTTCATAGTGCACTCCCCCTTCTCCTTCTTTTCCTGAGAAATGAAGTATCTGTCTTTTTATTGTCTTCAATTTCTCTTTGGTTTACCTTGGATTCTATTTTCTGTCTTCTTACGTTTCAGGGCCATCACCACTTACCTGAAACCAGAGGACTCTGTTTGTCAGAAGAACAAACTATCACCACTGTATATTTTTCATTTCAGGAGTCCATACTTTTAACCACCCTTCAGTTTCGTGGTAATCTCTGTTTGACTGAGCTGAAATCTGTACTTATACCACTCAACATTGCAGGTATCAAGGAGGCCTAGGATTGGGGCAGGCTACCGGATCATAGATTTGGTGACAGAGCCTTATAGGCTAGTTCGCAGATGTGAAGTAACGGCAATTCTGATTTTGTATGGCCTCCCAAGGTACTATAGTTCGTCCAATTTGTTTATCAGAGCCTATTTCACACAACTTTTCCTTCGTATATAAACTTCTACACACACAGGTTATTGATTGGGTCAATCCTAGCTCATGAGATGATGCACGCATGGCTTCGACTCAAAGGTTCTTGTTCACTCTATGCCATATCTGACCTTCTCAATATTGCAGATGTGTTGCGGTTTGTTAAGTTTATATGACGGGTATTCAACAGGTTATCCGAACTTGCGTCCAGAGGTTGAAGAAGGCATCTGCCAAGTACTGGCTCATATGTGGTTAGAGGCAGAGATATACTCGAGTCCTGGGAATGATGTTGCTTCATCATCCTCATCTTCCTCTTCATCATCATCATCATCTCCTTCTTCATCTTCTTCCACATCGTCGAAGAAGGGAAAACGGTCCGACAGTGAGAAGAAACTTGGTGAGTTTTTTAAACACCAGATTGAGACAGACACTTCATCAGCTTATGGAGATGGGTTCAGGCAAGGAAACCAAGCAGTGCTGAAATACGGTCTCAGGAGTACCCTTGACCACATTAGGATGACGGGGACATTTCCTGTCTGATTTACAGATGAACTGCAGTCGTTGTAACCATAATAATGAGTCCATCTCCTTTTCTGCCACCACCTCGGCACTCTCTTGGTTGATTGATAGGAGCATTAGCTGTGAAATGTAAACTTTTTTTTTTTGAAAATTTAGCTGAAATATATCACTGAAGCTGAAAACCTACATACAATCCTTTACAAGGATAACAAAAAAATTAAACTTCTTCTAAAAACATCTCAAAACAGTTAAATTAACCATATTAGTTTAAGTTTCTATCTTATGTTATCTTGTTGCCTGTGAAGATATATATCTTTTAATTAGTTTTGACATTATTTATTAATTTGACTTATAAGATATTAATCGGATAATAACTTAGATTCAAAAATTATATGAATAATTTTGTACTTGTGATAGAATCCTAAACAATATTAAAGTCTATTATCATGTTGGTAATTGAATTGTGGACTGCAGGATTTTGGTGTATAGCGAAAATTGAGACGTTGTTGTTGCGTGGTTGAAGTGGGATTCTTCTTTGTTGAATGACGACGTTGTTGCGTGGCTGAAATGGGATTCTTCTTGCTTGAATGTACCGTGCATGTCTCAAAACACAGCTGAAGTTAATCTCATGCAAGGGTGCTATAACGACGGTGGAGTGTGCATTAATTGTTATTTAAAAACGAAGCTGCACGTGCATGTCTTCTGGGATTGTAATCCACCGTGGGTGATTGTCTTTTTGTTGGTTGGAGAGTGGCTCTTCATGAATCTCATATGTGTGTTGGATAAAACAATACAGTAGGCGTTAATTGAAGATTGAAAAAATGCAATTGTGGTGTAGGTGTTTTTTTTAATTTTGGGGAAATATCGTGGGTTAGTTAATTGAATTCTTAAAAAGAGACAGATTTAGTGGTGTCCGTGTGTTCTGTGTGGAATATACACCATGGATTAACTTCTTATGTCCAAGAGTTGTTCTTCTGGGATTGTGCGTGAAATATACATGTTGTGACTACGTGTTGGTATTTATGTGAATTAGCCCATTATTGTTGCAACGACTTCAGATTTATTTCAGTGGAGCTTAACTTTTTGGAAAATTGTTCTTTTCTTTTGTCTCAAGTGTTTTCGATTTTGTTTCTAGTTATTTTATTCACTTGAGTTGTTCCTTAATTATTTAATTAATTGTCTTTGATTAAGAGTGGTATAGAAAAATCCTTTGTTGAGGTTAACACGAGTCTGTCGTGTTATTGGGTGTGAAAATCTTTCACGGGAAGTGAAGTTGAGAGATAGTGTCAAGAGTTGTGTGGTATCAGCTCAGTAAAGCCTTGGGTAAATCTATTGTATTTCGGTAAAAGAATTAATCTGGGTGAGGGCCCCATAGACGTAAACAAGGAGTGCCGAACTGCGTTAACAAATTTCTGGTGTTCTTATTATTTCGTTTTTACTTGGGTTTATTTTGTTCATGCCAAAAGAGTTTACGGAAAAGTTTGTGAAACTTTTAACACTTTCGATTTTTCAATAAATATCAGAGCAAGGTCACCGATTCAGAACTTGGTAGCAAGTTGGTGAAGATCCTAGTTTCGCGAACATGGCTACTAGAGAAGGTGCATCGATCACCAGACTACCACTGTTGGATGGTTCCAATTATCCTGCATGGAAATTACAGATGAGGGTCTTTATTCAGGCACAGGGAACAAGAACATGAAACTCGGTATTACATGACTGGATGCATCCGATGATTACTGACGATAAAGGAGAGACAATTCTAAAAGATCCATCTGAATGGACAAGATTCGAAGAAGAGAGGGCACTTGGAAATTCACGAGTAATGCACACAATTATCAGTGCTACTGATGAAGTATGCTTCTCAATGATATTGGCCTGTGAGTCAACTAAAGAAGCGTCGGATACTTTGTAGACTATTCATAAAGGATCCAAATCTGTAATAGTGTCAAGACTACAGATGTTAGCTGTAAGGTTTGAAGAATTGAAGATGGATGAAAATGAAACCATTGGGGACTTCCATGAAAGGTTGCGAGATATAGAAAATCAGGCGCATCAACTTGGAAAGAAATATTCCAATCAGAAACTTGTTAAGAAGACGCTGAGATCACTGCCTCTAAGATTTATTCTAAAAATTGCAGCAATAGAGGAAGCCCACGACATTAATGATCTGTCATTGGATAAGATAATCAGAATTCTTACAAATTTTAAAATGAATCTTTTATTTAAGGGGTAAGCAAGAAAGAAGCAAAGGATTGGTATTACAGGTTAAAACTTAAAAAAGTGAAAGAAAGGTGAAGAGAATAAAATGCCATGAGTGTCAAAGTTTCGGGCAAGTTCAAGCCAAATGTGCTAATACTTTGAAGAAAAGAACAGGAAAATCCTTTACTAGCACTTGGAGTAAGAATGAATCCGAGAGTGAATATAGTACTAAAGAAGAAATCACTAATGATGCTATGTTATTTGCTTTACATAGCAAAAGTCTAGTTACTTGTTTAACAGTAACCGAGAAGGAAATAACTGAAGATGAAAAAGTGAGTAAATCAGAAAATTTCGGAAAAATGCAAATGATTCAACTCAAAGCTAGATTTTAGATTATGACAGTAATGAAAGTGGTTCAAGTGATAAAAAGGAGAATATTTACGAGGCTTACGAATTAATGTACGAAAAATGGGTGAAAATATATAGAAAGAATGAAAGGTTAAAGGAAGAGAATCTCTTCATGAAGAACACCATCCAAGAGTTAGAAAAGAAATTGACGTTGACTTCAGATGAGCTTAGTGAAGCTAGAATGAAATTGGTAAGTACTGAAAAGGGATTGAGAATGTTGAATGAAGGTACAGAAAAATTAGAAAAGTTAATGAAAATCAGTAAAGTTAAAAGGGATCTTCAAGGCATTGGCTATAAGGGTGAATGCTCCAAGGTGAATGACGAGAAAATTGATATACCCAGATTTATTCGAGAAGAAGAAACATCTAGAAAGAATCGAAGATTTGTACCCACGTGTTATTTTTGCGGAGTTATCGGGCACATAAGGCCAAAATGCTACAAGTTACTGCAGATGTTGTTTCAAAGAAGCCAAAATCGAAGGACCTTATATCCCTCATATAAATTTCAGAATCAGCTTTCAATACCGAAATCCACTTGGGTTAGAAAGGGTCAATGACAAGCACAAAGATGGAGTGTAGGAAAAACAAGAAAGTGTCCAGATTCACAGTTAGTTACTGCTTTTGAAGCAACTGTTTAAACTGAGAATAAGTCAGTTACTTCAGATGAAGAAATCAATTAGACAGTTGATGACCAAAATAATGTGATGAGAAATAATCCCAGGTTTGAGTTTCTTCGAGGAGCACTAGGATCGTGTGCTTTACATTTTTTAAGTATAGTTTGATGTTATGTATATAAAAACAAAAAAACAAAAAAAGGAAAAGAAGAGTCAAAAAATATTTTCTTTAGTTCTTATTTAGTTTTTTATGTTGCCATTATCGTCCTATCTTTTTAGTAGTTTGCATTGTGACTTCTATTTGGCTCCACTGAAGACTTTTCAGCTCTCTCATCAGTATGGATCTCTCGCGGGTATCTCTCTCTCTTTCAAGCATATCTCTCAGTGTTTTGAATGGTGGTAATTTGTCTTCTTGGCGTGCTTATGATTCTTCCACTGCACCTATTGTTTATTATTATGATTATGTGTTTTGATAATGTTTTGCCTCAAGGAGGAGACATCAGATTGTTTATAGTGAATGTTCGATTCAGGGGGATATTTCAAGGTATATACGTGACTAATCGTCGTGCTTTTTGGCATCCTTTGATCCCAAGGGGGAGAAATTTGGATGATTGAATAAATTTGATGTTCTTTAAAACTTGATGTTTGATTAAGGGGGAGTATTTGTCATATGAATTGTGAATTTGATACTTATATGTCCAATTATGTTATTTAGGAGGAGTTTCATATTTGTGACAAATAGTGCCAAAAAGGGGGAGATTGTTAGGATATATGTTATATATCCTTTTAATTAGTTTTGACATTATTTATTAATTGGACATAAATGACTTGGATTCAAAGCCATATGGATAATCTTGTACTTGTGATAGGATCCTACATAATATTGAAGTCTATTATCATGTTGGTAATTGAATTGTGGGCTGCGGGATTTTGGTGTATAGCAAAAACTGGGACATTATTGTTGCGTGGTTAAAGTGAGATTTTTCTTTCTTGAATGACGTTGTTATTGTGTGGTTGAAGTGGGATTTTTCTTGCTTGAATGTATCGTGCATGTCTCAAAACATAGCTGAAGTTAATCTTATGCAAAGGTGGTATAACGACGGTGGAGTGTGCGTTAATTGTTATTGAAAAACACAACTGCACGTGCATGTCTTCTGGGCTTGCAATACACCGTAGGTGATTTTTTTTATTGGTTAGAGAGTGACTCTTCATGAATCTCATGTGTGTGTTGGATAAAACAATGCAGTGGGTGTTAATTGAAGATTTAAAAAATGCAGCTGTGGTGTCAGTGTTTTTTTTTAATTTTTGGGAAACACCGTGGATTAGTTAATTGAATTCTTAAAAAGACACAGATTTGGTGGTGTCCGTGTGTTCTGTGTAGAACATACACCTTGGGTTAACTTCTTATGTCCAAGAGTTGTTCTTCTGGGATTGTGCGTGAAATATACATATTGTGACTACGTGTTGGTGTTTATATGAATCAGTTATTGTTGTTGGACGGCTTCAGATTTTTTTCAGTGGAGCTTAAGTTTTCGGGAAGTTTTTTTTTGTCTCAAGTGTTTTCGATTTTGTTTCTAGTTGTTTTATTCACTTGAGTTGTTCCTTAATTATTTGATTAATTGTCTTTGATTAAGAGTGGTATAGAAAAATCCTTTGTTGAGATTAACACGAGTCGGTCGTGTTATTGGGTGTGAAAATCTTTCACGGAAAGTGAGGTTGAAAGATAGTATCAAGGGTTGAGTCGTATCGGTTTAGTAAAGCCTTGTGTAAATCTATTATATTTCGGTGAAAGAATTAATCTGGGTGAGGGCCCCGTAGATATAGGCAAAGAGTGCCAAACTACGTTAACAAATTTTTGGTGTTCTTATTATTTCGTTTTTGCTTGGTTTTATTTTGTTCGTGCCAAAGGAGTTTACAGAAAAGTTTGTGAAATTTTTAACACTTTCGATTTTTCATTTTCCTTTAGCTATCATTGTCTCTCTAATCAAAGTTAACTATTGTCTTGGCAAGCTCATACTTGTGTTCTTGCTCTTCCTTGTAGATTCGTCTATTCCTCTCTCTTCATATATGGCAAATCACCATCTGAAACGACGTCTTGATAATAAGACTATCTCGCTATCCTGTTCTGGAGTATTGCATGACATCATTCAAAGCTTCATTCCATTCAAAGGAGAAATTTGAGATTCTAATCATACTCAATATTCTGCTCCACACCGCTTTGATATATTTACATTCAAAAAACAAATAATTCTGAGTCTCATTTACATGTTTACACAAAATATAAAGGGGTTCAAAACCATCGAACCATCGGTCCTTCGTTCTCAACTTATTCTTAATAGTTAACTATAAGAAAATAGCAGACTTTGGACTTAACATCTGCTTCCACACTAAATCAGCTCATGGAACTACTTCCCGAGATGCTCTCTATATTGTGAGCAGATTTATTCGTGAAAACACCACTATTATGAGCAGCCCATGTCACCTTATCCACCCTTGTACTGATTTGCACTCCAGTAGCGTATTTGTCTATTAGATGAACAAACCTGAAGTTATTCATCCTATCTCTCTCCTAAAAGAACCATGCAACTGTAGCTTACTTATGAATCTTATTTCATAAAGCTTGTAAATCATTCCGCAACCACAGTGAACTGCAATTAGTCCAGTTATCAAACCAAAAACTAATATCTTCTTCATTCCCTACCCTATATTTTATAAAAGGATAGAACTTTTCCATAAGGTTCAACAAGCTCTTGAAAATCCAAGAGTGAAATGCAAACTTGTCAGAACACAATAAGCAACGAGGATGTTTGCCATCAGGCTGGTCGTTGTAGTTTTACCCTGAAAAGTTGGCATCATATAAGGTATTTGAGCAATATCAGATATGAAATACAACAAACTGTTTTTATGGTAACAAAAGATGTCCCTCCTACCTTTACTATGAAATTAATGGTTTTTTATAGCAATCACCGGCTTAAGAAAATATAGTGTTTTTGAAATGCTGTTGATGCTATAATTAAAAAAAGCTCTAATTTATTTGCATTGTAATCATTTAAATTTCTATATTACTATTGGAGATTATAATATAGGGGATTGGTAAAAAATTATCTTTATGTTAACTTAGTCGTATCAATCTCAAACTATAATGAGTTATAAAGGTTATAAATTATACTCTACTAAAATTAAAATTTTGTTGTTTTGAATAATTTTACCTTATTTTAATAATTTAAAATATATTATATAATAAATTACATAAAATTATTATATTTAGTATTTTTACAAATATAAATTTATGATATTTTTATTTAGTATAGGTTTTATTTTTATTTTATTATAATAGTTCAGTATGGATATAAAATTTATATTTAATTAGTATAAGTATAACGTTATCTAAATCATGTGGGTCATTTATAAACAATCTCTCTATTAGTTAGGGATAAGGTTGCGTGCTATTAGACATCTTCAGATTCTGCACCTCAATGAGACTTCAACTGGGTGTTATTGTTGTTGTTGTTATTGGTGAACGTTATCTAAATATAGATTTTAATTTTATACCATAAATTTTATTATTTTATTAATTATATATTATAAAAATAATTTTTCCTAATTCATGTTTGTGATTTTTCAGGAAGATTATTATGAGAGAAGATGATAAAAAGTTAAAAATGAGATATTCAAGTATGTATTGTAAAAATGTGAAGGGCTTTAATTTAATATGCTTTTTTTTATTTAAACTTACAACTCATATTTAATTTACTTAATCTTTCATAAATTTTTAATAATAAAATCAATATTTATTGCAAAAAATAATTCATATTCACAATAAAATTATTTTAAATTTTTTGTACTTCTTCACTTATAAAAATAAAAATAATATTTATATACATGTAAGGCAATAAACCTAATAATTACTTTAAAAATTGACAAATAGAACCATTATAATATAAAATTTGACAAATATGTGAAAAGTTTAAAAATATTTTATTTTAAAGTAAAAAGACCTTTCTTGAACTTTTTATAGTACATAAATATTAAAATAATTATAAAAATAGTAATTAAATTCAATTTTATTTTTATAAATAGATGTTAATTTTTATATGATATTTAAATTATTATAATAAAATTTTAAATTTTTTATAAACTTAAAATAAAGTTTACTTTTTTAAAGTATATATATGTTGAGAATACTCATAACAATTATCATTAATAGCTATGAGTTATCTAACTACTCAAAGTTTCCAGTGCTATGGCTTAGAGAGGAGTAGTGAATGGCATGTAGTTGAGATTTTATTATCAAACTACGTTCTTGTAATTCTTGTTGGAGACTTATTTTTCAATATTATTTTCAACTTCTAAAAAAGATCTTATCATTTTTATATATATGGCATGTGCTTGAAATTTTATTATCAAACTATGGTCATGTAATTCTTGGTGGATAATTATATATATATGGTAAGGCGATAGTTTCATTCATCATAATATATCATACACGTATGTTTTTATAATAATAGTTATTTATATTTTTAAAATTGATATATTAAGATTAATAAAAAATATTAATTATTTTAAATATTTTTAAAAATTAATATAAGCCCATTCAATATTGTGTGTGTGTGTATATATATATATATATATATATATATGGAAGACAAATTGAAGAATTTTCAATGAATTATGATCATATTGATTTTATTTATTGTATATGGATAAACATAAACCGGCACCTAGTGATTGATATTTTTATAATAAGATGTATTGGTTGTGGTACTAATTCTTTTAATTTGTTCTATTCTTGTCTTAAAGGGACTATTTCACTTATTGTTTTAATAATCTTATTATTTTGAGAGTCCTTGTCATGCAAATATTTAAGGGCAAAGAGATTACGACCTATCTATTATTTCTAATTGTCTATATATGATTCTAATTGTTTTCTTAATGACTATAATAATAATAATAATAATAATAATAATAATAATAATAATAATAATAATAATAATAATAATAATAATAATAATAATGATAATAATAATAATAATAATAATAATAATAATAATAATAATAATAATAATAATAATAATAATAATAATAGTGATGATGATGAGAATAAGAATAAGCATTAGAATAAGAATAATTGCGTGTTATTTTAACTTATAATTTCCTTTATTTAATCTTTTATCTCTCATTTAATCAATATCTATAAAGCACAATAAACAATAATATGAATCAAGCATTAAAATAAAATGATAGTTAAAGAAAGAAAGCAAAAATCTCAATAATAGAGGAAAAGAGTTGGGTTTTAATAATCACTAATAAAACATAAATATAAAAGATAGATTGCTAGAATACTTGTCAATATGTAGAAATGTGAAGTATAAACAATATTCGTAGTAACAAAGTAAATAAATGGAAATAATAAGAATAAAGTTTAAAGAAGGTAACTCATTTTTATTTTATTCAAATATTATAAAGCATAAATATCTTCAAGGAGATAGGGTTTTATGAAAAGAAGAAGAAGTGCTTTACTTAAAGGGTTTTAAGGTTTTATGAAATCAATAAAAAAGAGCTTTATCTGTTTTAGGAGAAGAAAAGGAAGTTTTGTAGCATCCCGTCTCCTATACATACGGCTAGAACACATAATTGGTGAGACATTTATATGACTTAAGCTAAATAAACGTTAGACATAATTTATTTGTGACATACATATTGGTTGGCACATTCATCCAAGTATCTATGCTTTCATTTGGCATTTCTAGGTAAGTATGACAAATTGTCATTATGACAAATGGTGAATCAATGGTGTTAAATAGTACACGTGAGGAGCATGGGGATAAATTGTTTAAGTTAGGAAGGCTCCATTACAGATTGTAATTATGACAAATGGTGAGTCAGTGGAGATGAATAGTACACG
>JANZXR010000172.1:6622437-6650452 GCA_027575705.1 Erythroxylum echinodendron
CCATGTGTAAGTTGGTTTTGTTATTGCTCTAACATACCATTATCGTAGGTTATGTGCCTAAAAGCTTAGGTACGTGCTCTATGGTAGTGGGATGTTACAAGTTTCATAGTTTTGATAAGAAGAAAAAAAATGAAAGTGCTTTAAGAGAGAGAGAGAGAGAGAGAGAGAGGGAGAGGGGCAAACAAAATGCAAAAGAGGACTTAGGAGAGAGAGAGAGAGAGCACATTAGAGGAGGAAATCCTGATTTTGTATAGCTAGAAGAAGTTCCTCACTATGGTTCATTATTTCCATTTAACAGGAAGTTAAATAATAAAACCTTATTATTAGAAGAAACAAGTCTTTATTTTTTGCACTAAAGCATTTAAAATATTTGTTGAACCAAAGGGATTCCAATCAATATTTCGATGAAAATAAAATATAAATGTCTACTAACAAGTTTGTTATCTTGATGAGAAGCTTTATAAGAATAAGATGAAATTATATATAACTCAACAAAATTCATTGTGTAGATGATAAAAGAAAAGATAAAGTTTGTAACTTACAAGATAAAGATCAAATCAAGAAAAAAAAAAGATTAAGGCACATTAAGGTCATTTTGTATTTGTATTATTATTTATAATCTCACTTTGTTAATTTGATAATCTTAAAGACGTAGCATGTATAAACATTTCATACCACTTTATTGTATGAGGTATTTTTTATCCATTAGGAGATATTAAAGTATTTGTTTTAATATAAAAATATTTTGATATTTCAAATACTCTTTGAGGACATTTTGAATATTATTTTAATTACAATTGCATTAAACAAATCATGTTTAAACATATAAAGTTATTGAAATCATGTTTTTGGGAGAATTGGTCAACCAATATGAGTTAGTGATCAAGTAATATAAACTAATGACTGACCTATATAAGTTACCATTATCACATGTGAGTTTGTTGAGATAGCTTAGCCAATATTGCTTGAAGGGATGCATTGGTCAACAAATATGCCTGAATGGTCAACCAATATATCAACGACTACTAAGTCTGTGTAATCAATGCATAAGTTAACTATTATTTGCAACTAACAATTGCAACAACTATTTTTTTTGGCTCCAACAACTAGTAGGGTCTCAAACCTTATAATTACACGTTTCCTCGTTAGTTCTTGAATCAGGAAGCATTAACTTTGTAATTGATATTATTACTTTGCCCGATACATGTGCATATCTAAATTGTATAAAATGAGTGATCATCATTAAATTATTAAAAAAATTTAAAAAGATTAAAGTTGTTAATACTTTGAAAGTTAAAATTAATTACATAATTGATACTTTCATATATGTTAATGAATTTGCTACAAAAATCTTTTCCTCTTATAGTGGAGGATATATTATTGGAATCCAACCCTGATCAAATCACGGAGGCAGCGGAAAACAAAACTTTTACGAATTTCGAATCCCGATATTGAATAAACTTGAATAAAACAGAAAACGAATTAGAAATTGTACCTTGTTCGTCTTCCTGTTGAAAAACCATTTAAACTTTTTCGATTGATCAATCACGAGCTATTCAAACATTCAGCCTCTAATGGTATCCACAAAGCAATTCTCAAGACTGATTTGAGAGGAAGAAGACAAAAGTGCTAGCTTCTAAAATGTTCTTCCCTTTTAAATAGAAAAATAATGAGGTTCTTTAATTATAATTAAAATCAAATTCTAATTCTAATTATTTTAATTTTAATAAAATCAAATATCTCATATTTGATTTCCAAAGTTTCTCAAACTTTATAATTAAGTCTAGCTTAATTAAATTGATTTTTCTTTCATAAATTACTCTTTAATGTGTAGCCCATTAGGATCCTAATAAATTGACAATGATTATAAATTACAATTCTAATTCACAATTCTAATTAGATAAATTAAAACTTCTTTTAATTTATCTTTAATTCTTCAATTAAACAATTTATAATCATAAATTATGATTGACGTTTAGCAATATGTCATGATTACTCAAATATTAAGAATGTCAAAGTGATTGACTTAACCTGTCCATGCATGACTATGATATATAATTTAATTATTTCTTCATTCAATATTCTAATTAGACAGAGTATGGATACAGTATCTACTCTTATTATCTAATCATATTCACTTTTGCTAATTAGTAATTGATTTATAATTGAAATTTAAAAACATGTTTTTAAATGTCAATTCACTCTGGCCAGAGAATTCTATAAATCATTACTAATAAAAAACAGTAGAATATTCTCTCTAATTACTTTAGAGTGATGAATCCTGTATTGACTTACTCAACTATCTCCATATAATTCATACTGTATTCAATTATTACCGACTGAATTATCCTAGGATGATTCATAAGTAGCATCAAAATACAGTAATTCTCACACGAGATACCTTGGTAATCTCAAGTCTAAGGATCAATTATACAACTATCATTATGAGATAATTCATAGACACATAAGTAATATTCTATCCGAAATTCTCATAATGGGTCAGTTTAGTGACTTATTCTGTAATAATCACCCACACATTAGTTTAAGTATTTATATACTTTAATTTATGAGATCAATTACTTTCTTTATAAGAAAGAAACATAATATGTGCTGGTTTTGCCGTTTCAACAATATCCCATAATATATGCAAGTTTTACCGTTTCAACAATATCCCATCTTGATGAAACTACAACTAGGAACATTTAGAAATAATACATATGTGTAAATTGAATTTCATAATTATGATCTCATCATAATTTCAATTACACAGTAATTATTCCAAGGATTTTACCTTCAGTATTAAAATATAAAATATTAATTAAATTAATACAAAAAGTTAAATAAAGCCTTTTCATTAATTAAAATAATGTCATGCATTAATTTGCATCCAATTGATTGGCTGCAAGGGCATAAATTAATATATTAATTTGCATCCAATTGATTGGCTGCAAGGGCATAAACTAAAATATACTGTTAAGTTGTCATTTTGCACTTATTCGATATATAAATCTCTCTCATATGTTGAAATTATTATTCAAAATTTATGGATTTGTGTCTTAATTATTTTTAGATGATTTTCAACACTTGGGAGATGAAATTGAGTTAAAAAGATGCAAAAGAAACAAAGAAATCAGAAATTTCAAATTGGCAGCAAATTCATGACTAGACATGGCTACGTGCAAGATGGGAACAGATTCTGCAGATTTTATTTTCAAGTTTAAATTTGAAATTTTCACAAATCTTTAAAGATTATATTGCTATTTTATCAATAGGATCTGCAACTTGAAGTGAGGATAATTATTATCTGCTAAAGATCACAAGAAGGCAATTGAAGAAATCGGAAAAAGGATAAAAAGAGCAGGGACATGTACTGTTCACACACTATTCACGCAACATAGATTAGGAGTAGTTTTCAATTTTCTAGATTCTTTTCTTCTTGTTTTCTCGACAGCCATAGGAGTTTTCATTTTCTGCATTATTTTTCTAAATATTTTCAGATTTTCTAGAAAGACCTGGGATGGAGACAATGTGTTTTATTATTTCTTTGTTGAATTTCACTTTCGTTATGAGCAGCTAAATTTCTTTTCTTGGTTGAGGCGAACCGTGTTATCATCTATTATGTGTGAGATGTTTTAATAAAATTTGTTTTGTTGATGAACATTGAGTGTCTTCTAAATTACTTTTTCTAATTGAATTGATTGATTTCTAAGTGCGCAACTAGGAATTGATTTGTTTAATATCTAGATTAATAAAATATGATGTTCAGTTTTATTAATCCCAAGTAGCAATTAGGATACCTTCTTTAAGTTAGAGTGGGAAATTATAAGAAGACGTTCAGCTAGATTAATTGCATATCGTACATGTGTTATCTTGTTCATTGCTTTCTTAATTCTTAATGTTATTAATCAATTGAACTTACGATAGTATCTAGGTTGTTGATTAATAAGAATGCTTAGAATACATGTTTATAATCATTTACACTTAAGAGAAAACATCCCCAATGAATGTTTATTGATGAACTTAATTTTATATCAAGGATCTATTTTAGTGTGATAACATCGATGAACCAAAACCAAGGTTTATCTATTAAATTTTCAGATCCAATTACTTTTGTTAACTTTTGATTTTTGTTATTTCTACATTTTTAATTTGACATGAATTGAAAACCCCCTTCGTTATTTTATTTTAGTTTTGAACTCGTAAACTCTTTGCCGCTAAAAATTCCTCAAGGGCAACATGGAACCATGAATTTCTAACAGTATAGACAACCGTATATACCTCGGCAAAATCAAAATACAACATCCAATTCCGAAGGTAAGTCTTCTTTGAAAGATATAGTGCAGACTTTGGCTACTAACACTTTGACGTTTCAGCAGAGTACTGAAGCAAGTATCCAAAATATTGAGAATCAACAAAGAAATATTGAGAATCAACAATAGAACATCAAAAATCAAATAAGCCAAATGGCAACTACCATCAATCAATTGGAAGCACGAACTTCTTGAAATTTTCTAGCACAACTGGAGATCAATCCTCAACAAAGTGCGAAGGCTATCACGCTGTGGAGTGGTAAGGAATTGCAGGACTCACTTTCTAAGAATTCCAAAAGAGAAGTAGAAGAAGAAATTATGCAAAAGGCACCCTCACAACCAGAGATGAAGTAAAACAAGCTGAAAAATATAGTGATTCCACCCCCTTTTCCGAGTCGATTTGCCAAAGTAAAGAAGGAAGAGAAAGAGAAGGAAATTTGGGAGACTTTTCGAAAAGTTCAGGTAAATATTACTCTTCTTGATGCAATTAAATAGATTCCACGGTATGCTAAATTCCTTAAGGGGCTTTGCACTTCAAAGAGAAAATTAAAATTTGATGAGAAAGTGCAATTGGGGGAGAACGTTTAAGCGATTTTGTAAAAACTTCCACCCAAATGTCAAGACCCAAGTATGTTTGCTATCCCGTGTCAAATTGGTGATTTGCGGATTGAAAGAGCCATGTTAGATTTAGGAGCGTCCATAAATGTCATACCATATGACGTGTATAAATCCTTAAATGTTAGACTTCTTAAAGAAACTAATGTAGTGATTCAATTATCGGATCACTTAGGTATGTTACAAGACATTTTGGTTCAAGTAGGAAATATGCTTTTTCTGACTGATTTTTATATTTTGCAGATGGGCACCGATGATTCATCTTCTTCCACTCTGATTTTATTCGAAAGGTCATTATTAAAAACGACTAGAACAAAAATAGATGTTCATAATGGATCTTTAACAATGGAATTTGATGGTGAATTAATTAAGTTCAATATTTACAATACCATGAGAATTCTGGATGATGAACAACCTATTGTTTCTATAGATTTTGTTGACACATAGGTGGAGGATAATTTGATTTTAGAGGACAAAGATGAGTTTGGCATGATCTTGGAAGAAGAAAACTCACCATGGTAGAAGGATGGCCAAGAAACGTTGTTGTCCAGCAATCAAGTGGAGACATTTGCGTGTGGGGAGACCACTGAACCACTACTCCGATAGCTGACAAGCATAGAGATGTCCAAAAGTAATGCCAAGTTGCTTCTGTCATTAATCAACCCACCAATATTGGAGTTGAAGAGCTTGCCTAGTCATTTGAAGTACATATTTTTAGGTGAAAAAAATACATTGCCTCTTATTATTTCTAATCAACTTTCGGATATGTAGGAAAGCCAGCTGGTTAACGTATTAAAACAAAACAAAGAAGCTTTCGGTTGGACAGTGGCTAATTTGAAAGGTATTAGTCCTATTATTTGCATGCACCAAATTTTGATGGAAGATGAAGCAAAGGAAGTGAGGCAATCCCAATGTCATCTAAATCCACCCATGATGGAAGTGGTTAAGAAAGAAAATTTGAAGCTTCTTAAAGCTAGTATTATTTATCCAATTTCGGATAGTAATTAGGCAAATCCGGTCTAGATAGTTCTGAAGAAAACTGGTGTGACTGTGATTGAAAATAGCAATGGTAAGTTAATACCAACTTGTGTTCAAAATGGTTGGAGGGTATACATAGATTATAGGAAGCTTAATTCAGTTACTAGAAAATATCATTTTCTACTTCCATTTATTGATCAAATGCTTGAAAAACTTGCAGGTAAATCTCACTATTGTTGTTTAGATGGCAATTCAGGATACCACCAGATTTTGGTAGCACCCAAGGATCAAGAGAAGACAACCTTTACATATCCATTCGACACCTTTGTTTACCGAAGAATGCCATTTGGATTGTGTAATGCACCCGCCACATTTCAACAGTGTATGGCAAATATTTTCTCTAATCTTGTGAAAAATTGCATGAAAAATTTTATGGATGATTTCATGGTCTATAGGGAGTCTTTTGAAACATACATTGTCAATCTTGAAAAAGTGCTTAAACGTTGCATTGAAACTAATTTGGTTTTAAATTATGAAAAATGTCATTTTATAGTTGATCAAGGCATAATTTTGGGTCATACTGTTTCTTCGAAAGGGATTGAAGTCGATAGAGCTAAGATAGATGTTATTCGATCTTTATCTTACCCGCGACTGCACCGGAAGTTTGTTCTTTTCTTGGGCATGCAGGATTCTATCGACGATCTATCAAGGACTTCTCCAAAATTGGGCAACCCATATGTAGACTACTCCAAAAGGATATGAAGTTTGATTTTGACGAGTCGTGCAAAAGAGCGTTTGATGAACTCAAAGAACAACTCACTACAACTCCGATTATTCAGCCACCGAAATGGGACATGCCATTCGAGCTGATGTGCGATGTTTCGGATTATACAGTTGGTGTCGTATTGGGCCAAAAAGTGGACAAGGTACCTTATGTTATTTACTATGCGTCCATGACACTTAATGATGCCCAAAAAAATTATTCTACGATAGAGAAGGAGTTTTTAGCAGTCGTCTTTGGATTAGAGAAGTTTCAGTCTTACCTGTTACGGACAAAGGAGATCATCTATTCAGATAATGCAGCTCTGAAGTATTTCGTGAACAAGAAAGAGGCCAAGCTGAGATTGATTCGATGGATTTTACTGCTTTAAGAATTTGATTTAGAAATCTATGACAAGAAAGGAGTTGAAAAGTTGGTGGCCAATCAGTTAAGTAGGATCACTCCGAGTACACATCTTATATTCTTCACGACAAATTTTCGAATGAAAATATCTTTCGCAATTCAACAGGTAATTTCATGGTACGTAGACATAGTAAACTATTTAGTGACTTATCTAGAACTGAAAGAGATAAAATTAGGCGAGAGGCTAAATATTACATTTGGAATGAACCTCATTTATGGAAAATTTTGTTCTGATCATATTATTAGGAGGTGTGTCACAGATGATGAAATTCCTTCTATTGTACATTTTTGTCATTCATCTGTGAGTGGGGAACATTTTGGTCCCAAAAGGACTGCTCGAAAAATTCTTGAATATGGAATGTTTTGGCCTAAGTTGTTTTATAACTCTTACATGTTTTGCAAGTCTTGCGATCTTTGTCAGAGAATAGGTAACTTGAGATCGAGGAATCAAATGCCACTCACGAATATCCTGATATGTGAGATTTTTTATATTTGGGGAATAGACTTTATGGGTCCTTTTTCTTCTTCCTTTGGTAAGAACTACATTTTGGTAGCTGTGGATTATGTTTCGAAATGAGCATAAGCTAAGGCTACTTTATATGACGATGCTAAAACTGTTATAGATTTTGTTAAATCTAAAATTTTTTTCAGGTTCGGAATGTCATGCGCTATCATTAGTGATCGAGGAACCCATTTCTACAACAAGATTTTTGAAGTTTTAATGAAGAAATATGGTATCACACATCGAGTCTCTACAGCCTATCATCTGCAAACAAGTGGACAAGCTGAAGTATCTAACAGGGAGATCAAATCCATACTGAAAAAAGTGGTGAATCCAAACAGAAAGGATTGGAGCTTACGATTAGACAACACTTTATAGGCGTACTGGGCAGTGTCTAAAACTCAATAGGCATATCGCCTTACAGGTTAGTTTTTGGTAAGCCTTGTCATCTACCTGTGGAAATAGAGCATAGAGCTTATTGGGCTGTGATATAATTGAACATGGATCAGGGGGAAATTAGTAGCAATATGAAACTATAACTACAAGAGCTAGAGGAGATTCGTAATGAAGCATACGAAAATGTGAAAATTTATAAGGATAAAACTAAAGCTTTTCATGATAAATTGATTTATAGGAAACAATTTTCAATTAGACAAAAAGTTTTTCTTTATCATTCGAACCTTAAATTGTTTCTTGGAAAATTACGATCTCGTTGGCTTAGATCGTTTATTGTTACTAACTTTTTTCTTTATGGTACGGTAGAAATTCAGAGTTTAGATACTTCTAAGGTATTTAAAGTTAACGGACACCGCCTGAAGCTATATTATGAAAACTTTTTGGTTGAGCGAGTGGAAAAAATAGAGTTGGTATCCCCAACTTATTTCTGATCAAGTAAGTAAAAGAACATGTCCAGCTAAAGACTTTAAGGAAGCACATTCAGGGAAACCCGTAAAATTTTCAGGTTTGTCTATGTTTTTATTTTTCAGCAGCTTTTATTTTTATTTTTATTAGGTTTGTTTCATTTTAGTTAAATTTTTAATTTTCAGAAATTTATCATTCTTAATTTTGCAATTTTAATTCTTAAAAAAATAAAATTTTCAGCCTTACCGCCATCCCAATTTTCCATCTCTCTTTTCCCTCCTTTTCTTTTACTTAGCTTTTCTCACATTGTGTTTCACTGCAGCCACCACACATCCATCCTCATATCCTAGACACTAAATCACAATCTCCATACATTAACCCAAGTCCTACCCTATTCTTCACCTAAAACCCACCACCCCTAACTTGCAATTTTCTTGTTTTTGTTTCTTGTCTTTTGAAATTATAGTCCTATGTTTCATGGAAATTGACAGGATGCTAAGAATCAAAAGTAGATCTTGAAGATTAACTAGCCCATCACTCAAAGAGAGCAAGAAGTGAAGGATGGCAGCAGAGAGAGTGGCAAGAAAGAAATACAAAAGAGAGTTGTGTGGTGATAGAAGATAAAAGAGTTGCGGCAGAACAAAGAGAAGAGGAGCGTGAGTAGAAAGGAGGAGCTTATGGCAGAGAGAAGAGCAACGTGAAAAGGATATAAAAGTAACATACCTACTAAGTGTTTGACAAATTGTCCCAGCACACACCAAGCCCTCTTAAGTCTATCCACTAGCCCAGCTTCATGCCTCCAAGGCTATCTAGTCGTCTCAATACCCTACGACTCACCAAACAATTGCAGCAACATTGTTCTCCAACCAACCCCATTCATGTTAAAGACAGTCCAGAATCACCCCCACCATTAACCCACGGACACAGTCACCTAAAATTCTAAGAGAATCTGACTCCTACAACAAAAATGAGGACCAGCAATAGCTAGCGATAAGGGAAACACAGGAGCCTGAACAAGCAGAACCAGAAACAGCGGACGACAAACAGAATGTGGAACCAGACAGTGTCGAGATTTCTACTGCAACACGCAGTCGTAGCAGAAAAGGTAATTTTTAGAGTAGGTTGCAATTAACAGTTGATACATTTAACTCGTTTCATCGGAAAAGCGATCAGAATCGAATTGAAATCGTTTATGATAGGCATATAAATCCTTGTAAATTTATACATGATGAACATTAGCAACTTTGAATATTCGTTCTGAAATTCAACATTATGTGAATAAAATGGTTTGGATGCATTATATTAATGTTCGATACCCTGCATATATGGAATTGATTAGGGAATTTTATGCCACTTTTCGTTTCAAAATAGATTATCTAAATTGTACCATGTTTGCACCTAGCATGATCGAGTGTAGGCTTATGAATCAGTGGCATTCATTTTCTGTTGCTTCATTTTGTGCAACAATGAAATTTGTGACAAAATCTATGGCTAAAAGGGATGCATTTTTAAATGGTTGTTGTGATTATATGCCTGAATTTAATCCATATGCACTGTGGTTAGAATGGTCTGTTGATTATGAGAAATATAACCCTTGCACTTCCAAAAGTTCTTTTCTTTGCAAACCAACTTTAAAGTACATGCATCGTTTTCTAGTTTACAATTTTTCTGGTCATCGACAAACTGCTGGTGTCTTATCAAAAGCTGAATTTTTCTTTCTATGTTGCATGGAAAATGATGTCTCAATTAATTTGAGTTTTTGGATGCTCGCTCAATTACATTCCACATTGAAAAAGAAAAATCCAGCTTTAATCTTAGGCTCATATATCACTCAAGTTTCTGTTAATGCTGGAATTTTAGATGTTGATAACACTAACCTCAAAGTTGCTTGTGAGATGGAACCATTGGATTGTGAGTGTTTATCCAGGATGGGACTCGTAGTTACTGATGAAGGTGATGCATACACGTTTTCCCCACCTGGACCGGCTGTATAACCTGCTCCTCATCCACATCGGCGAAGAAGAAGAATTGCCACTACAATCATCTCTATAAGCACAAATGCACAGCAGTCAGCTCATACCGCAACACATCCTTCTGCGCGACTATTTTAGCACTCCTATAACGCATGGAATGTAGATTGGACAGATTGGAGACCAACCAACTCGCTTTCTTCAAACAACATAGATTCCAACCTCCATAACCACCAACGCCATGCCTTCGGATGTCAACAAAATAGAGAAGCATTCTTTTCCCTCTTCTTTTATATTTTTGCTTCTTTATTCTTATGTTATAACATTGAGGACAATGTTGGGCTAGGTTTGGGAGAATTGAAATATATGTTGTGACTATGTGTGGCTTTGTCGTTCTTTGATTTTCTTTTCGTTAAATTTTTTTTAGTTTTTGCATGTTGGTTATACATGTTAAGCCATCAAGCTTTATCATATTAGTTTGGATGAGATTGAATGTATGCATGAAGTTAAATTGGGCTATGTGAGTATAAAGTGAATCATGCGAATTGATTGCAATAACCGATCTTATAAACTTAGTCAAAATTTTGACATTTGAGTGATGAGGTAATTGTGAAATTAAGGTGAATTCTTGAATTAAACCTGTGAGCAGAATTGAGCTTAAATGACATCATCTTTATGTCAATCTATTTCTTTATATTGTGTGATACTCCTCTAATCAGGTTTGCCTTCAGAACTTGCACTGAACCGGATTGAATTTGTTTGATTACATGATTTATAGAAATGATTAAAGCCTGTTTTGTTTTACACCCTTTAGCTTAAAAATGACCCACTTAGTTAATTTCCATTTGCAAACACTTTTGAGCCTTTACCCTTGTTTTTCAATCTATCACCTTACATTGAAACTCAAAAATCCCATTAGCCTTACCCTATCACAAATTGAATGAAGTATTAAGTAAGCATTTGATTTTGGGACTTTTGTTCTATATTATGTTCTGAGATTTTTTATAGGTACTTCTACTCATATGTTTGTTAAATTATTCTCTTGTTTTTATTGCTCTCCCTTGTTCTTAGCCAATAAAAAAAAGGAAGAAAGGGAAAAAGAAAAGAAAAAAGAAAGAAAAGAAAAAACAGAATAAAACATAGTAGCATTAGTTAGTAATTAGTAGTTGTAGTCCTTGGTATTTATGTGTTTGTATCAGAATTTGAATGTGAGTGTCCCTTTTTCTTGGTAATTTTTGAATGCTTGTGATTAACCTTTGCCATTTTTCTTACCTTACCTTTGAACCTAGCCCCATTACAAACCATAATAAAGTTCTTATGATCTATGAGCTCATGTAATTTGAACGAATGATAACCGGTGAATTTACAAGACTATGGTAGTGCAATCTGTTAAAGGGAGATTTGAGAGAAACACTTTGACCTCAAACACTTGAGTGTAAGAGAGAAATCTGTGAGAAGAATTCACTTTGGTTTCATACTTGCTTTTTGAACAAAGATGTCTTATTTTGACTTTGTTTATGTGTATCGGTGAAAAGTGATTATGATGTATGTTTCAAGTTTAAGTCTTGCTGGCCCAAGTTAACAGAATGTATGCACTTGATCTTTTGAAGGATGAATTGATAGAGTATAGTGGTTTGGCATGTTTACTCGAGGGCGAGCAAAGGTTTGGTGTGGGGGAATTTGTTAAGTTGTCATTTTGCACTTATTTTCTATATATAAATCTCTCTCATATGTTGAAATTATTATTCAAAATTTATAGATTTATATCTTAATTGTTTTCAGATGATTTTCAATACTTAGGAGATGAAATTGAGTTAAAAAGATGCAAAAGAAACAAAGAAACCCAAAATTCCAAATTGGCAGCAAATTCATGATTAGATGTGGCCACTTGTAAAGATGGGAACAAATCTTGCAGATTTTGTTTTCAAGTTCAAATTCGAAATTTTCATAAATTTTTAAAGATCATATTGTTATCTTATCAATGAGATCTGCAGCTTGAAGTGAGGATAAGGATTTACTGTTCATGCACTGTTCACGTAGCATAGATTAGGAGTAGTTTTCAATTTTCTGCATTCTTTTCTTCTTGTTTTCTCGACAGCCATATGAGTTTTTCATTTTTTGCATTATTTTTCTAAATGTTTTCAGATTTCTAGAAAGACCTGGGATGGAGACAATGTGTTTTCTTATTTCTTTGTTGAATTTCACTTTCGTTATGAGTAGTTAAATTCCTTTTCTTGGTTGAGGGGAACCGTGTTATCATCTATTATGTGTGAGATGTTTTAATAAAATTTGTTTTATTGATGAACATTGAGTGTCTTCTAAATTACTTTTTCTAATTGAATTGATTGATTTCTAAGTGCGCAATTAGCAATTGATTCGTTTAATAGCTAGATTAATAAAATATGACGTTCAGTTTTATTAATCCCAAGTAGCAATTAGGATTACCTTCTTTGTGTTAGAGTGGAAAATTATAAGAATACGTTCAGCTAGATTAATTGCATATCATGCATGTGTTATCTTGTTCATTGCTTTCTTAATTGTTAATGTTATTAATCAATTGAACTTACGATTGTATCTGAGTTGTTGATTAATAAGAATGCTTAGAATACATGTTTCTAATCATTTACTCTTAAAAGAAAACATCCCCAATGAATGTTTATTGATGAACTTAATTCTATATCAAGGATCTACTTTAGTGTGATAATATCGGTGACCTGAAACTAGGTTTGTTTATTAAATTTTCAGATCCAATTACTTTTGTTAATTTTTGATTTTTTTTATTTCTACATTCTCAATTTGATATGAATTGAAAACCCCCCTTCGTTACTTTATTTTAGTTTTGAGCTCGTAAACTCTTTGCAGCTAAAAATTCCTCGTGGGAATGATACCCACTTTCCACTACTACATTGATTTGTATTAACGGAAGTTTTTTTTTTTAATTTGGTTGCAGGCGACAGTAGTACCATATACATCATACAATAACTTTAAGAACCCCCATTACAAAATTAGTCACCTCATATGTATTAGACCATGACAATGTTTCGATAAAAATAAATCATTTCCTTTATAGAAAAATTAAGAATAGGAATATAAATATAGTCAAAACTTGTCATATCTATAAATAAACCAGATAAATAACATAATACATGCAAATTAAAAAAAACTAACATATTTTTAAAAAATTATTTTAATAGGAAAATAAAAACTCAATTAAAATGGATAATATTAAAAAAAATTAAAAAATTACAAGAAAAATATTAAAATAGAAATTTGTGTTGTCTTGTTTAATATTTTGGTAAATTCAAATAGACCCAAAAGATAGATATAATATTATCTCCGAAAGATAGATATAATATTATCTTCAATGTCCTTTTTGGATAGTTTAAATGTAATGCTATATTCTTTAACCTAAAAAATGCTCCATCTAAATTTCAAACAATAAAAATGTTATATATATAGATGATATCTTGGTTTTTTTGGCTTTTTTTTCTATAGAACGATATCTTAAGCATATTAAAATGTTTACCTATATTTTCAAAAAGAATAGTCTAGCAATATAAAAAATAAAAGTAATTCTTTTTCAAACAAAAATCAGATTCTTAAAACATTATATTCAATACAATAGAAAAAACTCCAGAATTCACAATTAAATTTTAAATTCAAATATTAGATACAAAACTATTAGAAAAATTCCTAAGAATCCTAAATAATGTCATGGATTTTTGTCCTAACCTTAATAGACCAATGAAATCCACTTATAAATGGCTACTTAACCTATCCATTTATAAAATTAAGAAAACTATTCACCCTATAAGTAGGGACAAATATCTTAGAAACTTAAAATGTTTGAAGCCAGGTGTTTAATAGATATTTTATGCTCTCCCATACACAACCATTTTGACCGCGAACAAGTTTGGTAAACCATCATTCATGTCTATTCATTTTTAATATGGAATTCAAATATAATTTCTCTTTTTAATTTATAAATTGGTAAAAATGGTATGGATCAATGCTTCAATTACTACTCTCTCAAATATTTTATTTTCAAAACTAACTATCAACCTGAAGATTATTAGGATCTATTGGAAAAAATAAAGCAATTTTAAAGTCTTCTTCAACTTTAACTTCAAAAAGGGAGAATGAATTTATGCCTAGGCAATGAGGAGGTAAATTTGGTGGAATCCTCGCTAAGAGACTTAAAAAAAGTCAAAATAAATAATTGATAAAGACCATGAAGAAGATTAAAGCCTATTGTTCTAAAATGACAAAAATAGACATTTATATGCCTATAAATATGTACGTAATGTATGAAGGAGATAAGAAATCATTTGCTCAACATTTCCTTCTTTTTTTATGCTCTTTCTTTCTCCCTCTTATGAATACTTTTCTACATTATGCCTCTCTCCCTCTCTATATGTGTGTGTGCGTGTGTGTGTGTGTGTGTACACACGGTTAATTATAAAAAATCTCAAACTTTACTCAATGCAATAAATACTCAAACTTTCAATTTCTTTAATTCTAGCCTGACATTAGTATCTCCGTTAATGTTACCGATGTAGTTTGTCACATAAGATAAAAACCTTAAAAACTCATACACGTCAGACTTAATTAAATTAACTAATTAAGTTTTATTCGATTGTTTAACTATACTATGTTATTTTTAGATGAAGAAAGCTCTGGAGCGACATTTCAGTATCTTCCAAATCCATTGACTCATAGAACTTGTCATTATTGTTATTCCTCTCATTCAAATTTGACACCTGAGAAAAAGACAAAGAACCGTCCAAGCTCTTCAATTTCTCCTAATGAACATCAGGCAATGACTTCCTCTTAACGCACTTGACATATTCTCCCACCACATACACTTTAAAAATAACCCAACATGATTCACAAATTCCTGCAATACAATCGGTGATTTTAGCTTTTTCAATCCCTCCTGGTTGAAGGCCAGTGCCATTGTGTGTGACTTTGTGTTGTCGTCAAGGATCAACTACTTCACAATCACCAGATACTTAAGGAACTCCCAAGCCTAGGGATCAAACAACATTTCCTTGTCGTAAATCATAGTTTATTTAGGAATTCCAAAGGAATCATCCCCAAACTTGATCTTCAACTCTAAAACCACTTAAAGCATTGATATTCGATTGTGAAGGCACTCAAGGGCCAACGACGAGTCAATGACAATGGCTCTAGGGTTTCGACACTGGAACTCATCAAACTGCTACTTCCAATCTTTGTCATATAGCTTATGAATAACGCAATCAAACAATCCCTGCTAATTGATTAAGTTTCATTAATTTTCTAAAAATCTGAATAAAATCTCAATTTGCCACCCTAGGCACCTCTTTACACAAGCTGAGTTTGGTGCGAGGATTAAGTTTGATTTAGGGTTTTCTTTATCTAAAAATGACATAGTTTAGTTAAACAACTTAATGAAACTTAATTAGTTAGTTTAATTAAGTCTTATTTGCATAAGTGTTTAGGATTTATGTCTTATATGGCAAGTCACATCAACAATGTTAATGGACATATTAATGTCGGGCTAGAATTGAAAAAATTGAAAGTTTAAATATTAAATTATCACTTTTTAAATTCAAGCTATAATTACAAAATTGAGTAAAGTTTGGAATTTTTTTGTAATTAACCATGTATACATAGGGTTAATTACCAAAAAAAGCCCAAACTTTCCTTAATTTTTTAATTATAATCTGAAGCTTAAAAAGTAGCAATAAAATGTCCAAACTTTCAAATTTTTTTTAATTCTAGCCCGATGTTAGTCTCACCGTTATTTTGGCTGGCGTGACATTACCACGTGTCAAATGACTCCAACTAATCAGAGACATTAGCATTATTAGGGGAAGCTTGTCTCATTAGAGAAACAACGTCATTTCTTGATGGTAGTAAAATGATGTTGTTTCAGTAAAACTCAGAGAAGACTTCTCCTCCCCTTCGTTCTCACTTAATTTGTCTAAAATCTCTAAGTTTTCTCTCACCCCGTCGTTGTGAATATATAACCTATGCTAAGTTTTATCTCACTCACGATCACCCAATCTTCCTTAACATTTCTCCTATAGTCAGTTTTCTTGCATTGCTTCGTTGGAAGCGTAATTTTGCCCTTCTCGACAGTCAACCACATGAAGGTTAGGTTTTATTTCTTCCTTGAGATTTCATTGTCTTCTTTTCTGATAATGTTTAATGTTCTGCTAAAAGGTGTAGATGATGTAACTATTTCTGTTTTGTTTATGTGTCCTGTTCTTTAATTCTTTATACAAGCTACTTTAATTCTTCATATAAAAAGGTTGTTATCCAACCTCATCCTAGAACGCTTTGGTCTAAACTTGTGTAGTTTCCTTAGTCTAATTTGAGAGTGGTGTTTACTTTGTAGCTAACAGACTACTTACGTGATCTTTTTATAGAAAATTTTAAACATAACTAAAACCTGTGTGTTTTATAATCAAGAGGAGACTATAGGCATTACTCATTTGTGCCAAGGAAATTGCAATTTTTGCCTTAGCTGTTGAGTCATTCTCAAAGTCAAACATCAATTGTAGCATTAAAGAGAGTTTAGCTCGTTATCAAGCTGTCACTAGTGCTACTAAAGAATTGTCAATTCCTATTCATGGGTATGTGGCATTTATCTTTTGACATAATTCTTATTGAGAGATATTATAGCTTTGTGTCATCTGCATATGGTGTAGGATTAACTCTCCTAATGCCCATATGGCAAAAGAACTTTATGACATGTACTGTTTTGAGATTTCCCTTGGTGATACGATTGGAGTTAGTACACCTGGTATTGTGTTTTTGTTCATCTCTGCATTCTTACTAATTTTTGTTTGAATGTTTTCTCATTAGATTACCTCTCTTTGGATAAAATTTTTTCTTCTCCTTCTTACGTTTCTTAAAGTTTTGCAATCACAATTTTGGAGTATGTTTTCTTGAACATGAACTTTTTCATTTAATAAATACTTTTTCTCACCTTTTGTTCGTAAGTGATCCAACACTTTTAGCAATCTAATTCTTTCTATATGTTATATGTTTAATGACTTGTTTCTTCACTTTGTATATTCCTATCCTAGTAGTTGCATTTATTTAATGGCCTGTTAATCCTTACACCATTCTTTTATAGGCTATGATTAACTTAAAATGAAGTTAATAGAGTCCATTTTACTATTTTATATTGGATTGTATGTAAACTCATATCTTAATAACCAATTCAAATTCATTTCCCAAACAATTTCTCAAGTATGATTTTGATATGTTAATTGTTTGTTCCATTTTTATTTCTTTGGAACAGGTACTGTCATTCCCATGCTTGAAGTTGTGATGACTGTTGTTCTTGCTGAAAAGATTGTTGTCCATTTCTATATACAAACATTTTATTGATTGAAGACTGGCGTCTTATATATAAGGCTATTTTAATGAGAACAGTGTTCCAAACTTGTTATCATTTACACGTACAAATATTACAGATAAAAAAGCAAAACTGTGTGCGATTCAAATATAAAACTTTTGAATTTGTCCCTTTTAGTTCTTTGGAATTTAAGTTTAGGATCAGCACTTATCAATAGTTTCTGAGCTTAATATATGAGCGTGTTTTTCTTCATTTTTTTGTACTTAACTATACTGAATTGTTCAAAATTCACATTACTCGTGATTGCTTAAACTATTTCAAACATCAAGGACTTAATTACTAAAAACATGAAGTATTAGAGAATTACTTGATAGTGTACCAAGCAATGAATAAATCCAATTTTATGGTCTTGTTTGCAAACTAGATAATGGATATTAGGAAAATAGACACAAAGAGCAACTAGCAAGTCTTGATTCAACATGTAATGCAGCTTTAAGTGGTCAAAATAGAAACCAAATCAGGATAGAACACTGAAACCAGTTCAAATGCAAGAACAAACAAGCTCCTTTATATAATTTAACTCTAGTCACCAAAGGTCAAATTTCCATTTTAGGGTACAATCAACGCATTGCCCATTCTCTCCTTCCACATCAATTTCCAAGAGAAGATACAGTGGATTCAAGATATTCACAATCAACAACTGAAGGCTACTTGAATCAAACATATATGTAGAGAAAAACAGAAAAACTATAAGAATGATAGCCATAGACTCCATTGGGAGAGAGAATTCATGAACCTTTATCAGAAAAAATGTAAGGGACACTCAAAAAACGTTGTAGATTTAAAAATACATAGCATCTTCTTACGTCTGCGAGGAGAACGTCCAAATGCTTAAGGATTTCTTGTGCCTGCGAGAGGGATGAAATAATGTCGAAGAACTTACGGATTTCGTGCGTCTGGGAGGGAGGGACGAAATAATGTCAAAAAACCTAGGAATTTTAGTTTACAGATTGTGTGAAAATGAATGTAGAGGAGAAGTCTTCTTTCAGTTTTTTGAAACGACGTCTTTTACTACTATCAAGAAATGACATCGTTTCACTAATGAAAAAAGCTTCTTCTAATAACGCTGACGTGTCTGATTGGTAGGGGTCATTTGACACATAACAGTGTCACGTTAGCCAAGATAACCATAAGACTAACGTCGGATTATAATTCAAAAAATTGAAAGTTTGGATTATAATTAAAAAATTGGAGAAAGTTTGGATTTTTTTAATAATTAACTCACACACACACACACACACACACAGAGATATATATATATATATATTATTAATTTTACTTAATAATTATAATGATCAAAGATTAGAAGAAATTAGAAATAAGAAAATAGTCCATAAAGTCATTACGAAAACAATTTAAATTATATAAAGAGAATTAGAAATATATCTAAGCCCTAAGTTCTCGGACTTTATTATTATTATTATTTTTCCCTAAGAGAAGATAGAACCCGAATGAGCTCACTGCTCGGCCTATGACTCTCATGCCATAGTTCTTGTTTTCCTTTAAATCGTTCCTCTTTTTATTGCCTTTTTTTTCAAAGCGTAATAATTCAGAGTTGTTATTTTTTTTTTCAAATTATTGCATATTTTGTTCATAATTTACATGAATTCAGTAGATTTTAAAATCTATGATAACTAGGAATATATTAAAAGTGTCTTATATGATATAATGTCCGTAATTTAAAAGATTTTGGTGGCTTAATGGAGTGTTGCTAAAGCAGTTTAGATATTAGGCTAAAATTACATTTTAAACCTCAACGCCTTACATTTTAAATCATTCAAATTAAATTTTAATGTTTTTAAAATATTTAAAATAGATTTTAAATTGATGAAAAATTTCATAGAATTAACCGACCATTAATTAAATGTTATGTCAATACAAACGTGTATTATTTTTTATTTTTTAAATAAAAATAAGTCATAAAAATATAATAACTAGATTTCTCTCCCTAAGTATATAAATATAAGCTTCATTGTCACGTAATAAAGCGGACTTGTTTTTTAAAGTCTATAAACAATGATCTCATTATTACATGAGTGTGAGAGCTATTTTTTGATTAATTTTAAAATTTTAATTATGTGATAGTAAAATATACTTTTTATTAAAAAATAAAAATAATATCATTTTGATATGATATTTGATTAACAAATAATTAATTTTGTCAAGTTTTTTTGTATATTTAATATGTGTTTTAAATTTTAAACCCTTAAAAATGTTAGGATTAAAGTCATATCATGTTATAAGCGTTAATCTCCTTGTGTAGTTCACTGCTCATGGGGCTTGACCAAAATCTGCTATGATTTTTCCAGTTAAGACCCAACTAAAACCCACCTGACAACCTTGGAGACTTTGAAACTTATTCCTAATGTCTGGGTTCTCCAAGAATTGTGCGTAAGGAGATCAGTTTCTTGTGCCGGTGATGGTTAATTCAAGCTCACAAAATGTTTGACGATTTGCCGCAGTGGGTGCGGAAGGCTGTTTTAGGCCATAATTCGACCGGAAGATATGAACTTCACTCGACATTTTCCGCCTAAAATTCAGCTTCACATTATAACGCAGAAAGTTCGTTTCTTTGTTCGCGAACCCTTTCCCAACAAGCTTACGCAGTATCTCCGGCGAGCCGAGCTCATCGATTCTATTAGATTATGTGTCCGTTCCAACCCCGAGTCACTTCCCACTCTCTTAAATAGCCGCCTTTTAGACCCTTTTGTGGTCACTCACGCTATTAGGTGTACCCCTAATGCAGATTCTGCTATTTTTCTTGTTCAGTCCCTCAAAACAGTTCCACATTTCTCGCATAATCAATCCACCCTTTTTGCGTTGGCAACAGTTCTAGCTAAATCACGTAGGAGCTCAGAACTGAACTTCCTGATAGCTGATATTGATGCGGGAAAATACTGCGGTGTTAGGATTAGCCTTATGAACCTCATGCAGTGGCATGCTGCATGTGGGGAAATGGAGGCAGTTTTAGACTCTTGGGATAAGTACAGACAAAGTGGCAAGCGTTTGTGCACAGAGTCTTATAATATTGTTATGCAACTTTATGGGCAGACCGGTCAGCATTTGGAGGCTGTGAAGGTCTTCTTCAGGCTAATTGATGAAGGAGCAATTCCAAACTCTAGAACTTATACAGTTATGATTGAACATCTGACTAAGTTGGGCAAGTTGGATCCAGCATTAGAGATTTTCAGGATATTGCCTTTCATGAGAATTAAGCGGACTTTAAAGCAGTATTTAGTTTTGGTGGAAGGGCTTGTTGGTGCTAAAAGGTTTGGGGATGTCAAAATGCTGCTCCATGAAATAAGGGTTGATGGCAAATTTCCTGGTCGTCCCATGCTTTTAGCTTTGCAATGTTTGCAGGAGGCAGGATTTTTATCGGAAACCGAGGAGTTTATTCAAGAAATGTTGCCAGACAAGAGAATTAGGAGTATAGCGTCTTGGGAAGATAGTAGTGATGAGGATAAGGATGAAGACGAAGATGCTAGCCATGAAGAGGTTGACGGAATACCGCGTGGTATCCAATTGAAGCCATGGTTGGACCCAAAAGCCTTGGCAAAGGCCGTGAATGAAATGAGTCCTGATGTTGTGTCTGCTCTGGACGATGCCAAACTTGTGTGGACCAATCGGTTAGTTTGCAAGGTTCTTAGGAATTTCACTTCTCCAGATAGAGCTTGGGATTTCTTCTGTTGGGTTGCTTGTCAACCAGGATTCACTCACGATGTTCACACGATAGAAAGAATGATGGCATCTTTTGCTCAGCATGGGAAGGCTGATATGGTTGATAGACTCATAGCAAAAATAAGAAGTGAAGGACTTAAATTGTCTTTCAGCACCATTAAATTGATCATTGATTTCTATGGTATTTCAAAGAATGCTGATGCTGCTTTAAAGGTTTTTCATGATGACAGGGGACTATGTGGTCCCATATCGAAATTTGATCTAATGCTTTTGTATTCATCTCTTTTACGAACATTGACCAAGTGTAGGAGAAATTCTGATGCCATGGACATGCTTGAGGAGATGATTTCCTCTGGAATACGCCCAGACAGTCAGACATTTTCTGGATTAATTTATCACTTTGCATTAGAGGGAGATATGAAGACCGTTCAGAAACTATTTTTGATGGTTAGACAGAGTTGTGTGAAGCCAGATGCTTATATGTTCAAAGTATTGATCCAAGCATATTGCAAAAGTGGAAGGGCTGCTCTTGCATGGAGGGTTTTTGAAGACATGAAGAATTCAAATTTGTTGCTTGACGTTGCCACTAAAGATTTGCTTGTAAAGAGTCTTTGGAAGGAAGGCAAACGGAAAGAGGCTGCCAATCTAGAAGAAAGCTGCGAGGAATTTAGCAAAACTCTACCATTAGTATTGCGAGGTCACGTATGGACTGTCAGCTCTGTAGATCTCACCACAGTTTACCAAATTTATGCCAATAGTTTTGTATACACCAATGATTAGAACTTCCTCTGGACTTGGAACATATTCTAGATGTAAGCAATCTCTTGATAATACTCTTTTGTCTGCGCTTGCATTCCCCTCTGCATAAAAGTCCCTAGTCATTTGTTTATTGGCTGAAAAAAATGGTCCATTTATATGGGTATACAATTTCAGGAGATTGGACTCTTTTCTGATAAAAGACAGAAAGATCTTAATAGTTGGTTTGTATCTTGCCAGTACTAGAGGACACGGTAGAGTCGCGACCAACAATTCTGACTGTAACCAAAGCATAGACTGACTGAGTTTCATCCTACCAACAATATAAAGGCTGAAGAGGTGACTTCGATGGAAATTACTCTTTAATACAGTTCATTTAATTCGTTATTGTATTTTCTTCCTGATTTGGCAATAGAAGGTTTCAGTATTACCCAAGTTACTGGGGTCTGGTTAAAATGACATGAACATCATACTACCTGATCATTAAACCTGTGATTGGGTCACTAACCATCTTAATTCGGACAAAAGCTTCTATTGCTTGATTAAGTTGCCCCACTTCAGTTTATATTGAATGCAGAGAATTAACCAACTTGGATGTTTACGGCTTGGCTGGTTGCAAGAGTTTATACCAGCAAATTACATATAGTTGCAATAGGTTATCCCTTTCCAGAAGCTGATGATGCAAAGCAGAAATACAATCATTAAAGTTAAGTAGATCTTGTTGGCGATCAAATTTGTCGTTTAATTGATACAGGACATCTGACCTTCTATATAGTATCAGAAGAAAAGACACTTCCTGCCGTCCTGAATCGATATATTGCACTAAATTAATATCAGCAGAAGGGGGAAGTCATTTTCAGACTTGGTGTTAGCGATACAAGCTTTGTCCGCCATATTTGGTTCTCTTTTTTGGAATTGCATATGGGAAGCATTCATACACTGGAAAACAACAGAAAATTTTCAATTCAGGAAGTGGAGGAAGAAGAAAGTCTGTCAAATCAAATGCTGGACAATACTTCTTGGCTTTTCCAGCAATCTCAATTGCGAAATAAGGGTCTTATTTAATTCAAATCTCATCAACACTTCATAATCTGAACTTCAAGCTCAGACCAATGACAGTTTCTCTCCTTTCTTCTGAAGCTCCATTTCTCTTGCTTCTTTTCTTTTGCATAACAAATTTCACAGCACAGTCACTGCCTGGCTCGAACTTTTCTTGCCCTGTGGATTCACCTACTTCATGCGTAAGTTACATCACTTACCTTGCCCGGCCACCAGACAAGTTGAACCTTGGAAACATATCTGATTTGCTTGATGTTAGTCGTCAGTCTATAGCTAGCGCAAGTAACCTGGTGTCTGAGGACACCCCATTGTTTCCAGACCAGCTTTTACTTGTACCAATAAGATGTGGTTGCACAAGGAACCAATCTTTTGCCAACATCACCTACCAAATACAGGAAGGTGATAACTTCTATCTGGTGCAAATCACAACGTTTGAGAATATCACCAAATGGGAAATGATGGAAGACCTAAATCCTAATTTCACTCCGACTCTCTTGTATCCTGGTGACAAGGTAATTGTTCCTTTGTTATGTAAGTGCCCTTCAAAGACTCAACTTCAGAATGGAATCCAGCATCTTATTACCTATGTTTGGCAACCTGAGGATGATCTCCTCAAAGTATCTACTAAGTTTAATGCGTATCCAGATGATATTTTGGCTGAAAACAACATCAGTAACTTCAGTTCCATGGTGGATCATCCCATCTTCATCCCAGTATCCCAGTTGCCGATTCTTACTCAACAGTATCCTCCACCCACAGAAAGAAGAGGATCGCATCATCATGGGTTCATCACCTCTGCTATAAGCATAGCTGTCTCTCTTTTGATCTTCTTTTTTGTAGCCTTTCTGGTGCATAATCGCTGTTATAAGAACAAGAAGACTTTGGTTCGCAGTGGCTCTTCTTGTCAGGATACTGCTGTTCTCATTCAAACAAAGGATCATAAGAAAAGTGAGTGCTATGGACCAAAGATCATACAAGATAAACTACTTCCAGGGGTTTCAGGGTACATAGGAAAGCAAATTACTTATGAAGTTAAGGCGATTATGGAGGCAACTATGGACCTGCACGAACACTACAGGATAGGGGGGTCAGTATATAGAGCCAACATCAATGGAAAGGTCTTGGCCATAAAGAAAACCAAAGAAGATGTCTCGGAGGAACTGAAGATACTTAGGAAAGTGAATCATGCCAATCTGATCAAATTACTGGGAACATCATCTGATACAGAGGGTAATTGCTTCTTGGTCTATGAATATGCAGAAAATGGATCACTGGACAGGTGGCTTCGTCCAAAGTCAGCATCCTCATCAAGCTATATTGTGCTCCTTACTTGGACTCAAAGATTGCAAGTAGCGTTGGATGTTGCCAACGGCCTGCAATACATGCACGAACATACTCAACCGAGCATTGTTCACAGAGATATAAGGACGAGCAATATACTTCTTGACTCCAGGTTCAAGGCAAAGATAGCAAATTTTTCAGTGGCTAGACCTGCCAAAAACGCTATGATTCCAAAAATTGATGTCTTTGCTTTTGGGGTTGTCTTGTTGGAGTTGCTTTCGGGAAAGAGAGCTATGGTAACAAAAGAAAAAGGTGAAGTTTTATTGCTGTGGAAAGAAATAATAAGGGTCTTGGAAGTTGCAGAGAAAAGAAAAGAGAGGTTAAAGAAATGGATGGATCCAAACTTGGAGGGCTTTTATCCCATTGATGGTGCCCTCAGTATGGCAATCTTGGCAAGGGCATGCACACTGGGAGAATCTTCAGAAAGGCCAAGTATGGCAGAAATCGTCTTTAACCTCACAGTTCTCTCCCAGTCGTCATCAGACACATTACAGAGGTCCTGGTCTTGTGGGCTAGAAGTGGACGAAGATGCACAAATTATCAGTCCTGTGAAAGCTCGTTAATTTAGTCGCAGAATGGGGGATATACAACTCTAGTAGATCTCACAGATCATGTACAAAGATGTCAGAAGCAACTTTGTTATGCAGAGTCGTAGTGATGGAATGTACAGTGCAGTTTCTTTTCCATGTTCTTTTCCATTCAAAAGCATCAAATTCCTGGCCTATGTTCACATTATGCTCTCTGCAAATTCTTTGGCTTTGAACTAAAAAAAATTCTCCTAAAATTGAATCCAGGAGCAGTTGGCTCTGAAATGTCAAATACAATAAATTTCAGATGATTAAGTGAACAGTTGACTGTAACTACGGATTGCAGGCATGTTGGTTCTTCTAGAGAAATTTAAGAACAGGAGACAGATTTAAATGCAAGAAATAATCTTCAGATGTTAAACCACAAGTTCATAAGATAGCCAACTGTTGAATTGGGCCTAAGAAACTGGTCATATTATTGCATCACTAACAAAGAGTACGTCCTTTCATCGGTTTGAAGGTTTTGGACTTCCTCCAACTCCCAATCCGCAAGTAAGGAAAGATTACTTGATATCTGGATTCTAGTTTGTTCTTCTTTGGGCAGAAGCAATTGTCTTTAACTTTTTATGCTTCAATTATAAGGATGTCAGTATTGCTTTTTTTTAATGGAAAAGAGCACAATGAGAGCCTCTCTTTGCCTCTTTCCAAAGCAAGTGGAGTCAATTACGGTTGGGATTGGCTTTGTATGTTAGATATACATGTAAATATTCTACGTAAAATACATCACAACATTGGAATAGAAATGCCGTCAATATTACAAATTCGTACCATTACTATGAAGCACTATTACCTTATAATATTAAATATCATTTTAAATAATTTTTTAAACTTATAAAATTGTCTTTAAATTATTTGTAATTAAAATTTAAAATTTTAAATATTGACTTAATGTTTCAATTTATCAAAATTAGTATAAAATAGATATTATCTAAATGTGTTTGTATGATAAAAATATTTAACTATAATATTGTCATGTATGAGTACATATAATAAAAAATTTAGAAAATTATCATTTTGGTTGCTATTATGATCATTATGACTAATATCATTTAAAGTATTATCATACAATTTACATAATTTGTTGATTTATAAGCGTATTTAGGTAATATTAACTACAATTTTAGACAATATTAATTACGATAGTCATAAAACCCGCTAAAGTAATGACTAAGTTGAATCCTTATGTCATACATTCATTATGGTACACAAACTTTAAGGGCCTATTGTAATGATACAATACCATTATAATAGAGATAACAAAGGATATAAAGAAAAAAGCAATTAAAGACAAATAATTAAATCCTAACAAACAAAATAAATTAATAAAAGACGTGCCAAGGTACTTAAAATACTCAAGCTTAATAGATTAAGATCAACAACTATTCAACGGAAGAGGCATGATCAAATAATTTTAAAATCATAAGAAACTACATTACAACACTTAATGCTTAAGAATTAATATCATATATAAACAAATTAAATTTCATCATCCACAGAAAAGCATCTTCATATGTATAGAAAAGGAGATGAAATTTAGGTAATATCAACCAAAGGGGTAATAGTGGAAGTGGAGTCTAGGATTCTCAAGTTTAACAAAGAAGACAAACCTAAGTATCCCTACAAAAATAGCTCAAAGTAAAAGATAGGGAAAATTGATTTAGAAAAGTAACATTCAAATATCATGAAATAAGTGAAAAAAGATTGGTTAAAAGAGAAGTAATTTAAAGTGATCATGAATGTTTAGTCCTTTATTTCACTTTATTTTACAAGTCCTAGGATATAATTTTAGATATCAATTTCATTTCAATCCTTATAACACTAGTCTAAGCATTTTCTCCGTTTTAGATACCTAAGATTCATTATGAGCATTTTATTTTATTTTCAAAACCTATGATCTATTTTAGGCACTTTATTTTTATTTTAAATTTTAGATAGACCACAAACTCTTAAGCACATGTGTTATTTTTGATTCTTTATTTTATTTTTATTAAATAATTTATACTGAAAATAATTTCATTCAAACTCTCTAAATTGGCAAAACTTCTCAAGATCTGGGTAATAAAGTAGGTAGATAAAATAAAATATCTAATGCCTTTTCTATTTTATAAATTGAGTCTTGAACTCTTTTTTTTAATATTGAAACTCTAACTTATTTTATTAAATATTTATATCCTTCCATAATAATGTAAGGTGGTAACTCTTGCATTTTATTCTTTTTCTTATTCATCTCTTTCTATTAAGAGTGTGTTATGACAATTATGATGACTCCAAATCTCCAATTACAAGTCTATGTTATTGGCCTTGTTTAGAGAGAGAGAGAGAGAGAGAGAGAGGGAGAGAGTCTTCTTGTTGGAAAACTAACTCAGAATCTGATTCCGACCATAGCGGAATAATTACAAAACTTTTTCAAAATCTTTAATTTCTCAAAAACCAAGATCTCTTTAATTCTATAAAATGATTAACACTTATCATAATAAAGAGAAATTTTAATTCGTACCTTATTTCGAAGCTTGATCTTTATCTTGTCATATCCCTCGAACTGTTCTCGAAACTGATCTGTTTCAAGCACCGTAGTCGCACAAATATCTGGCATCTAATGGTATCTACAGAATGAGTTGAGAGAACTCTGAAACTCTTACAGAGAGGGTTAAGCATGAAGTACTAGCTCCATAGAGCTTAAGCCTATTTATAATAAGCTTTAGATGTTTTAGTAATTTAATTAAAATTAAATTCTAATTTTAATTAAACTTTAATTATAATT
>JANZXR010000172.1:6671296-6682823 GCA_027575705.1 Erythroxylum echinodendron
CAAATACACTTAAAATAAATATTGATACAATTATAAATTAATCAATGAATTACATATTTCAAAGCATATTATACTGTAGGGTCATTTTCGTCATTGACGCTATTTTTATGTTCTGTCCACTGCAACCAAACACATTTTTGTCCTCGAGACAAAGACAGTTTTTTCTGTTTTGTCCATCACAACCAAACACCTTACTGTCTCCAGTTTTTGTTCTGTTCCGTCTCCAAATTTTCGTCTCGTTTCGTCTTCGCAACCAGGAGACAGTAACCAAACGCAGCGTAAGAGAACGAGGAAGACATCTGTATATGAGATCTTTTATCCTTATCCTAGTATGTAAAGATTTTTATTGCGAGTCATATCCTTGGTAAGTTCCAGTAAAATCATATCATTCTTGATCATTTTCCCCCAGTTCTTCTTAGACTTTTTTTTTCCTCTTACAGTCTCTAAGTATTATTTTCTCATATCTTTTCACTGGAGCATCAAGATGTCTTCTTTTTATGTGTCTAAACTACTTATCTCTTCTAGTAAGGTTACACATTCAACGTACCATCCTCATCTCCACTACCATTAGCTTATGACTATTTATTTATTTGATAAGTCAATACTTTGCCGCATATAATATGGCCGGCCAAATTCCTAAACAATGAAATTTACCTTTGTGCTTAAATGGTATCTTTTGTCACGTAATACTCCTGATGCACTTCTCTATTTAATTCACCATCATTTGATACAATGGACTTTATGTTTATCTATCTATCCATTGCTTTAAATGATAGATAACTATATTTATATAAATAACTACATTTATATAAACATTATCAAGTTGACAATAGTTAACGACTTAACTATCTGCATTAGAAAAAAGTTTTATAAATTTTAATATAAATTCCCTTTAAAAAACAAAAGTAATGTTTGGAATAAGTGAAACTACAAGTTTGTCTCTATCTTTTACCTAATTTCTGCTCATGTGTACACTTTTCTAGCCTACCTAGGAGAGGGAATTCTTGACAGAAATCATTCCATGGGTTTAACAATGTTAAGGCATAACTGAAAGTATTAATAATGCAAAACCACACTTAATTACACCATGGTAATGGGCTTTATTTGACAATTGTAAACTAAATCGTCAATGTGGAGAAAATTTTGAAAAAAAGTATATTTCAGTTTCCTCATTTTGTTGAAAAAAAAAAGAATTAATTCTAATGTAACTAAATAGAGTCCTAATTGCTTTTTTTCGTAGATATAATCCAAGCTCTTAAAATGATACACTTATTTAACTTCCACTAACACATATATATACACGATTGAGCTAATTAATTTAATTTATAGTCATCCAATTAATTGAATTGTTCAATATTTGTTTGTATCAAAGTATAGTTTTAAAGTTTTATAATACGGAGCAAACCTGTGAATCTACTATCATAAAAAAATAGATTGAGGACGAGCTTGCACAAATTATTGACCGTTCGCTTTGGATTGCGCTTGTGCATCCTAATATTAGTATCCCAATTTCTAATGGGCCCAACATCAAAGGCCTACTTGCATAACAGTATTTCTATGTTTTTGTGAGTTCAGTTTTGAACGGCTTTCCCAACCCAAGGCAAAAACAATGCTTGCACGTCCCTAAGATTTAGTGCTATTGTCATTTTAATGATCTATTTTTCGTTTCCAGTTTTGTACCTACACCTTGGTTTAGATTATGCTTTGATCTTTCTTTTCATTGTACATTAACAATAACAGTCACCAAAGTGCGTGTGTTTCTCACATGATTAAATTGGAAAGGTTGGCCCAGGGCATCGTTAAGGAGCAACAAAGTCCAAGTCAACAAGCAAATCAATCTTAAAGTTGAACGAATCAGTCACTTACGAATAAAATTAAAAACAATCACATATTGACGAGAGAAATGGGGTATTAATATTTAACCTCAAATTTTCAGACACGTTTTGAGACATATAACGTAATCAGGTCTTCTTTCATTTACGTTTTCTGCCGGTTTAGCAGCATCTTACTAACTGAAGATATTAAAAGAACATTCTCGTCACCGCTCAAAACTGGATTCTGGACTGATAAGGACCAAGAAAGAGATGTAAATTGTTGAGGATAGGCATGAGGAGATAGTGTCAAAGGTTAACACGTATGTTTGACGTACGTTGCTTTTTGCAGCGAACCGTCGCTGTGTTTTGTTTTTGTCTGCTTGTGGTAGTCGTCATCGTCTCAGGATTAGAGCTATCCTCGGCCGCCCACTTGCTTCTCATTGAATTCAAGAGGCCCTATCTTTTTTCTGCATACTAATATTAGCTTTTTTATTGAATTCTGTGTCGGGCACCTTGCACAAGTATAATTTAGTAAAAGCGGCACAGAAATTTAATGAAAATTACTTAAATTTAGTGCTGAAGGTCAAATTTTCTTCATGTTTTAAAGTTAGATAAGTATAATGTAGCTGTTACTCGAAATTAAAATAATAAAACGGAACTTTTGATGACTACATGATGGCAAAATTACAATTCTATCACTCAATTTCATATGCTGCTAATTCAGATTCTGTGCTTGGCAAAGTATTTTGGCATTTCGTATATTATTCTTGAATGAATCTGGATGATTTTCAGGGCTTTGTTCAGACGGAAAGACATGAAATATACAAAACATGTGCCTAAAGTTGTTCTGGTTCATGCTATCCTTTTTCTTTACTCTCTTTTGTGCCGAATTTCTCCTGAAATTCAGACAAATTAAGCCCTTCAATGTCGGACTTCCACATTTTGAAGATTCCTAGAATCAGAAATGTCCCGTGTAAAAGATATCCGTTTCTTGTACAGTGAAATCTGCAATGCCAAGCTCTTGATTTAAGTGGAGAACTCAACTTACATTTGTAACAATTGTCAGATTGTAGTGTTTCACCATGGAATTGAATAGGCTCATGATAATGTTAGGCTCAATCCTTCAATCACTTTTTTGGAATAGAAAATTTGCAACTTGGAGGAATGTTAGGTTAAAGTTCATGACACCATCGATTGCGACGGTATGGACAATATAAAGGTACTTATTTAATTTGATCACATTTATATAATATAACTACATTATATAAAGATCGTTGCTTTTCTTTTAATCAAAAGTTGAAATTGCAAAGTAAAGAAGTTGAGTTCTTACCACCGTGGCTCCTTGCTGCAGGTAAATTTGCAGCAGATAACTATTTGTTTACGTGAAACTTTTTGTGTCATAAATAATATTCCCATTTTGTATTATTTAATTTTATCCGTATATTTATATAGATTCCGTATAAATGTACGATAAGATTTAACGGATAGAATAAGAAGTGTTTCCCAAAACAAGCTATTTGTCATGATGAATCTAATAGAATAATAGCCTGATAATAATCGAAGTGACCTCACATCTCATGATGTAGACGCACGGTGGAGCATCAACTGACAGGGCAATTATTGATTATCAAGCCAGTAATTAGCAAGTCCGTAGAATCAGTTCCAAAGCTACAAGGAGATATTTGTTTACGCTTCCTAATCGTCTAGAGTTCACTAATTCTGAGTAAGATTAAGGATACCATTAGACAAATGACCCAAACGATGACTTTCATATTTTGCCAGACATCAATCCTCTATTAAATGTTATCTTTAACAGCCTGTCTCTGTGTATGTGAGGAAATGAGCAAGTTGAAAAAAAGTGAAAGGAGCGTAAAAAGTGAATCGCAGTTGTCAATCTAGTAAGAAGCCATACAAGAAAGTTGCAAGAAAACAAGTTTCCAACAAAAGAAGTGATAAAATAGTCTCCAGCATGTACGAAGTCCATTTTTGGTGCTAAAACACTGATGGAACAAGCAACATGTTGGAACCATTACGGGGTTATACCACATAGACTTTCTAAAGCTCGAAAAGCCAAAATAATTTGGACCAATAGGAGGAAAGGATCATGCAAGTGACTGCGGAAGAATTGGATATACATTTTCAGGAACAACATAACAAGCAGTAACCATACATGTTGCATATTAATTATTAAGAATTGATCTGTTCCGAAATAAGCTAGCATGTCGTCGTCATCTTTCTGCAATTTTTAACTTCTCCTTACAGGAAGCTATATCAATTCAGGCACGCTACTGTCGGAAGGCATCAAAAACTTGATGAAACGAATATTCGTGACTGTGATGCTTAATCCAGAATTTTAGAGAATATGCGGCGTACGACATTGTTGATGGATCGTAGCTTTCAGTTTCGCAATAGTGAAAAAGAAAATCAGTAATTCAATAATGAGTGGGAGAATCTACGGCCAAACTTCTTTGGTTTGATCTCCATCCAATCAATAATCGAGTAATTGTATACAAAGGCAATAAATTTTATTCAACTACAAATTTATAGTAGAGACGAATCCATATCCAACAATATAGTTGTTGTAAGGTAATGATTATACTTATTTTAAAAATATAATCATTGCTATTAAAAACACTAAAAAGTAATATTTGTATATTTTTATGGAATTATTTTAATAAAATTTAGTAATATTGTCATAATTGCTATATAAACTCTATTTTGTACTTGGCTGTCATTCATATAATAGTTTATGTTAAACCAATTTGATAAATGAGATATTTTTTAAAATCATAATATCTTTTATAATAATTTTAAACTATAAAAATATTTTAAGAATAAGTAAAAATAGTGAAAATGACTTAAATCAGAGTATCTCCAACGCAAAACTCCGCCTTCGTATTTCTCAAAAAAAAAAAAAAATCCGCCCTCATATGTGAAAGACCTTGCACATATTTTGTCACGTTGGACAGTTTGTCTACTTCAACATTAATGCTAAACAGCAACCTTAAAAATGTTTTTTTTTTTTTGTTGTCAGTAATTATACAGGGTCATAGAATATTTATAATCTGCCACTTTGGTACCACCTAAAGCACTGACTCATTTAGAAGAAGAAGAGGGAGAGGTGGGAGAGAGCCATGTCTCTAGCTTATTGTGTAAAGGAACAGAAACCATGCGTTGGATGGGTTGAGAAATACTTCAAGGATTGTCTTTGCAACATAAAAGATGAGTTTTCGTTTGCGTTTGGACTCATTAGCTTAGTGTGTTGGGGAGTTGCTGAAATACCTCAAATCATCACTAACTTTCGCACCAAGTCCAGCCATGGAATTTCTCTTGTTTTTCTCCTCACTTGGGTTGCCGGGTATGTCATATAGACGTAATTTTTGTTTCATTTCAGTTCAATTCTCTGGCTCGAGAGAGGGTAACTAAAGACCGACTTAACTTTTGTTCTATGTTCTCCATTGGAACTCTTAACTTTTGGTGTTTGATGCGTGTGGATTTCCAGATACTAAGTGGGCTGTTTCTCTTTTGGTTGTTTTAAGATCTGTATCAAAACATTTTTAATCCAGTCCTGCAAATTATATATTAAAGTAGTACAAACACAAAGAAACAAACAAAAGAAGCTCTAAACTTCACAAGTTTTTTCTAATGTTTTTATGGGTTATTTTGCTTGGTTCAGGGATGTTTTCAATATGGTGGGTTGTCTTCTGGAGCCAGCAACGGTAAGTGAATGGCAGAGGAATAGAAAATCATGAAAAGTGTAGATGAGTCGGGTCTGAATTTGACTGGCTGAAGATAAACTACAGCCTGTTTAATTTTAGCTCTGCAAGTGAGCTTCTGCTTTGTTTCTGTTGATAAAAGTGGCTACAACTTCACCTATTAATCTGATTGTTTTCTTCCGTTCATTTTGTGGTTGCAGCTACCCACCCAGTACTACACTGCTCTTGTATGTTTCCTTCTGCCATGTCTGCAAGCTTCAACTGATGTATTACTTGAGGAACCTGCAAAAACTAAAAGAAACTGCGACTATATTTCATCGTCCTCTATGGGTTCTCTTTTATATAAATTTTAAAATTAGAAAAGAATCAGAGTTTCTCCGGAAATCAAGAAAATAAGAGCAAGTCCCAACCGATAAACTTATAGATTTTTCTTTTCTTAGGAATTACTATGCATTGGCCGAGCTGCTATAGTGGTTTTTGAAAGGCTAAATGAGTTTTGGCATGCTGGTATCCAGCAGATATATGCTTTTTCTATTGACCTGTGAAAAGACAAAAATATGTTATTGTGACAGAGTCTTATCTTTTACTAAATTTTTTTACAGCTCTACACAGTCAGTACTGTAGTGTTAGTGTTGCAAGGTTTATACTACGATCATATTCGCAGATGGTGGAAGTGCCGGGAAAACCAAGGTCACCAACAGGTACATATATTTCCTCGCCTTTTTCTTTCTTGACAAGTGTAGTACTCGCTGTCACATACTGAGACTGGAAAATCAATTATATGACAGGTTGAGGACGAGAAAGAGCCATTGAAATCAAAGCCGTCCTCTGATTCAAGCATTCCAATTCCTACTTCTAAAGCTACTCCTCGTAGGGAGTTCTATTATACGTATGCATTTTTTCCCTTTTGATTATGGTAGTAAACAAAACATGTTCATTCTTGTTTTGAATTTCTGATTTTGTTTATGGTTTCAGGTCAGCAAGATCCATGGCTGGAAGTGGCACTCCGCCATTTCGAACCTACCTCAGAGCAGCTAGAAGTGGTCCATCTGCTATGGGACTTGAAAATGAATCATCTTCAGATGACGAGGAAGCTCCAGTCTTAGCACAATCAGTTAGCCAGCCTCGGGCAATTCCACGACCAGTAAGCTTTACGAAATTAATAATCTTGAGAAATCTTGACCATCGAGATGAACATGAGATAAATGAACCCTATTCATAGATAAAATTACCTAGATGCTATAAGAATATGGCCTTTATGTTTCAGGTTGGTTATGGGACCTTTCTAGCTACATCAGTGAACCTGCCCCTGCAAACTAAGGGCCTGACAGCAGCAAATATTGGATTTATCGGCAGAAGACTATTAAGTGTATGCTTTCTGATGGAATTTTGGCTCAATCTTCTTCAATTATATACGTCTCCAATTAACTAGTTCATCTATTTCAGGAAGGTGGAATGGAGCACAATGTGTATGGACAGTGGCTGGGATGGCTCATGGCTGCTATATATATGGGTGGCAGAATCCCCCAAATCTGGCTAAATGTGAGTGCCTGTTCTACACAAATTCCAACTACCTAATATCATCTATATTTCTTTTTCCTTTCTCTTTTTCCATATTAATCTTATTTGACTTCTAATCTAAAGTTCTTGCCTGTTTTGGCTAGATCAAAAGAGGGAGTGTGGAGGTAATGCATTTAAACAACGCATTGACTTTATAATTCATCTAGTGTTGAACATTCTGTATGGATTTAAATCATGTTCTTGGATTCTGCACAGGGCTTGAATCCTTTAATGTTCATCTTCGCATTGGTGGCCAATCTCACTTACGTGCTCAGGTTCTGCTCTCGCATATAAAATACACAAATATGTATGATGATTTGGAGACTCATAATTTTGTGTGTGCTGATGCAGCATTCTTGTAAGAACTACTGAATGGGATAAAATCAAGGCTAACATGCCATGGCTGTTAGATGCTGCAGTTTGTGTGGCCCTCGACTTATTTGTATCCTTTTCCTGATCTTCTTGAAAACCAACTGTGCCATTATCAGCTTTTGCCCTGTTTTTAATTGTTCTACACCTTGACACATCGTCATAGATCATACTGCAGTACATTTATTACAGGTACATTCGAGTAAAGAGGAAGAGTAGCAGAGGACAGCACGGGGACTACTACACTGGTGCAAGTAAAGCAACTAAACATTGAAGAAGTATGAGTGGGGTATTTGGATGTTCCATTTCAGCGTTTTGTCGACTATAAGCACATAATAGACCAAGTGCTTCCGTGAGCAATCTTTATCCAATTGTACCTTATTTATGAACTCGAATTCTTCGCTCATATAGCTAAATTAGGTTCATCCAAAATGAATAATTTCCTGAATTACAAAGAGAATCGTTTTTGTTTACTCAAATGTTGCTTGACTTTTGTAACTTCCCATATTCCAACCGTAGACACTAGGGAAGCATGAAGTTCCGTACAAGTAGGTCAAACTTTTGAAGTACTTGAGAGGGTATGGTACTCTTGATGATAATATATTGCATGTTTCTTGGTAATGTTGATGTTGTGTTCGATACTAACTACTAATATTTCTTGGTTATTGTATGTATGGTTAGTATAATATCTTGATTCTTGAAAATAATTCTCACACCTTTATTGTAGACATAAATTTTAGGTTAGAATAAAACTCCAAGAATGAAATAATTTATAAATAATTTAATATTGAATATATATGTAGTTGTTTTCATTACTAACAAATCATTTGATTTGATCCTTTAGTATTAGTGTTATGTGAATTTAGTTTAACATTATTTTACATGTACATCTTGTTTGTCTTAATTTATTTTCACTTGATAACTTTGTTACATCTTTGATTTTTCTCTTTATAGAACTTCAAATTATTTTAGAAGTTAGAGGCGATTGGAAAACACATCTTAAATTTTAAAAGATAAGTTAAATACTTATAAGGATAAAAAGTTCTTTATGTCATTAACTTGAATGCTATATGTTACCTTATAATTGATTCTCAAATTATTTTATTTGAATTCCTTCTAATTTTATAAAATTGATTACAAATTATGTCACACATAAAAAATTTTATAGTCAAAACAAAAAGAATTGTTTTTTCATTTCTGAAACCTTAAATTTTCGTATAAAGGATAGTTAATCAAATTGAATTGGAATTGGAAAACACTTTTGAGCACTGTATATACATATACCTTTATCTTTTTGATTTATCATAATTCATTGTGCTAAATTAGAAGGCACTCCTATGTTATAAATAATTTGTATGTTCTTTAGGTTAGCAAATAAAACATCATATGGCATCATCTAATTATTTTTGAACTTTAATTCTAATGATATAAAAATTAGACTAATATTACTATAATATAAAATACTATAATTCTAAGTTAATTACAAGAAAATATAATTGGTTTAGGGTAAAAGAAATATACTTATGAGTTATTAGAAAAATTATTTAATCTTTAAAATTCTTGGAAAAAATCTTCTTAAATTTTGGTTGAAAATGATAACAAAATATGCACAATTTAAATATCAAATATGGACGAATCAAATATTACTTACATACTAACTTAATTCAGCTCTTAAATCTTATCCGAACTAATTAAATTTGACTTAAATCAATAAATTAACATAATTGTAATAAATAATTACTTTGAGTTGAATTAATTAGTTTGATTCGAGTTTAAGAGCTAGATGGAATTATCATGTAAATAATATTTAATTAGTCTATATTTGATATTCATATTACGTGTATTTTTAACTGGAAGGGTTTTCTGAAAAATTGATATTAAAAGAAGTTGTTTTGAATTTTTTAAAAATAATGAAAATTTTCTAAGATTTTTTTGAATTAGAGAGGAGGTTTATATATTTTGCCTCGTAGTTTAATTCCAATTATCTTACAATTTCCAATGGAAACCAAAATGAAACTGCATCTTGCGCCAAGGTGAAAGGAAAAGGTATCTTTTCAAGTCAGCTTCTAATCTTCTTGGGAAACAGAAATTGGGCTTGGAACATGGACTGAGTGTCAGGCAAATGATCCAGGCTTGTTGTATTGAGCCTAATTTCACAGGTTATTAGTAGTGTGGGCCGCGGAATAGGGAAGTAGGAACACTTAATTCGGGCTCTCGAAACAATAATGGAGCAATTAACGGAGCTAGTACTTGAAATCTTCCTAGCTATATGTATGAATGTCTTCCACATACTGTACCAACCCCATAAGAGCACGGCACCTGCCTCAGACCCAAAGTGAGTGGCATTCAACTTACTGTTCATTTAATGTGTGTCAACAACAAACTATAGCCCTTCATGACTAAATGAAAAACAATATTTACAACTTTGTTTTATAGTATTTGTACATGTTTAATTCGAAAAACAATGTTGACAATTTTAAAAATATCATATCCCTCTCAGAGTTCTAACCTTTTTACTAATTACTTATTGACTGAACTCGACAGCTTGACTTATTTGTGAATTTCTCCTCGAGAAACTACATGAGGATTTTGGAGAAATTAATATGATTCCTCTCAACTCCCATGTTAGATCTTGATGTGCGTAAATGTAGGTTTAAGATAAGTTGACTATGATGCAAAATACAATAATCTACTACGTATTACAAATTAGGCTAATTAATAGTTAGATTGTCGGTTCACTAAATTTTCCTCGAACCCAACTTTTCTTTCCCTTTATTTATTTTTATTTGTGCTAACAGTAGTCCTAATGTGGAGCCTCTTAACATACGTACATTGTGGAAAAACTCATTTTGTTTATATACTTATGTCGTATACATATACAAATCCTGACTAAGACATTATGACTTTCATGATTGAGCAAAACTATTTTCTTCTTGCCTCTTATGGAGTGGCTGAATTGAGAGTGGGGGATTCTCAAGTCCCTCTAGGTATTAGAGGATCTGGGTTCAAGTTCCCATACCCTCCAAAGGCTAGGTACTATTAGGCATAGGACATTAAGTTTTCAGATTCCTCAAATGCTTGGCACTACACTAGACATAAGACCTCAAGTTTCCTCCGGCCTTCCCAAACACTTCGTACTATTAAGTACAGGACCTCAAGTTCTCACTAGTTGACACAAAGTTGTGCACGATCAGTTTAGCTGAGCTTATTGCTGAATAATTTACTCAAATCCAATGACCGATAAGTTTTACACATTAACGGAATTTAAGCATTACGCACCCACTGAAAAATATGAACTCCCGATTATTAAAAAAGAAACTATCTTCTCCTTCTTCGCCGACAGCTTTCTAATGTTTCATACTTGAATAACTTTAATGGTCGCTTTAAAGTCATTCGTATAGCCTTGGTTTATTCGATGTCAAAGCACACAAAACGCGTTCACTGATTTAGGATCTCCTTTTTTGACTATTTGCACCTTAAGCTGATGCCACGATACTTCCTTAAAGAGTCATAAAACCTCGATCGAGGTCATATAACCAGGCTGTAATGTGCATGTAAGCACATAAAATAATTTTCTTAATTGTTTCTAGTCTAAGAATATTATTGTACTCGTTAAATTTTGTTTGCCCATATGGGATTTTATACGAAAGTCTACATTTTTTTTGTACTGACAATGTGACCAGACAGTGACTTTATAACCTGAAACCTCAGTTTTATAAATAAGCAAGCCCAATCTAGGTTGTCTCTCTATTTCTCAATTCCTTGAACTGAATACTGATTTAATTTTTCTAATGAAAATTGTTATGAACTAAGGTACAAAAATTAAGAGATATAGATCTAAATAATTATAGACAGTAACTATTGCTATCGCTACGCCATCCAAGTTCAAGTTCCAAAGAAAAAGCAATCTTTTCAAGTTTTTTAAGTTAAACCAAGCGTGTACCGAATTTAGTTGCCTCCAAAGACAACTGGACAAGATTCAATAGTAGATGGCGAAATAAATGTTTGCAACTCCTAGAAATCTGAGGAATATGCATATTTTCATCAACTTTATCCATATGGAAAATC
>JANZXR010000172.1:6682923-6700408 GCA_027575705.1 Erythroxylum echinodendron
ACTATATTTTATTTCTAATATATAACTACACAAAGGGTAAAATTGACATTTAATACTAAAAATTTTAGCTTATTAACGAAAACGCTCCTACAGAGGAGCGTTTTCATTTTTAACTGTTTGCAACTGAACAGCTGTTAAAAAAGCTAATAACCAAACGATTTTACGGCTGTTTGAAAAGTCAAACAGCCATACACAGCCAATCAGCTAAAAAAATAGCTGATTGGCTGTGTACCAAACGAAGCCTATATAACCTGAAACCTCAGTTTTATAAATAAGCAAGCCCAATCTAGGTTGTCTCTCCATTTCTCAATTCCTTGAACTGAATACTGATTTAATTTTTTTAATGAAAATTGTTATGAAGTAAGGTACAAAAATTAAGAGATATAGATCTAAATAATTATAGACAGTAACTACTGCTATCGCTACGCCATCCAAGTCCAAGTTCCAAAGAAAAGCAATCTTTTCAAGTTTTTTAAGTTAAACCAAGCGTGTACCGAATTTAGTTGCCTCCAAAGACGACTGGACAAGATTCAATAGTAGATGGCGAAATAAATGTTTGCAACTCCTAGAAATATGAGGAATATGCATATTTTCATCAACTTTATCCATATGGAAAATCCAAGAACCGATTTTAAACACAAGTTTTTGTGGAGCAATTCACATCAAATCAGAAAATTGTCACCATCTTAAGAACTTTTGTTCAATATTATATCACCAGCACAATTTACATAGGAGCCAAATTATCTGAAATTGAGATGTGGTATAAAATGTCATTTCAACTAACTAATTGGCCAGAATTGACTTCGTACCTGAGCTGTCTCTTTGCATAGGAAACAAGTTTCTATCAAAAGCGAAACCATCTCATGTTCACGAAAGAAAGTATAGGAACTAACATGAAAGTGAGAGAGACCTAAATAACAAAACTCTCAGTTGATTAGCACACAAAAGTGCAAACCAAGTTGGCAGCATAGGACTACAGAAGTTGCTTGACAAGCAAGTGAAAAGTTCGGAAGTAGCAATCAAAAGTTTCGACGCAAATGATAAGTTAGGTACAATTAGATCCACAAATTAAAAGCAAAACAAGATGAAAAACAAAGAAATTAAAGTAGATATATAGTGCTCAGCTTTCTTTAGCAGCTGTGTAACTCTACTGTTTCTCAGGTACAGGGCAAAAAATTTTAAAAAAGGAGAGATAATTGTGAGGTAGCAAGGTCTGTTAGGACTGTATAATTAAGATATGAACAACTTTCCCTCTTCCGTCACTGAACAAAAAGATCAAAACTTCAAAACTGGAGCATCATTAAGTATCACATGTTTTATTATAAGTAATTTACTAATTTTGTCCTAATTTTAACACTAACACTACTCGAGAGCTAAAGGTGAGCGTAGTAGATCATAAGGAGCCCACAGAGCATCTATCGGACATGGCTGGTTCGCATCAAGCCTAACCCATGGTTTCCCTTTACCACTCCAATGCAAGAGACTAACAGGACCCGGATGCAAATCCCTACACAGCCCTCGAAAGTTGTCACCTCCGAGCCCATGTTGGTTCCACCGGTGATCCACAGACGCAATGTTTCCGGCAAACACCAACAAAAACGGTGGCAACGAGCCTAGTTCGTAGATCCTTATTCTCTTCTGCAGCTCCATCCACTCCACAATCTTTGTGGTGAAATCACCAAGTCTCCATCTTTCCAAGTCGATGATCATCACCCCAGTATTGAAGTAACACGCGTTGCGTCCAGCGAATGTCAGTGACAAAGATGGATTCGACCAGAATGTTGGTGTGAAGTAGGATGTAAAATTTGCATTGCAATACTCAGGAGCGGCCAAAACTGCGTTTTCACCAAGTGGTGTAGCAGCTAACTCTGCAACGTCGTCGACTAGAATTAAGTCCGAGTCCAGATAGATGACTTTATTCAGACATTGGGGAAAAACATCACCGAGGTAGTTCCGTGCGTAGTTAAGAGGGTTGTCTAGGGCTGATCGTATTGAGGTGGAAATAAGTCCAGAGACAGGTTTAGTGTCAAATGTATAGATTTGTGACCGGAGATAGGGGAAGGAGGAGTTGATAGTGGTGTGCAGAGCGGCGGAGTTTAGCGGAGAGGCGATGAAGTGGAAGCGGATGTTTTCGGGGCAAGAGGAGTGTTGAAGGATGGACAAAATAGCAGCCATAGAGCCTCGGAGGTAACTGTGGTCGAGAGTCATAGCTATATGAACAGCTTCTTTTGAGCACTTATCGTGAGATGGGAGATATGGGCAACTTGGAGAGTTGTAGAACTTTGGTGCTTCTTTGAAGGTTTGGCCACCGCTTGCGGTGGCAATGACGGTGGGGGGGATCACCTTTGCTACGGCCAAGAGGAGGAGGAGTAGGTGTAGTGGAGGTGGTGGTAGTTTTGACATGGTGTTGTTTCAGGAAGCCAAAGTGCTGAACTAATATGTAGACATAGGATCTGAGGATTTGAAATTGAAGAACAAAGTGAGACACGTCTTGTCTTGGTTTTGTACCGAAGTTTTTAGTGTTAAAAGAGTCGCGGAGTATTTTGAACCAAGTCATTGGTCAACACACACCTATGTTTAATATTCTTACAATAACTTTTTTTTTTCCCGGTCTCCCAGAAGGTGAGCCCTGGTGTCAGGTTTTTGATTAGTTCTATTCTCTACAGAATTCTTAACCTAAAAAATTAAAGACTCAAATCTACCACGAGTCAAAGCACCAAAGCACAGTTCATGTATCATGTAAATAGAGAGGTTGGAGGCAGAGTATTTACTTCCTGTTCGGATCTTTTGTTTAAAATAATCCTAATTAATTATGTCTAATGCTAAAAAAATTGTTATTTTAACTGTGAGTTTAAAGTTTGTACAACGTCATTTTAGCCATCAAATGTGAGTATAGAGATTGTCCAATCTTATCTACTGACCAAAACGACATTATTATAAACAATGGACGAGATTGAGCTGAGTGATCCGAACTCATTTACTTCTTCAAAATCGTCTACTTATACTCCAATTATTTCTTTTTTCTTACCATCAAGACATCTAATTTACTTTTAGGAAGGAGCGAGACTTCTCTACAAAATTTGAAGCTCTAATCTTACAAATGCTTCAAAATATTTGAGCCATAAAAAAATTGGACTTTGAAAAAACTTTAAAAGCCTGAATTTATAAATAATTACTATAATCTAATTAATATAATATATTGGAATATATATTTTCAAGTTCTAACCTTACAAAGAAAAGAAGAAAGAATCTATTTGTATTCATCTGTCCACCTCTAGACAAACTCCAATCACCTCACCAATATTATTTAACCAGAGATTCTATTTACTGGTGAGGCTGTTGCTTTAAGGCAAAGATGTTTGATATTCCTAGTATAGTAATGCTACCGTAAATACGATCATACTCAATTTGATGCCATTATTTGATCTTCTGCAATTTTACATGAGAGGATTTATTTCTTGATTTCGTCATTAATAACTTCATTATTTTTTGGATGATAGTAGACAGAAACACGTATGACTTCATATAACACTCTCAAGGTTTAAGTCCTCCTTAGCTTGATAAGGATGCAAGAGATGTATCTTATATTTAAACAAGCGTTTTAACAGGTCCCAATGATCACGTATGGCTAAAGAAACACCCTTTGGCATGGAACACGAGCAAAGAGCCAAAATCAGGGACACGAAGCACTCTTTTTTCTTATGGGTCCTCTTTTATAATAATTGCAAATCCGATAAGTAGACACTGTTAAAGACTTTAGGAGAATCAACCCTAAAAGTTAGCTTATGAAGGTGGAAAGCCTAAAATTTTTATAAATTTCACACCAATTTTGTATTTAATCGATGTGGGATCCAAGTCTCATATCTTACAATTGGATCAAACTGTAACATTCGTCCCCTTATAAAGACCAACGTCTTCGTTGGTCACGGCCATGTTGGTCACGGCTGACACTTTCTGGTTACCATTTCATGGGCCACCATTCCGAGATCCTTATTGGTCACGACCACGTTGGTCACGGCTGGTACTCCCAGGCCACCACTCTGTGGGCCACCACTCCAAAACCTGGCTTTGATACCGTTTGATAAAGACTTTAGGAGAACTAACCCCAAAAGTTAGCTTATGAAAGTAGAGAGTCTAAAGTCTTTATAAATCTCACACCAACTTTGTATTTAATTGATGTGAGATTCAAGTCCCATACCTTGCAATTGGATCAAACCGTAACAGATACCCACCTCCAAAAGATAAAATTAAACCAATTGATATATTTGGAATTTCCTTTTTCATATATTTTACCAGAAAAAAAAAAGAAATTCAAAAAACATTTACACCCCCAAGTGGCGGAACCTCTCGCTCCATGTTAAAATTCGTACATTTGGAATCGGGTGAAATTTCCAGAGCAAAATAAAAGAATTATGTCATATTGTATAATCCTACTTAATTCAATTGACCATTAAAATATTAATGTAACGATAATTTACAACTTTTCTGTAAATTTTATTTACTTTTCGTTTATAGAATTCCTACCCAAATTTGATAATTTTTTTATCTGTCAAGCAGGTGAATAGAATTACTTACACTTCTTAAAGGATTGTAGTTTTACTCTAATTTTTTTTTTTGTAATTTGTAGATTTTGTATCCTAATTTTTTTTTGTTTTTTAAATAAAGACAAAAATATGTTAGATATTAATATTAATGTAGTTATATTTTTATTATTCATAATTACATATTAGATGAAACTCAAAAATAATCTATTTTTAATTATTTATTTAAATTTATTTTAATCTCTTATATAAAATATTTATTGATAAAGTATTAGTAAAATTTTACTATCTTTATTAAAATAAATAATCCAATAATTAAAATTTTATTTTTAATATTTGTTTTAATATATTTAATTTTTATATATGTTGAAGATTAATAATCAACATTTATTATAGAGATTAAATAATATTAAATTATTAATTAAATTACATTATTCATAATTCTTATAAATACTTAATATTTAGTAATTAAATATATAATAGTAAAACAAATTATTTACTATTAATAATTAAAATTAAATAGTTAAAGAATATATATTTAATTGATATCATATCATGTTTTAAAAGACAGAAAAAACAAAAAAATTTTTTATAGTTTTTATAAATTATAAAAATTATAAAAAATTAAAAATAGAAACTAAAAATTTAAAAATATAAATCTAAAAATAAAAAATGAAAGTGAAAACAAATGATACCTAATTACACATATATACAGAAACAATTTACTTTATATTTATCTTAAAGTTTTGAATTCGTTAATCATTCTATTTTTAATTTCAGCAGGTATATATATTATTGAACATAAAATATAATTATTATTTGTTAATTAGATTTTTAAAAACTAATTTTTCTGGCCCTAATTTTGACGGGGAAGCAAGAAATATAAGTGCGCAACGCAAACATGTTACATCCATCATCCATGATCCGGAAGTTACGTAGATCATTAATCGCGAAAGACCCCCTGAGTCTGTGGATCCATCAACATTTTGGTGATCATTTTAATGTAATTACTCGGATTTAGTGTCAGACAAAAATGAAACACACTCCCATGAGTCGACACCTGATTGTACGGTCGCTTGCTGTCAACTACCGCCCCACAGACTTAATTAGCGGAGAGAATAAGTGAGCAGCAAAACCATGTTTGCCACGCAGCTCTTCAAGTGGGACCAACCATCTGCCACCTGTTTGATTAAAGCAATCGGTGTGGAAATGGGACCAACGTGCCGTTTGAACATCTGAGACGGAGACAAAGGAATCAAAAACTTACTTATAATGTGTTGTTGGCATGTAGTTAATTAGTTATCCTTACAGTCCTGGAAACGATCGATCAAGTGGTTGAATTACTTTGTTCAGTTAAAGGTGAATAATTGAAAATAAGACAATGCCAATCAGAAGTCGAAGTCACTGAAAAAAAGGTCTTTGTCCCAACTAATAGCAAACATGCGAGCCCGTCAGTTCTCATTCACACTAATTGAAGCAGAATAATTGGTAATAACTTGGTGCATTTCACATTATTAACGAATGAATTCATTGGATCTCCCTCGGAATCCCGATTGGGGTCCTGCAATTTCAACAAATTAAGCATTTTTGTTAACCCTCCTGATAACTTAAGAATAGGAGCATTAGTTCATATCAACAAACTCGATATGAACACAATTTTTATGTATTTGGAATACAATTTCATACTAATTCAAACATAAGCTTAGATTACGAGTTATACTTAGAACCTTACAGAAACTCAAAACTAGCTCAATTCTTGAGTCGGGATTGAATTACTGAAGTGATTTGAAAACCAAACCGGTCAGTGCCGTGCATAAGTAATAGAAGTTCATAAACACTTTCAATAATTAGGATTGACTCAAGCATTCTTCACTTTTTTTTTTTATTTTTCCATAGCAACATAATATATAATTATAGAATGTATGGAATAACTCACAAAATATATATTTTAAGTATCTAATTTGACAAGTTAATAATTTAAAGTTGAATAACATGTTTAATATTTGTACATTCTAATTTTTTTTATTAATTATTCTCTTTAAGATTTTAAGTAAAGTTTAATATTTTTTATCACAATTCAAAAGAGTAGCATCGTGATACTCCATGGATTTGGAGCACCCTAAGAAGGCCATTCTTCAGTTTTTCATTATGCTGCAATTTTCATGATAATAAAAAGGTCATGCCCATGCATCACTTTTTAAAAATCTCCTCTCTGATCCTCTCTCCTTTAAGTTGAATCACCCCTTACCTTACTACTATCCCCATCAATCACTCGTTTGCAATTGAGCTTTTTGTACCCATTAGACCATTACTACTATCCATGTGTAATTGGTAACTTTTGTCAAAATATCAAACCTACTACCGACCTTCATTAATGGTCAAAAACATTTCTTCTTCTTCTTCTGACAATGAAGAGTGGCCTAATGATATAAACTTCTCACTTAAGGCTCTCCCTTATAGAAAGTTTTGAGTTCGAGTCAGGCAAAAGGAGGAGAAATGAAAATTTTGTCATATTGATGATCCTTTAGCCTCCTGAGCAAAGCTCCTTGATCGAATCAATTACGGACGTCTCGGTTCTAACGGCAATGTGAGAGTTTGGGAACCTAATGCTGAGCAGAGCCAGCGATCAATCAACAGTTAATCAATCAAGTATATGACGACTTCTTGTGTGCAGAAGTATACAGGCTACATAAGAACCTGAGGGATCTTGGAGTTTCAGATTTACATCCTCTAGGACTCTTAAAGTGGGGTCTTAGGGACTTAGGATTAGTACGGTTAAGCTGGGATACCTAATGTATTTAAAAAAAAACATTTGCTTAGGATTAGTTCGGTTAAGCTGGGATATCTAATGTATTTAAAAAAAAAAACATTTCTTCTAATTGAAATTAAGTTTTAGAGGTTTCGTAGTTCTAGCAAATAATTTATTAAACTTATCGGCAACAAGAGACCACATTGGATTAGGGATGGTATATTCATATTGCCAAAAACTATCCAACAACCCATGTTAATCTTATAAATGGTTCTTTTGGTTAACAGAAGAGTCTGCCAGTTGCCTATCGGGTAGTTATGAGATGATAGAATTTACCCCATATCTACTAGGCCTTTTGGGCACCTTTTTGGACTGGACAGCGATTGCACATTTGGGTTTGTCACAACGGGGAGATCACGTCACCGACGCTAAGTTCAAGCAAAAATGAAGAGTGTGAAGGGAGATTATAAAAGTCAGAGAAAATAGGTGGGTGAGACGGCAGACTTGTCAGTTTGCGGAGACCAAAATTAATAAGAGCACGTTCATGCAGCTGTTCAGTAGCCAAGAGAGAGCGCGTTGATTTGGGTCAACACATTGAATATTATTAGTATTACTACGTACGTAAAACAAGCAGAAGAAGAAGATGATGACGATGCAGAAGAAAGGACACGAACTGAACCACTCGTATTTAGGATTACATCTCCTGTACTATATAATATTCATATGTTATTATTATTTACTATTAAATCACTTCAACGCATTTACTTTAATCTCATATAAATATACGAATGAAGTTTAATAAAATAGAGTTAGAATAAAATAAATATTTCAGAGAATTTGAAGAATTTGATGGGCTCGTATTTGCATTTCAAAGTCTTACATTAATAAAGGCATTCATTATTTTCCTTTTCTCAGTATCTATCTTTTGACAATGAAGCTTTGGCAATGGCTACTTCATAACAAACTTAATCACTCTTCTAAGTGAAATGGTTAATAGTCTCTTCTCGTATGAATGTCAGCCTGCGGTGACCCTTAATAGATCCAACGATGACGTGAAAAAAGATTAACAAAAATGTTGTATGCAGATCGAAAAATTTATGGTGCAGGTATAAATCAATCAAGTTTTTATCTGTCACGTAAATAATTGAACCGCATTTTCATTTTTGCAAGAGTTAAACATTCTATGGCCCAACAAAGACAACGAAAAATACATCACAAGGAAAGTCGATCAGGCCTAGCAGAAAGCAACAGGACAAACCCTTTGCTCCCACCAAAATTATTGAGTTGGAGCTCCAAATTCAACAAGATATCCATTATTTTCATACGTCCATTATAACATAAAAGGACGATTCCTTGTTGCTGCTTTTCCATGAATAATTGAGAAGCAACCTAGGTTAGGAAGGCATGTAGTGGTGGGAGAGTTGCATGGTTCTACATAGAATATTTTCTGCTTTAATGTCATTCATAATGGCAGACTTTAGGCAAGTGGTTGTATATCACTGAAATAGCATGTGATATGTAGAGCTACTTTGCTTTGCATATCTTTTCTTTCACGCATTTCCCATCAAAATCACCATCCACAGATCCTCAAGTTTGAGAGTTTGATAAATTTTCTATTCAACTCGGATATGGCTGAAGATTATTGACTGTTTGCGAATTCTTCTTTCTTTCAGATAAAGAAGGCTGTCATATCCAGAAGCGTGATCTAAACCAACCAATGAAAAACCAACCATCTTTCGCAGTTAGAGCACCGAATTTCCTCAAACTAGAAACATATAGGAAGACTTTGGAGGGCAAGATAATTGAAGACCTCATTTACCCCACAGTTTCTTCAATACTGCTGTAACCTTAAGACATGGTTAACAAAAGAGCACAGAGAAACCAGCAAGTCAACACAAAATGCAGAAAATAAGAAACGACTTACGACAACGTCGCAGAAAAACATGATACTATTGCCATGAAATGGAAGATTACATCGAGTTAGCGACCATTACATAATGAAACAATGCACAGCGGATTTACATCATGTCTAAGTAACTAATTAAAAGACAAAACAAGGAAAGAAATAGAGAGTTATGATATGTCCTAATAGTATGTATCATCTTAGAAATTTTATTTAAAAAATATTTGTGTCAGTGCATACCTATCGGAGATGAAATTTTAAAAATTTAAATATTATGACAATACCGCTAAAAACATGGGAATAAATCTTGCCTAGAAAAGTGTTTGAGAAGAAGAAATGTAGTGAAAGCATACCTAAATGAAAAGAGAGTTTTAGAAAAAACGGTAAAGAATTTTAGGAATGTAATCTTCTAATTGAACGTATTAAGAAAAGGGCATATGGGAGTTGACGTAAAACTAAAGAAAAGAAAATTTATTCTCATACGTCAATCAAGGACTACATCCGCTAATAAAACCTAATGGGTGTAATTACTAATTTAGTCCACCATTAATCTGTTAATTACACCCAAGATTTCTACACATATTTATATATTAATCCCACATTTTTACATTAGATGACATAGATTATAGACCTTTAAATAAAATTAGATCAATTCAATTAGATCCTTAAATGTTATAGCAAAAATTTGTTTTCAATTAGATCCTTAAATGTTATAGCAAAAATTTGTATATAATTATTTATTACAATACGTATACGTTTATACCTCCATATGCATTTCTAATTATATATTGCATAAAGTGAATAGTCCAAAATTCTAACAATTTCCTATTTGGACTGCACAATCATGTGCTCATTAGCCACCAATCATATACAAATCCCTATAATTAATCTTTATGTTCACAAAAATAAATATATGTCATCTAAATCGATATTTTTTATTAGTTTCACTAACGCAAGAACCAAAGGGGTAATTTTTACTAATTTGCAACTAAACCCACAATGATCTTATACATCAATTCAACTAAATGATATAGATCAAATGTGAACGTGCACTACAAGAAAAATGAAGTTTAGCGACGAAAATTATTGACGGAAAACCTACATGTTCTGTCGGTAAGCTAAATTAGCGACATAATTTACTGATGGATGAAGGCGTCGAAGAAACGACCGTAGATAATAATTTATGACGAACCACAAATTATTCGTCGCAAATTTACCGACGGACATTTTGTGTTGCAGTCAGTGAATATACCGATGGTTATTCTGTACTGTCGGTAAGTTTAGTGACGGAAAGATTGCTTCGGTTGGTAAAGTTACCGACAGAATTAGTTATTCCGTCGGTAAGTTAACGACAACATTACTGATGGTTCTTAGTTATCCGTCGGTAAGACGAATAGACTTTACTAACAAACTTTGTTTTTCGTCGGTGAATTTACGAAAACTATTTTTTATTAAAATTTTCCTATATTTAATTTTATTTGATGATCTTAACATTAATGTATAATTTATACAGTTATTAGCTATCTTTGATAATATTTTGATTTGTTTCTACATTTAGCTTATTAAAACAGAAAGTTGCTTGATGATATAAAGTAAAAATTATCTTAATTGATAATAAAAAATTATTTTGTACATAATAAGTATTTAATTCATACGAAATGACTACAATTATGCTATTCATTTGGTGATCGCGGATGCTCTGATTGTTGCGATGAGGTGCTGCTCCTCCCCTTTAACTCATCCACCTCAATATAGAGTTGAGCTATGTATTCCATCGACTGTTGCAACTGAGTTGCCAATGTATTGTGATCTGAAGCTCATGAACTTTATTGGATGCAGACCACCTACTAGATGTTACTATACTGAATGTGAAGGATTGCAAATAATATATGTTCGCAAATGAATCTAAGCCAAATATCCATCCACGATGGTCCCAACTACTCACTGCATGAAGAAAGGTTTGACTCTTATCAACATCTTCAGCCTGTTAAAACTGTCGTTGAATGCTTTTTTGTATTTGGCCCTATCAGAAGGCAATGTTTATGTTAGTAAGTGATAATTATTAAGCATCAATATTAAAGCATAAATTTCACATACATTTAGTTCTCTACATCGAGTGTTGACGAAGGTCATACCGTCATGATTCTTAGTATGAGTGTGTAAAAAGAGATGACGAAGTATAGGATTTGTGCCCATAGAATTTTTGTACATCAAAATAAAATGTTATAAGTGAACTACAATTTAGGAAAATTTTGGCAAAATTTTCTCTACTTTTATGATATTTACCCCCTGTTGAATAAAGAAAGTAACTCAACAACACAGCTATATATGGCACTAGACATTTATAACATTATCATTCTCCATAATACATATATTTTCATTCCAAAATTCACACATCAAATTAAATTGAAATACACCAAAGTAAAAAAATCAGAATATAAATGTAAAATGTAGATACTTTAAAGCCTTTGCATACTCGTGGTGGGTAATAGATCCTCCAGTATGTACGGGAAGACTCTCTCTCCCTGATCCTCTATGTCTGTTGATAGAATTATGCTCTGAAATGGATATTGCCTTAAGTGATGTCCAATACTGCTACCAACGACGCCATATTTGTTCAGAAATATAAGGCGGTCATATACCAGTCTTATGTATTGCACTAACAAAGTCTCAATAACGTGTACATGCTCGTCTCTCTCATACTTTATAAATGACCGTGTAAAATTCAGAATCCCAAAAAATTGTTTCTGAAACAAAAGGAAAAGCATACGATAAGTACTTATAATGTAATATTTATCTAATTAATGTATAAAAATTAATTAAAAATACAAAAATATTTTCTTATACCTCAATCTCCTGATATTAAAATTCCTTTTTCACCTGAGAGATATTCTTCCATGTATAACCATGAAGATTAATCTTCTCCTTGAATTTGGATGTCATGTTTTTTGAGCACAGTCCAGATGGAATCAACCTAATATTAAAACAAATAATTTTATATCATTTTTAAATTTAAACCTATAACTTAATTACAAACATATGGTGTTTCATGTATTTTCACTTACAAATTTTTGACAATTGTAATGTAAGTTCTTCCATCAGCTCCCTCAGCTCCAAACTGGAGGCCACCTCCTTCATTCATATCGTTTACTCCTGATATCTCTCTCAGGAAAGGGGTGGTCGATGGTGTAGCTATAGGTACGGAAGGTGATGCCTCATCTGCAAGTGTAGTAGCTGGAGGTACAACATCTGATTCGATTGTAGCTACAGAATATGATGCTTCACCTACACCATAATTAGCACCAAATCGTGGTCTGAACCTTGGTCCCATCATATCCTACTTTCTCTTTATCTTGTCTAGTAGACATATGGATTTATTATGTTAATACTAATTTTGCATTAATCACATTGAAGTTAAAGTATTGATCAATTGAGTTAATCACCTACAATTGATTTCAATACTATGGTATGTGGCATTGTTTACACCTGTGAATCAAGAAAGCAAGTTCTTGCTGTGACTCCTAGGCTAGTAAAATTTTTCACCGATAAGCCTCACAGGAGCTGCATCACAGATTTTTAGCCTATATATCGTCCTAGGGGTTTATTATACAAAGAACTATTTTGTCTATTAAATGTATGAATTTCTTGTGTTAATACTAAGTTTGGATTAATCACATTGAAGTTGAAGTATTAATCAATTGAATTAATCACCTACAATTGATTTCAATATTATGGTACATGGTATTGTTTACACCTATGAATCAAGAAAGTAAGTTCTTGATGTGACTTTTAGGCCTATGAAAATTTTCACCGATAAGCCTTATGGGAGCTGCATCACATGTTTCCAGCCTATATACCGTCCTAGGGGTTTATTATGCAAAGAACTATCTTGTCAATTAAATGTATGAATTTCTTATGTTAATACTTAGTTTGCATTATAGGTTTCCAGCCTATATACCGTCCTAAGAAGTTAGTCATGCCTCAAATCATCCATAAGATCTCAAACTCATTCCACATACAGTAAATACTTAAACTATTAAAGAAGAACATAAAAACTCATCAATGATTATAAGAATATTCTAAACAACAATACAAAATCAAGAGCTCCTTTGCATTCATACAAAACCCAAACGTATCATAATTGTATTATTAAAACAATACATATGGTAGACGTGAGTTGGACGACTTACCTGGATAGACGCACAACTCTAGACTACAAAGAAGAAGGATGAGCAACGATCTTCAACACAATATAAGGCCTATAAAAAAGAATATTTCATAAAAAGAAGGGTAAATTATTCAAAAATAAAAAAGCGTATGAATTCTCTTTATTATTTATATATCAAAAATTTAAATATATATAATTAACAAAAAAGTATTATCAATTATAATAATAAAAATTAACCCAAATAATTTAAATACTCTTTAAACCTTTATAAAACTAGTATTTCATTTACAATTAATCAATTATGTAATAACAAATTAAATTACACAATTAAAGTTATCAAAGGTATATCAAATTGTCTTACATTTTCATCCTACCAATCTTACCTTTCTTTTCTGAATCTTTCCCTAAATCTGTCAAATTTTTCATAAGCCTAAGTAATAACTTAGATAAGCATGATTAGGTGCCTAACACCTTCCCTATTCTGTAATCAATCCCCAAACTTTCATTCTTAGATTAGGACTTTAAAGTTCCTTTTCTTTTAGAACAAGAACAAAAACAAACTTGAAGAGCGAACAAATAATGACATCTAAGAACAGGTCCTTTTTTCTCTAAGTCCGACCGCATCGAAACAGATAATTAAATAGTTAGAGCTATCCACATTACACAATGGTTATTTGAAATCTAAAATGAAGCCAACAGTCTAAAACGAGTGAATTAATGACATTGCTTGAGCAAAAGAAACCCCTTTCCTATAACTTGGAAAGAGAATGATGAAAACCAATAAAATATACCATTTCCCTTCCTTTAATTGAATGAATGTGAGTATATAATTCCTATAATACAATTTAGTGACGTAATAAAGAACTGAAAAATAAATGAAAATAATTAGGTTACTTTTAAATGGAATGTAAATAGTGCTTCTAATACGAATAATAAGTGTAGAATAATAAGTTATGCTAATTTAACACATGAAACATAAATCTTAAATTTATCATTGCATATGAAACTCTAAAGTCAAAAAGAATCTTCAAATATAAAGAGAATATGTGAAAGATGTGTTACTTATAAACAGGCTAAATCTCAAGAACAACCCCATAGATATGTAGATTTGTTAATGGATTTTTCTTTAGGTTTATCTAGTTCTAGAAATGGTAAAGATTCAATATTTGTAATACTAGATAGGTTTTTTAAAATGGAACACTCATTATAAGTCAAAAAAGTCAATGATGCATTCTACATTACTTAATTGTTTGTTTTAATTGTTTTACCACAAGTGTATAATGTAGTTGTAGCTAACAATGCAAGTACAAATTAATCCCATGAGGATTCTTGAACTTAGCAAGATATATCAATATATCGACATTTATAGATGATTGGATAAATAAAATAAAGTAACAATCTAAATACTAATGCAAAGAAATAATCAAGAATATACCAATAACTAGATTTAGGTCAGGTTCCCCTAAGGCTCTACTATATTTATTTTCACTATTGATAAATAAATTATTCTAGTTCTTGGACCAATAAGAGTTCTTAATTTTGGCGATTATCTTCAGAGGACCCACTAATTACTGTACAATATGCAATTGCATTATACTCACACCCCTGACAAATCATATTATTAAGGAGCCTCAAGGCAAGACAAGGTCATTTTCTTTACAAAATGGCTTCATCCTAACTGTGGAAGTGTAGATACTACGAGTAGCACCTTTATCTTTCATTCTTAAATAAAGTTGATGGGCTTGATTGAAGTAGTCATACACGACCAATATATTTGTAATGACATTACAAGATCATACAAATGGTTTAAAATTATATATGTCCATTCTCTCAAACACGTTAGTAACTTCTTGTACCTTTTCTTTCTTTACATAACTTGTCATTGTTTCAATATTTACTGTCTCCATTAAAGTTCTATCAATAGTCATCCTCATTTTTATAAGCGTACACTCTATGTCTCTAACTGCCCATGAATCAAAGCTTGTCAACCATGAATTTATAAGTAATGTAATAAACGTGTGTGCAAATCCATCTTTATCTTTAATAGAGTTAAACATTTTAAGTGCTTGAAGAAGGTACTTTTGGTATTTCATAATAAAAGTACTATGGGGTAACTCTAAACTAAATGAAATCCCGACTAATGGTAATAAAAAATTATGAAAAAGTAAGTAAATTAAATAAATAAACTAATATCCTCATAAGCAGACCAACTATAGATCATCATAAAGGAAAATTTATGAAATTCATACTAAAAAAGGACTAAAAATAAAGAACTGAAATCTTTTTTTCAAAGAACAGACATTTGATTATACACCTTATATGCATCCGAAATTCATCCCAACATCATAACCAAAATCACGCCTTGTCCCTTCTATCACTAACATTTATACCTTAAAATTATTTTCCAATCATAGAATACATAAAAAAATGAAAGTAATCAAATACCCAAATTAACTTTCATCCAATATATGAAAAAATAGATAACAGTGGTTGCAAAAATACCTCCACCAAAGGACATGACGATAGTGGCTGGAGAAGACAAACGCTGATAAGCAGAAGAGGAGTCAACGATAGAGAAACTAGAGACAAGAAAATCACACGAGAGGAGAGATGAAGCAGACGAAGAAGAAGACGCAGGTGGGGTCAGGGATGAGGAACTTTTGGGTGAGTTAAATGTAAAAGAAAAAGACGTTGTTTAGTGTTAAACTAAACGACATCATTTTGGTTTACTTTAAAATGCATAAGTTGAAGCAGAAGATGACATTTACCTTTAAAATTTACCGACAGACAAATTTCTATCGGTAAACTAAAAACTTTTTTATTCTGCTAACAATTCCCGCCTTTTTTGCCGACGGGCATTTTATTCCGTCGTTAACGTTCGTCATAAATTTTACCAGGATGATTTCCCTTTATATTTACTAATGGATATTACTACTACTACTAAACAAAAATTTTCTGTCAATGTTACTGACAAAAATTAATTTCTCGTTGGTAATTTGCAACGGTTTTGTTTCTGTAGGTAATTTGCAATGGTTTCATTTATGTCGGTAATTTTTTATCGCTAATTCCTACTTTTCTTATAGTGGTGTAGTATGAAAATTACATGTTATGTGATCTAAACATGCTTATTTTTAAACGGTCCAACTTTAACCAAATGAAATCACATTAAAGAGTAAACTATAGAAAACTAAAAAAGAACTGAAGACTCCATTAATGTTATAACATCAAGTATAGTACCAAGCACAAAGAATGTAATATGAACTCCCACTAAATCAAATGGTATCAAATGTAACAATACCCCTATGAGTAATATGCTAATGAAAGGCTTTAGGCGTCAATGCCTTAGTGAGCGGATCTGTAACATCCCCTCACCAATGGGAAGGGTAAAGTAATCATTTCGAATAGGTTATAAGTGTTTAACATTGTCTTGATATGTTCATGCATACACATGCAAGTGAACAGAGAATTTTGCACATGTAAATGACTGTACATGCATTCATGACATTTTTCGATATATTTGTGAAGAAATGTGTTTATTATGAAAAATATGTTTTGTGTGTATAAAATTTGTGTTGGAGAGGGTTATTGTGGTTTTCTATTTTTTAGTGAATTTAAGAAATTTTTCGGGAAATTTTCGGGGTTATTTTTGGACTAAAAAAAATGCCAAGTGGCAGAATAAGGGATTACCGGTAGTAGAAATGACTGTCCAATGGCACTGAAAATTGAGACTCATGAATTTAGAAATTATTAATTTTAGCCATTGAAAATTTGGGGAGAAATTGGAATAGAAATTGGAAAAAAACTAAATAAGGGCTTTGGGGTGTGACATGTGGCAAGTGACACATGTCACTTGCCTAAAATGCCACCTTATTTGTTCATTAATAATATCCTATCTTGTAATCCTTCATGATACTTTTTCTTCTTGTTAAGATGTTAAGTGTTTTTGAATGAAAATTCTCCATCATCCGTAGCTTCTCTTCTATTTGTTCTCTTTAAGTTTGTGATCATTTTGTTCCACTCTCTTTCACCTTGCTTTCTCTTCCTTTATTCATTAAAACTCCTAACCTAAACCTCACTCCCTCAAGTGATGATGAGTATCGTGTATGGTGTTGGGAGGAAGGAAG
>JANZXR010000172.1:6709018-6726204 GCA_027575705.1 Erythroxylum echinodendron
TTAAAGAAATGGTTAAGAAATAATTTCAGGTTAATTGGATTAAAATGAAGATGATGGAACACTAGTCGACTAATGATGACTCAAGTTGACTATTTTGTTGTTGATGAATTACAAGTCAGATGAAAATTAGATAAGTCGATTTATGAAGATCAAGTTTGTAATAATGAGTATCAGAATTAAACAACGTGGAATTCATGAGAGAAGATCTTGCATGAAGAATTCAAATATATTTCTCAACAATCAAAGATTGGAGATTTTATGAGATTTGTCAGTTGGAGAACTGGACAAGTCGACTATCATGTTGCAAGTCGACTATTATCAATCAGACCTGTTAGTTGGATAAATGGACTAGTCGACTATCATGCTATTAGTCGACTATTCAAAGAGTGGAGATGAAAGTTTCATTAAAAATGTTTGTACTAGTCGACTAATTCTTGAAGACAAGTTGACTATAATGTATTAGTCGATAATTACACACCGACTAGTCAACTATCAGTTACAGCTGAACAAAATTTGACTTTGTCAATTAATTTCAAACGGGAGAAAATCTTCATACAACCGCTATGAACGTTCTACAATGACTAGGAGAGTTCTACAATATCCATAAACGTCTTGAAGCCTTCAAATAAAGGTCATCACTTCAGAGGATTGATTACACAAGTCCAAAGTGAAGCATACTTAATATAGTTCAAAATTATCCTCACGTTGCTTTCAATTTGCTTCTTAGCATATTCTAATTGTATTCAGCTGTATTGAGCTTTACTACTTCATTTATATCATTGTTATTAGTGTAAGCTGAGTGATTAGAAAAGAATCGCTTGGGAGGTAGGATTTGTGCCAGGAAAACAAATCATCTGTAAGGTGGAGATTAAGCCAAAAGTCAAATTGATTGGAAGAGTTCACACTGAACGAAAATAACGTGTAGTAAAGAGCTTTGGTAAAATCCTAAGTAGGAGCTTAGGTAGAGGACGTAGGTTTTAGCACCGAACTTCTATAAACACTGTGTTTGCCTCTCTTCTCTACTCTTTTACATTTTGATTTGTTTTGTTTGTTTCGTGTGTTTTAATTCTCTGTTTTGTAACACTTTGTGAAAAAAAAAGATCTAATCAACCCCCCTTCTAGATGGTTTTCAAATAATTAATTAAAATATTTTGTACTTTATAATTTATTAATCTAAATTGTTTAATGATTTATAAAATTATTAAAATTTAAATAATTATGAATGACTTTTATGACAAGAATAAAAGTATCATTGAAACAAATAAAATAATTATTAAAGGAATTAATATAAAAGATTGTGATATGTGATTTTGATAATAATATTTTGATAAGAATCAATATCTTAAAATATCATGATAATATTCTAATACTATCTCTTATCTCTTATTCCAGTTATTTGATCCTGACTTAATACCCACACCCCCTTAGGAATAAAATTTTAAGATTATTTATAAATCATTTCAATTTTGTCTTTCCTTGTTTTATTCATTCTTAGTAACCAAACACATAAAAGTTAGGGAATAAAGGCTACATTCTCATTCCTACCTCTTTATTACTGGTTATCAAATAAGACCTATTATCGGATTAAATGAATCTCTTGTCATTAAGATCCTGTTTCCAATGTTTCTTGTCGTCATCTTTATCCTATGAGTAGTTTGTTATTGGTTGAGTGATGTCATTGATTGTATAAGTGTTATTGCTTGGAGACCCAGTAAGTGGTATCTGAGCCTTAGGTATGGAGAGTGATCTATGATGAAGTTGATGCCAACTAACTACTTGATTTAGAGACCTAAGATGGAAGATCTCATGTTTTGCAATAATTTTATGATTCAATTGATGTGGACAAAAGTATAAAAGACAATATCTTGCTTAGGCCGAAGAAGATGATAAATAAAAAATGGGAGAAAATGAAGCTGAGGACATTGGGGACTATTAGACAGTGAATTCATATCAGTACATTTAACAATGTATCTTAAAAGACAAATTCGTTCGAACTATTGAAAAAGTTAGATGATCTCTATATGAGCAAGACCACTTATAATAAGGCCTTCTTGATAAAAAGCTTGTGAACTTGAAATTGAAGATTGGAAAATCAATGTCGAAGCATTTCATTGATTTTCAAGACATCATCAACAAGTTGAATATGATGAAGATCCCCTCGATGATGAATTACAAGTTTTGTTCCTTTTAAGTTCCTTTCAGATAATAGGGAAACTTTGGTTGTCACTATCAACAACTCTGCTCAGCACAGTGTGCTTTCTTTGGATGTTATCAAAGAGAGTATATTCAATGAAAAGGTCGATAAGCATCATGACCAGAGTAAACAACCTATTCAAGCACTGGAAGACGTTTAACTTTGAAGGTCAACTAGAGTGAAGAGGCCTTCCATTAGATACCCAAGTTCAGAATATCTCCTAGTCACTGCTAAGGGGGAGCTAAAGAACTCAAAGACAGAGTCTTAGCTCAAAGAAATGCAAGAGGAGATGAATTCTCGCATACAAGAATGGTGTCGACATATTAACAAAATGGATTCCTGGAGTAAGCTTGAGTTTTATACCAAGCTCGCTGGGATGATTTTTAAGTGATTAATGTGGTGGTAGATTTCTCCTTCGATATTGGCTGGAGGGGAAGAGTATTATAGTCCATCCTTATTTTATGAACATTAGTTTGAACAAAAATACTAAATCTAGACTCCAAAAGTGTTAGTTGTTTTCTTGGATCAAAATGAATATTTGAGATAGGTTTAAGGTGGAAACTAATGAATTGAAATTGTTTTTAGAATACACGTCCATAATTTGGAGGCACATGCTCGTGTCAAGTGTGCTCACAAAATATTATCCTTTTGAACTTAAAGATAAGTTTGAGAGATAGAAGTTACATGGGACAGAAAATACATGATGATAATGGAGTTCTAAAGTCCAAATAACTTTTATCAACTATAGTTTTATTAAAGTTTATTTTTAAAAAAATAGGAGTATTATTGTATGTGTGTGTGTGTGTGTGTGTGTGTGTGTTTGTGTTTTTGTGTGTGTGTGTGTGTGTGTGTGTGTGTGTAAATAATTCTTTACAATTAGCTATCAATATATTTTTAATGTATAAAAAGGAATCAAATCGATAAATTGGGACAATTTTGCTTGCTAAAAAATTAAAAAGTGAAATTTACCCCATCTTTTTGTTACAATAGTTGTAGTATATGATTTAATGTAAGAATTGAATCAAAATGAAAAATGAGCAATGGTAAGGGAAGTAACTAAATATTAACTACTCAATGCATCCTTTTCATTTAATTGTGCTTCTCTTTATATTTCTTTTTCTAGGGAGAATTTGAGTAGGTGGGTGAAAGTATGTGCTGGATGTGGTTGAAAATACCAAAAGCCAATATATAGGTATGATAGCCATAAAAGGGGAATCTCACGTTCATTTATTATATTCAGGAGATTTTTGATATTTCACTTATTATAAAAGGATTTAACAAAATGAAATAACCAAAGGTTAAAAGCATTACCATATCTTCACTCGACACTCAAGTAGTCTGCGTGCACATGCGTGTGTGCGTGTGCGTGTGTGTGTGTGTGTGTAACAGGAGTTTTTGAGAGAGAGTTAAAAATATTTTAGTTGTCGTTATTTTGTAAGGTGTTTTTCACCTGAAACCTTATTGCTTTTATTTTACTATTATTAAATTTAGTGGATTTTTTATTGGTAAAATCCTAAATCTTTTTTTTACCATCATTTTTATTGTGCGAGTAGTTTATTATTAGATAAGTGATCTTATTAATCATGTGAGCAATATTGTTTGGAGACCCAATAAGTAGTATCAGAGCTCAATAATCAATTGTATTCTTAAACAATAATGATATCCAAATTTAAAGGTTATGAATGATGTAATGAGTAACTCCAATGTGCCAGCAAAGTTTTCTCTAACCATATTTCTCTGCCTTACCTCTACACCATGCACTATCTTCTCCAACATTGTTCTATCCATTCCTTAATTCTTCATTCTTGTTGCACACTCAACCTCCTCCTTTGCTTGGTCCCTCCTTTTTCCTTTTACAAATCCTTGTTTTTTGATCCCTTTTCCAGCTTCTTCACCATGATTCTCTACCCTTTGTTTTCATTCCAAAAGGGTACTTTTGGCATTCTTTATTTCCAATCAACCTTCCTTCCTTTTCTAGTTGTTGCTTTTGTTTCCTTTTTGTCTGGAAAGCTGGTTCTTTCCATAAACTCTCCTAAAAGTTAATTTTTCTGTCCACCTTGTATCAATGCAACTTGCTTTTTATGATGCTTTTCCTCCTTTACCCTCCCTCAACTAAAACCTCCAACTATCTTCCCTCCTCCAACTTACACAATCTGACTAGCAACCCATTCAAACATAACAATAACAATCTGACCAACAACCCATTCAAACAGAATAACAACCATTTTCCTCCACCACATAACCTTCACCAATCAACTCTCTTTTGAATAAAAGCCGCGAACAAGTGGTGGGGGAGCCCTTAGGTATCACTCATCACTACAAACCTTCAAGAGAAATTAAAGGTAGAACGTTGGTTGCTCTAGACATTGAGACATTGAAGGTAGGAGCTAAAATCTAGGAATCCACTCTAGTAAGATTCTTTATGAAGCATAGACCTCCTTTCCTTGTCATCCTCAAATGGGATGTTAATCAGTGGAAGACTAAAGGACTTACTAATGTGCTACTCATATAGGATAAACTTGTTTTGTTCTCCTTTTCCTCTCAAGCTGCAGTAAACAACAAAATAAAGTATAGTTAAAATTAATAAAAGGTACTTTTTATTTTTATGTTGTCAAACAGTTTATTGTATGAAACTTTTTTAAAAAAACTGTTTTTTTAATTGACAGTCAAACAATCAACTGACTTTTTAGAAAAGCTTTTCTCAAAAAATTTCTACTGACAAAAGCTCTACTGACAAAAATTCTATTAATATAAGCCCATCCAAACATACACTTAATCTACTAGAAATCAACTGTGATTTAACCGAAAATTTTAGAGTTGCCTTCTTGTTTGCACTACTTTTTAGTACTGTCCAACAAATAAGTAGTCCTCTTTGAAGAAAATATAGACAACTATGGTCTCACTGGATGAGAAACAGATGTCGTCTCTTTCTCTATGACATTAGCCTCTATGGATGAGAAATATTTATCATTTCTTTTGCGGGATTGGGAAAGGGAGTTAGGATATGTTTGTGTAATTGATTTCGGAATAAAGTTTTCTAGTTTTCTAATTTTTCGTTGCAATAATAAAATATAAGATAAAATTTTAATTAATAATAATAATAATAATAATAATAATAATAATATGATGCCATGTTACTTCTAATATGTCTAGCTGTCAAGCTATGTTAATTAAATTGAAGTGATGTCATCTAAATAGGATTACATCACATTATCCACATAAAGCTGTCTACAATTACCGAAATTCTCAAAATATGGCTAGTCGCTCAACAATTTATTCCTTCTATAAGGGTGGTTCAACCAAATAATAAAATTTTCTTTATAGCTTTCAGGTATATAAAATGTAGGTTGTAATGTTTTAAAGAATTTAACAACCATTTAAATGAAATTAAGTATTTAATAATTTAATTATTAACTTATCAAACATTTTACTTTGAAAATATAATTTATGAATTATTATGTATATTTAAAAACAAGTTTAACGCATATTAAAATTTAATAATTGTGAGCTTTTTAATATTAGAAACAAAAAATGATATGTTAGAATTCTTGAAATGTATTTTAAAAATATAATTTTATAAAATAATATGCTTAAATTTATGAAAATAAATGAGAAGAATAAATTATATCTTTTGTTGTCAAATTCCTCTAAGCAGTAGGAATTTATAGATTCCAATTTCAGTTCTAATGTAATCTTTAGTTATTAACCACTAATAACATCAAGAACAATAACAACTTTCCCACAGAAATTTTGTTGAGATGTTGAATTTAAAAAGATTTAAAAGTACGACGCTTTACTTTTAATTAATATAAAGGCAAAAACAAGTTTTTGGGAATGGTTTAAAGAAAATAAGAGATAAATACATTACCAAATAACTATATAATAAAATGAAAGTAAATACATAAATCAACAAATAACAAAGAAAATAAATAAATAAAACAATCAAATAATTTAAAATATAAATAAATAAGCAAATAAAATAATTTAAAAAATAAATATTACAAATGAAAATATTTAAACTAAACACGGGATATAAAAATTTAGTTGTCAACCGATCGACGCTTCTTAATCTTAAGGCTTCTTCTCTGAGGGACCACATGAAATTAGGTACGTTTATCTTTGGAAAACAATTCCGGTAAAGAACAAAAGACCAATATTGATTTGTGTACATTTGGTCTAAGCTTTTAGAGACATCAATCAAAACGGGGAAGACATGGTAAGCTTGGAGTTAACAAGCACTTGGTCTTCCACAGATTTACTAACTGTTTGCCTTTTCGTCTGTTGCATGTTAATTAGTCCAAAATCACCCGTTAAATTCAACGTTACAAGCCCACATTTGTTGACTTAATCACACAAATGGACTATAAATGCTCTCATTGAAACAAATTGATGGTCTTATCAGTCTCGGACATGTCATGTCTTATATAATAAAATATTTATCGATTAAGTTTCTTTGTATTTTTTAAATTACGCGAGACAAATATTACTATTAAATTAATTAATGACTAACTATATAAATATTGTTATACATGTAATAATTAATCATGTAATGATTTTTGTCAAAATAATTAGACAAACATAGAGTAATTTTATAAATTTAATATCATAAAATAATTTTAAATAACAAAAATATTATTAAAATTAGTGAAATCCAAGAGAGAGGTCCGTTTTAGTATAATATGTTTTATAATCAGGATCCGCATCCTCTGGCCGGTTGGGTGGATAAAATAACGGCACGATAATTGAGAGTTCGATTTCTGGGAAAGAAATGTGAACCACGTAATTAAGAAGATTGGCTTGTGAGGGTGAGCCAACTTTTTATCTTATTACTTGTAAAGTAAACATATCATCGTCCTCGTGTCAAAAAATAAAATGAATATAACAAATAGGAGTTACCTAATTAATTTTAAGCCTCACTTAAGATTTTTGTTTATAGGAGATTTTAAGTTTAAGTCACTGTAAAAGAGAAAAAGGAAATTTTTTTTCTATTGATGATCCTCTAGCTAGTCTTTTAGGTACACTTTTTAGTCGGATTAATTATTGACATCTCGCTTTTAGCGGTACTGTAAGAATTAGAACTACTAGAAATTTGGAGCTGATGAAAACTTGATAATGAGCAGGGTCAGTTATCAATTAGTATGTAACGGCTCTTTATAAGCAAAAATTTACAGGCTATGTAGAAATGTGAGAGATCTTGAGATTTCAAATTTGCCTCCTCAGAAACTCTTAAAGTGAGGTTTTAAGAGTTTAGAATTAGTCTGACAAAAGTAAGATACTTAATATAAATTAAAAAATAAATAAAATGAATATTACGTAATTGCCCAATAGTTAATATATTATAACCAAGAGAACATTATTGTGTCGACACAAATTAAATAAAATTCCTATAGACATAAAATTTTTAATTAAATGAGATGAAATAAAATATAATTGAATGATTTACCGTGAGATAGAATATAAGATAATATAATATTAAAAATTATTATTTAAACGGATTAAAAAATACATAATAAAATGAAATGTTATTTACAGTGTAATTATAATTTATTTCATTATGTTAATAAACTTCAAGCAAGAAAAGAATAAATAAATTCACGTTATCACTGACTCGTTAATATGGAGCAGCAGTGGCACTATAAGTGCTGTCAACAAGAAAAGGAAGAATGGAGCGATTAAGGCTGTTAGAATTAGGATCGATAGGTTGAGACGCACTTATAGACCGCTGAAGATTCATTTTTTCCCCTCATTTCATGGATACTCACTTTCCACAGTTTTAAGATAATGAACTTCTGATTACTACTTTATATATATTGACTAAACAAATTAACTCAACTCAATTTATTAATAATAGATTCTGAACCTAAAACGACTTTGTCAAACAATGTCTACAAGGTTTGTTTTTCATTACGTCTTTTAACACTTCCCCGTACCAAGCCAATCAAACACCTGATGAATGATGATGATATGATCTGAAAGCGATATTTACAAGCCATTGGCCCAAAGGGGACAATCAAACTCTTTCTTCTTGTTTTTTTCCAATTATTAAATCTCGTCCGAAGTAAATAGACAAAGGCAATGCGGTAAGTATAATTATTTACATCACGCGTGTGGTAATTGTCTCGGTGAAGATGTTTACGCGTGTGAGATATGTGTTTAAACTTAAAACGTGACACATTCATTTCATTCCCACTAGTCAATACACGTCCTCTTTTGGTCTCAGATTGCCTTTTCCTCTTCCGGTCTTCCTTCCCTTAAACCATAACACCAAAAACATCTGCTGAGAAAACAGAAGCAAACTTCACAAAGAAGAGAACGGGACTTGGCATCATTAAACCACAAAATACACAATCATCGAAACAAAGCCGACGGTGGTTCTTCTCCTCCTCTAAACCCCATCTTCGATGAGCACATGGCCACCCTCATCTACTACCTCTCCGACCACCCCTCAGTCATTTCATTCCGGTGGAGCCACGCCAATTCTTGGGGATCCACTTGGGCATTTCTCGTCACCTCCATAGTCTTTTATCTGTGTTCCTCCATATTTGTTCATCTTTTACTCGCTCTTCTCATCAAACGTGACCGTCCTATTCCTTTAGGTCCAATCCCAGCCCTCCACAGTCTGTCTATGGCCTTGATCTCCGCCACCATTTTCGCCGGCATCCTCCTCTCCACCGCCACCGAGATTCGGGAAACTCGCTGGTTTTGGCGACGCTCCAAAACCCCATTTCAGTGGCTCCTCTGTTTCCCTCTTGGAACACGTCCCTCGGGTCGTGTCTTCTTTTGGTCATATATCTACTACCTCTCTCGCTTCCTCCATATGTGGCGCAGTTTCTTTACTATTTTACGCCTTCGAAAGCTAGTCTTTTTCCAGCTCTTTAACTACTCAATCATGGCCTTTACGTCATTTCTGTGGCTTGAATTCTCTCAGTCTTTTCAAGTCCTCGCAATCCTCATCGCAACTCTTGTCTACTCAGTTGTGTACGGGTATAGATTCTGGACGGCTATTGGTTTGCCCGGAGTTTGTTTCCCGTTCGTCGTGAACTGTCAGATTCTGTTGCTTGGTTGCAACTTGGCCTGTCATATTGGTGTTCTGCTGCTGCACATCAACAAAGGTGGATGTAACGGAATTGGTGCGTGGGTTTTAAATTCTGTGCTGAACGGAGCGATTCTGTTGCTGTTCTTGAATTTCCATGTCAGGCGGCATTTGGATAAGAGAAAACAGGGGAGTTCACCAATGGTGGTGGTGGCAAAGAATGAGAGAGTAAATCAGTAGACGATGAACCCTACCGGATTTAAGATCAGTGTAAGATAAAAATATAAATTACAGAATCATTACATGGCATAGTAGCAAAATCTAGGTAAAGGTTAGGCTTATTTTTTTTTTTGTGATTATGATTTCCCGACACTTAACCAGCGATATGTAACTAAAACACTTACTCCGCTAGTGAAAGTAATAATTTAGTTCCTATCAATTGGTTTTGTTAGTACAAACTGATGTTAGTAACAACTAATAATGAACTGGGAAGATGATATCTTGTTTGTTAATTGTTAATTTGCTTTTTGCCAAAATAATATACGGCACGATCAATTAGTTCAATAATCAAGTTCCCATCGCTCTGACGCAATGCATCTGAATGTTTTGGATTGATTGTTCCAACTTCAAAGGCTACTAATAGAAATCCTGTCAGATAAATTGTCTGCTTTCTTTATTTACATCCGATTTTCCTGCTTTACAAGCAATGATAAAGTGAAACATTTCCCACCAGGGTTTTTATATTATATTGACAAAGCGAATGGAAATGATTCTTCAATAATACATTTTGGATACAATTAAAACAAATGATGGATCTGATTTAATTATTCAATAATAAATTTTATGGCACGAATGAATGCGAAATTTATAATCTGAGTTCAAAGGCCTTAATCTAGGAATTGGAATTTACGTCTTCTAAGTAACAACATAGAGAATCGTAGAAACAAGTTTGATGGTTTTAGCATCGAGGCCACTTGGCAATTACTTGCGGTCAACTAAGATGGGCGACAATTGACAGTTGGATACGCATGAGCTTGTAAAGGAGCGGCCACAGTCATTCTGCTCAGAGCTCTCAGGTATTGGAAAAGCCGATTCTGCCATTACAAGTTCCAATTTGCAGGACTGCGAGTCGGAAAGACGAGATGACCCAAATTTACTCGGGGAGTTTCGCAGACTGTCAATCTATCATTCACTAGTTGTCGTACAGTGGCTACTAACCATGATCAGGTCAATTTGATAGAAATAAGACGAAAGGAAATCTATTAAGTAATGGCACTACGATAATTCCAATAATAATGACGAATTTTATGACAATTAAAACATTTACCTTTAGACTTATCGTGCCTCCTTTTATTTATATTTAAATAGTAGCCTCATCTTCTTCCTCTAATTCTTTCATGTCCTTTTTGTGATGGTTAGCTTCTCCCTTCATTGTTTATGTTGTATGCATTCCCTCTTCTTCTTTCACGAGGCCACGACCACGTCCGCTTCCTTGTCCATGTCTTCTAAATTAATTCTTTTTTCCTCCATTATTCTTTAAAGTAATCTTAAGTTTGAGAATTTCCTCCAATGACTCTTTCTTGTAAAAAAAATCCTCTAATTCTTCAATAGTTATTAAGTATAGTCGACTCTTCAATGACATACACCACATAATTAAATTTGGAAGTTAAAGGACCAAGGAATTTTATCCATTGTACAAAACTTCTTCTATCATGTCTCCATATCACTTTAACAAAACAAACATCTTGAAAAGTCTTTTCTAAAACATTTTATGCTTCCTTCGAACTCGTAGCATCGGCTAATTCATTTAGAGGAAAGTAGGTTTGTCGGTAGATGATAAATGCCTATTATGTCATCATTAAACAAAACCCCACATATTTCATATTACATATCATAGTTGGCTTTATTGTTATCCAGTGTACAAGGAACTTTGAACCAATTTGTCGTGTTATGATAAAGAAAATTAATTGTTTTTTATAATAATAATTTGTAATTGTATTAAGTAAAATTTAACAATATAGTAATATTTTAAAAACAACCCGGACATTAAATCGATCAATAAAAATATTTAAGATTTAAAGGTTCAATTGTTATTAAACCGCTATAAAATTAGTATATAATAAAAAAGAAGTAAAAATTATAAAAATAATTAAAAATAAAATATTTTATTGAAATAAAAAATACATCAAAAATATATTATTATATAATTAACAAATAATAAATAAATCTGAGTGTTACATAAATCTTAAAATAACATTAATAATCAAGATCAAAATCAAAATTGAATTTTTGAAGGAGATTGTGTCTTATCATCGATAAAAATTTCAAATTCTCCAACTATATTTAAATAATCGTAAATTACGCTTTCATTCAAAGTATTTACATCAACTACTTCTACTGCATTCAAATAAATTTCAAATCTTAATTTATAATTATTTAATTTAATTAATTAAAATAATATAAAATTTTTTTATTATTGAAATAAAACATTCATGCTGTCATATACTAAAAAAAACATAATCATTATTATTTTGAAAAACAAAATATTAAACTTGACCCCAAACATTAATTTTTAATGATCAAATTTAATTAATTAAAATAATATAATTTTGTTCGATCAATAAAATAAAACATTCATACTGACATAGACTAAAAAAACATACTCATTATTATTTTGAAAAAAATATTTAACTTGATTTCAAATTTTAATTTCTGATGATTTAATTTAATTAATCAAAATTACATAATTTTACTGAAATAAAACATTCATGTTGGCAAGACTAAAAGAAAATATACTTGTTATTATAAATTCTTACAACCAATTGATTAAAGGTACACGTGTATGATTAAAATTCAAAAGGGAAAGTTGATTTATTCTAGACTGTTGTTCTTTACTGCTATTTGGCGCCACATGCAAGCCCCACTTTTGTCCTCCTTTTTGCACTTCACTTATTTTATTTTCTCGTAGTTTCTACTTTCTCCCCAATATATTCACATTCCAACTCAAACCTTTCTATAATTTACTGTTTAGGACTTATTTGGTTGGATGTTAATTAATGAAATTAAATAAAATAGAATAAAAAGAAATAGTTTATAATAGAATAAAATGTAATATATTAAAAAGTTGTTAATTAATGAAATGAAATAGAACTGAAAGAAACAGTTTATAATGAAATAGAATGTAATATAGTGAAAAGTTATTTGAGAGGGATAGAAGGGTTCATAATGTGACGTGATGAAACGGTTTGGAAGATAGATGGAATGGAATGTAATGTATAATAAATAAATATTATACCTCTAATATTAAAATGATTGTTACAAGAGGTTTAACGTCATGATTTTAAAACAAAAATTATGTCCAATTAAAAAGTCACGATTGTTCAAGTCATAATCGTAATAAATAATTTTTTATATATTTTCTATTTTAAAATAATAAAAGTTTTAATAAAAGTTTTATTATTAATTATTTAATAAAATTTATTGTATTATATGTGATTTATATTTTAAACTTATTTATTTATATTTTTATTTATATAAAATATATACAGACAATTAAAAAATAATTTTTATGATTTTTCTATTTTTCATTAATAAAAAATTTATTAAAATTTTATTTTATTATTAAATATATACAATTTATTATTAATAATATAAAAATATTATTATTAGGGTAAGGAGAAATAATATAAAAATATTATTAATTATATAATTTTTTTGTAGACCGTAATAAATGAGTATGGGAAAAGGGGGTTAGGATTAGAAGAAATAATTAATATTAAGAAAAATTATTGAGGGTATATTAAGTAGTATGCATTTATTAGTTTACGTTCTATTCTAAACTTCCAAATCGAAAGTTTTTTTATTTTCACTATTTAGGATGGTATGGAACGTAACATAGAATCCTCTGCTTCCATCCTATTTCGTTCCATTCTATTATAAAACTCTCAACTAAACTAAGGAAGTATATTACGTTCCACTACGTTTCATTACTAACTCCTATAACCAAACAGGCCTTAATGTTTCAAGAAAATCAAGTCTCGCGCTACTTCTAGATTTCTCTTCTCCACTTTGATATTTCATTTGTCCACACTTCCCTCTCCCTACTGGTCAAGTATTTAACCTCCCCCGGAGCCCCATATTCCTTAGACATACTCTCGCAGCAAAGACGGCCACAATTATGTCTATTGTTGTATATATTCGTACTCAAAGCAGTAATTAGGGGCCACAATTGTGTTGCCGCGTTGTGTGCTATTGACCGTCTCCTAGTTACTTATGATTAGTAACATCTATTCTTCTGGTGAGTGATGGTAGTAAAGTTTGTTTGTGGCTTATAGAGGGAGCAATGATTTCCAGAAAAGGAAATAATAAGAACGAAGGTAACGAGTAAAAGCGAGGATGGTTGAACCACCAACTGATTTTGATCAGTTCAATGATAAATTGACTGATTTACTGATAAATCCTATCTAGTTATTCGATTTAGTTTTGTTTAATAACTTGTTTACATAAAAAACGGCCTATTCGAATCAGTTTAGTTTAATAGACATGTTATAAACTAAACCAAACCGTATAACTAGCCGGTTCATACTATTTTTGGTCAAACAGGCCGGTCTTATTTAATTTTTATATAAACAGGTTATAAACTAAACTGAACCGCATAATTAGTCGGTTCATATTATATTTGGTTAAACAAGCCGATCGTATTGCAATATAGAATTCTTTATTAGTTTAATATTTTGATTGAACTAATAATTTAGAATTAAGTAATAAAATCTAACTAATTGATAATAAAATTTAACATAATATGTAATCATAATAATTAGTAAAAAAATATAGGTTAATCTTTAGAGAGTCTTTCTCCAAAAATTTAACTTAAACCCTTGAATTAATATTTTTTTAGTATTATAAATTGTTAATTTGATGAGTGTAAACTACTATAAACAATAAGTTGGATCTAATTAATTATTAATAAACTCCAGTACAATGTGCAGCTATGTGTGTACAAAATCTCTTTAGGGAGTCTTCCTCCTAAAACCTCAATATAGAAACTGGGATCTATAACTTGTAGTACCATAAGCTCTTTGGAGAGTGCCCCTTCCTAACTTGGACCACTCCAAATAATCGAGCAAGAAATCTGATCTTATTAATCAGTGATAGACTCTTAACACAATGCCCAACTACGTCAATTAGTACATAAACTTCGGCTTCTAATGTATAAGGATCCACAAATCTTTTGGGATTCGAATTACCATTTGGAAAAAGATAAAGCAAACTAAGGTGTTTGTGGATTATATATCTGAGTTAATCAGCCATAACAATTACTTACAAAAGTGTGATGGCATTGAAAATAGAGCAGTTGAAAGTTAATATGATGGAAATAAAGATTGCAAGACTCACTCAATATTGATGGAAGTTACTTGTTTTTGGGCTTGTTACATCAAATGGGCCGGCCGCCTTGTTCAAATAAGAAGGCCTAAATAATATTTGCCCCTCACAGGTACAAACAAAATTCCTGTAAGATCACACGTTAACTTGGTTTAAGTTCCCCAAATTCATCGTGAAACTTCTCTAAAGCAAAGCAAATCAAATCCCAATTTACCTCTGCTTGCTAATACATAATCCTTAAGACTAGTATCCTAATTCTATTTTTTCTTTAAAAGGTTTGAAAAGGTAAATTAGACTAATATGAACTTAAATAAATAAATCCTTTGACTACTAATTTGAGTTTTGATGAAATTCCAGCTGTTGGAACCATGTCTCTTAGATACAATTAGTTTCCTTATCTTACATCCGTTCAAGTTTTGACATAAAATGGAATTGAATGATTGATCTTTCGGTGTGGAGTTCTAATCTATTAATTAATTCAAGAAAACGAAACAAAGTGCGTAACGCTAGGCAAAGGCTAACGTCTTTAGTTATTATATATGTGCAGTGCAGCTTGATCTTCGGATGTGGTCGGCGGACTTCATGCGCTTTGAATATGCAAATTTGGATTGCTTGGGATGGTTGCATGAGCCAAACCCAATTTCCTGGAGACTTCTCCAGCAGCTAGATTCGCGGTTATGGCTGGTGAAAGCTTTGAACTTAGACCACGCACTTGTATGGCGAAACGTTGAGAGTCTAAATTATGGACTGACTAATACGATTTGAGTTTGTGAGAGGTGGCAGTGGTACAATTGGTTTGTGGCATCTTTTTAAGATACTTGAAATTATGTGTTCTAGTCCTCATTGTTCTATAATCTTCTTAATGCTAGGAGGCGGTGAGTCAAATTGAACATTCACTTAATTTGAACTTATCGTTTAATTTGCCAAATAAATTATTAATTTGTGTTTTTAAAAGTTTATCTATTCAAAGGGTACCGAGTTCTCACGCTTGGAGATTGAGAGAAACAACCTTCCCAGCTTCAATCCTCCCCAGCTAACAACTTGTAATTTGCTTTGACTTCATTTTTACGTACACAATCATCAAGCTTTAACCAATTGAATTTAGACTATATTAACAAAATGTATTAATGAGGATAGATAGCCTTAATGATCAAGAAGTTTAGTATAAAAAGAGATCAGATTACTTGTTCTTATTATTTTCCAACTTTATTTTATCAAAAATTATCCATTCTAGAGTTCATAAAACGACTCAGATCAAACTGAAACAAATGAATTTGAGTACAGAAGATCTTGCGTCAATCAAAAGACACTCAACCAAATGTAATTAAAGACGTACCAAGTCGTATAATTGTGACGGCGGATATGAAAGTAGCATGCAGAAAGTACACAGCTGGGATTTCTTTGTTTTCTCTTTTTCCTCTTTGCGGCGTGAATAATAACATCATAGCTGTGGAGCAGCACCTGCCAGTACGCCATGGCATATTTAATTTACCAAGTTTTCCATCCACTTGTGTTACGTTTCAAAGCAATTTCGCAAGAACTATGTACCTTTTTTTTTTTCAATACCGTTATTTATCTTTCAAATTTTTATTAATTAAAAGGCAGTATTCAATAAATTATGAATTACATATTTCAAGTAAAGTCATCAAAATATAATATTTGACAAACTATTTATAATAGTTATCCTTTAAATACATATTAAATAAATTATTAAGTATATATAATAAATTACAATTTATATGAATCAAAGACCTATTTGAGGTTGGGGTACTCACAATTACACATTTTTAGAATATAATTTGGAAATGTTTTAGAGATCATTCATGCTAATATTAGTGATTCATATTCTCCTATTATTTATAATCCAAAATATCTTTTGAGTTTTATTGATGATTATTTTTATTATGAATATGTGTTTTTTTAATTATAAATGATTTCAAATTTCTTGATAACTTCAAGATCAAGAACAAAGTTAAAAATCTATTAAGAAAATCAATAAAAAATGTAGGATATAATCATGTAGTATTATATCAAAAATGTAGGATATAATCATGTAGTATTATAGTAGACATGAGATTATAGAACAAGAAAATTGTTTGTTTGCCAAACACTAAGAAACATGTAGAATGTAGCTCATTTTACTATACTAAGTAATCTTGAACATAATAATGATTAGCAAAAAGATAGAATTGCACCTCAAAAGATACAATGAGGAGTATGCAGAGCAAGACTTACCTTTCATATCACCCTTAGGAAGCACGGTAGTACTAAAGACACATTTAAAGTTATATAAAGGATGAAATTGAATTTCACTCATCTTCTGTAACATCCCGCTTCCAGACAAAAGGTTGAACCAGGAAAATTGATACACGTGAGAGCAATCGGAGAAATTAGGAAAACACATCTCATGTTCATGCATTTGTGAACAGTGATCTTTGCACATGAAAAATATCTGTACATGCATTCATGACATTTTCCCGATATAATTGTGAATAAATGTGAATTTTGAAAAATAGGCTTTGTGTGTGTAAAAATTGTGTTGGAGAGGGTCATTAGGGTTTTGAGATTTTTAGAGAA
>JANZXR010000172.1:6726721-6755092 GCA_027575705.1 Erythroxylum echinodendron
TTTGTAATAATTTTGAGAAATTGGAAATGTTTGTATTTTGTAATTTGAAATGGGCCCAGATGGCTAATAAAAGTTTCGGTTAATTACATTATTTTGTATCAATTGGTTATAAAACAAAGTGGACCGTTTTGGTTATTGATTTTCTGTACTTTATGTTTGTGGTTTTAAAAAAAATTATATCGACTTTTAATTGTTTAGTGATGTGGCACACCACCCTCGCGGGGCACGAATTCGAATATCACTATCGATATCGGGTTCGGGTCCAGCAAAAGTGGGGTGTTACGTCTTCGTATTTTGGGCTGCCTTACTAGAGTATGTTTATATAATCATAACAAAAATCAATTGCATTCTCATTATACTTATTGCTGTTTTGTAGGATATTTTGACCATTATAAAGACTACATATTTTATTATAGAGAAGGATCCAAAATTATAGAGTCACAAATACGTAACTTTCTAGAACATTATCTCTATAATAAGGTTGGGCCTTCTCACGTTTCAGATAATAGTAGAGTTAATACAAGTGTCATTTTATATCCTTCACCCATTTAGATAAGGTTAGTGGATCTTAGGTCAGTCATTCCAATAAAGAAATAAAAATTAATAAAGGCATATAGCGAAGTCCTATGGCTTAGGATGAAGCTTAACCAGTTCAGCTAAGAAAATATATTATGGTGAAGTTTTCTACAATATTATCTGACTATATTGTCTATCTAGGTGAGAATGACTATGATAGTTGATCTACTTACTTTTTTAGATGATGTTTCTTATCCTCATGCATATTTATAATAAGATACAAAGAGAGATAAAATATAATCCATAATACATAATTAGGTATGCAAATTGTTGAATTACCTCGTAATTATAAACATTTTGGTTATAAATATGTTTTTAAGATAAAAAATGTCTTTAATGTAAAATTATTAAAGCTAGATTGATTGTTAAGGGTTTGCTTAAAGAGAATGGATAAACTTAATGTTAGTTAATGTATCTTCCAAAGATGCATTCAGAATGATTATGACAGAAATATTTTATTATGATATGTGGTTACATCAGATAAATGTTAAAATCACTTTCTTGAATAGAGACCTTTATAAAGAGGTTTATATGAACGATCTAAAGGGTTTTATGAGATGAAAAAATTCATATATTTTGTAAACTAAGGAAATCATTATACGGATTGAAATAAGTTTCACAATAGTGGTACTAGAAGTTTGATGAGACATTGCCTTATTTGGCTTCATGAGGACTAAAGTTGAAAGATGCTTGTACTACAAGGTCCTTAGAAGTAAGAATTTTTTTAAAAACCTTTTGTATATAGATGATATCTTGCTTGCATCAAATGACTTGACCTCATGTAATACATGAGATCAAATAACTCTTGGCCAATTATTTTAATATGAAAGACATTAATGAAGTATCTTTCATCCTTGGTATTCAAATTAACTGGGACATATCACAAAATTTGTTAGGTCTCTCACAAAGAGCATACATTAAGCATGAACTACAAAGGTTTATTATGAAAAACTATAAACCTTTTACAACACCAATCTCTCTCCAAAAGATATTTTCGTACAGTAAAATGATGTGGAAAGAGAGAATATGACTAATGTTCCTTATTCTAGTGTAGATGACAACCTAATGTATGCTCAACTATATACTAAACGATATTGCATTTGTTATTATACTATCGGGTATTTATTTATCTAACCTAAGTATAGAACAAACCATTGGAACACAGGTAAATAAGTTTTGAAATAAATGTGTAATAAAGATTTATCCTAGGTGTAGAAACACTGGAATACAGTTAAATGAGTTTTGAAATAACTTTGTGTAATTAGGAATTGTAAATTGACATTTAGAAAAATTAATGGATTAAATCTAATTCAGCATACAGATTCATATTCTGCCATATGTCCAAATGACAAGTAACCTGCATCATGTTATATTTTCATATTGGCAAATAGTGTTCTTTTATAGAGAAGTGTTAAACAAATTTTTTTTTCACCTCTTTTACCCTGCATATAGACTTTGCTTCATCTTATAGGACTGCTTCCTAAGCAGTTTGCTTAAGAAACTTCATTTATGAACTGTCTATGGATAATGTAGTCATCTAACTGTATTGTGATAATGTTTTTACTATGTTGTTTAGTAATAATAACAAAAATATCATAGGGTTCAAGCATTTGGAAGTTAAGTACTTAATCATTAAGTAATTAGTTTAAAATGGTGACCTCACAGTGGAGCACACTTTGGCTAAGAGTATGTTGGATGATCCTTTAGCTAAAGGACTTTGCCCAATCATTTTTTAAGAGAAATATCTATAATATAGGTTTATTGAAATTCTTTGACATTGTTAATTAAATATCATTTTCCTTTTTGCTCCAAATACAATGATGTTTTAATTTATTGTGACAATATTTATTACATATATATTGATGGTCATCATTTTATTCCAGTCATACAAATTGTTTTCAACTATCATAATGCATATGAAAGTCTTAAATTTGTATCAAACTCAAACATATTACTAGTTATTAGGCTTATATATAGTTTAACCATAACAATATATATGTTGATACATAAAGATATCTTGAGATATATTCATACACGAGTTATATCACTCATAATGGGATACAAGTTTTTATTTCTATAAATATTTTCTCTAATGCAGCTTAATCTATAGTGGAAGAAAATCATTTTTCTCTAACTCAATCTATCATACAGTAAGAGGAAGCAACGTTTTCATAAAGTTTAAAGAAATTGAGGTTGACAAGTGAAATATGGTATATTATAGATCAACAAATACAATTTTTGTTTATCACATTCTATTTTCTCATTCATATTAGTAAGGTTATTAGATATGTGATTGTATTTAATTTGTGCCACATAAGACACAAGTTTTTTATACTTTCTGGTAATAAACGTCTGATGGGACCATACGATGGATTTTCGTTATATTTAAATCAAATATTTATAAAGATTGACTAATCTAGTATTCTTTTGGCCTTTTATTGTTTTCTTAATTACAAATATAGTAATTAATATTTGTTTATGGAAAAGAATGATGGAATTTTAATTCTCGTTTGGACATTTATTAATTACCAATTTTTAAAGTTAAAGTTAAAAAGAATAAAAATTTGATCCATTATAAAGATGATAAAATGACCTAATAAAAGATCTAGTTAAATGGGTTGAAGTCTGGTAAAATAAGGGACTTTATCAATGTGAACCAACTACTTAGTGTACAACCTTGAGTGTGTGATTGTTGAAAAATGCCTCTATTTATTTATAACCAAATGTAGTAAACTATATTTCTTAAAATAAGCTTAAACATGATCCTATTTCTTTCATTTCTCTTATATATTATTGTATTATATAACACCATTTCAATGGTTGATTGCCAGCTTCTTACAAGGATGAATTAGTTGCCTAAGATCATAATATTATTCTATATACCATAAATGTATATTTATTCAATGAATAGGAGATTAATTGTTTCATTATGCTATTTAGAAAAGAGATAAGTTTTTTATCTTTTCAAGGTAGCTAGTTTCCCTCTTATGGCTAACTATATTATAGTTGAAGCTCGACGATTGGAAACTTAAAACCATAACAATTTATGCCATTTTACTTTAGGTCCTCAGGCTTTAATGTATTCTTTATAAGAAGAGCTAGAGTAGAGTTCTGATAATAATGAGCTGCATTGACACAGTTCTCAATACCTAGTATTAGTTATTGAACAAGATTCTGATAAGCCAAATAACCTATAAAGGAAGTTAGAGCCTTTTTAAGTGTGGCACTATTCACAGTTAGATTCCTTATACTGGTCAAGGAGTGAAAATTAATCAATAGACCAATGTTTGTCCAAATATTATATCCGAAGGGAGTATAATTAACATCACCAAATTGGTAGGATGTATAGGGTTTGATTCTCTCCCCTAGTTTTAGGATATTTAACATAATCCAAGAGTAGTTACTCTTAGGACTTATATTTTAGAACCTTTTGTCTTTAATGTTATGAGCGTATATCCATTTAACCCATAAGAAGCTTTTATCTTTTAGAATTCTTAATATTCTTTTAAAGAATTGAGCATGTTTTATTATTTTTATGGGAATTATCCCCAATCCATCCCCTTGTTTAGGTAAACATAGGTCTTTTTCATTTCACTATTGCATTGGTTGGACTAGAATCACCTCCAGAACAAATGAATCTTCTAAACATTTTCCATATTACTTTGCTTATGCTCCTATGAAACCAAATGTGAGAGGACCAGAATACTTGTAGTCTGTTAAGAATTAAGATTAGTAGCTAAATCTGTCTGATAAGAGACAAACTCTTATTACACTAGTTGGAAATTCTTACTTTGATTTTTTCAACTGATTTCATAAATTCACTAGATAGCGGTTTTTTAGCAAAAATAGAGATACCAAGATATTTTATTAGAGGCCATAATGCTTTCATTCTAGTAATGCTTTCCATAATACTAATATTAGTCATTGGTCCCTTTGCAATTAGTTACTGAAACTTTTCGATGTTGATTAATAAACTTGAGAACTATTTGAAAATTCTGAAGGATGTTCTAAAAGCACACATTGAGCTGGGGTTAGCCTTTGAAAAGAGAATGAGATCATTTGTGAATGAAAATTTAATTATCTTTAAGGACTTGCATTTAGAATGGAACCTGAACCTCTTTTTTTGCTCAACATCCTTTTTATAAGGCTGATTAGCACCTCTATGCACAAGATAAAAAGGTAAGGGGACAAGGATCCCTTTGTCTCAATCCCTTAACCCCTTAAATCAAGAAGAAAGTTAAAGGTCTGCATTGTGTGTCTAATGAAACTCTAATCTAAGGAGTCAAAAGTCTTATCGAAGTTTTTCTTGGAAGCCCTTATTAAAGTTGATCTTAATGATGCAATTCTTGCTCAAATTCTTTTTGTTGCAAATTTTCCTACATTATTATCATATTGTCACCAATTAACATATTCTTGACAAAGGAATTGAGAGGGATCATATAATTTATCAATGATGATTCTTAATATGTAATATTGCATTTTAGAAATGACATTGTATATGATGTTGCAGCAAGAGATCGGCATAAAGTCCCTTAGGGAACTGGGAGATTAAACCTTAGGAAAAATTGCAATATAGGTTCTGATTAATTGCTTCAACATCTTCCTCTTGTTAAAAAATTCTAGAATCGCCTCTATGGATATTCCTTTAGTAAATGCCTATGTCTTTCAATAGAAGAAGACTTATAGCCCATCAGGGCCTAATCCTTATAAAGATGTGGGAATATCATAATTTCTCCACATTTATTTCATTGAAAGGTATGATAAGGAGTTTAGCTTCTTAAGTGGAAATTGCTTTGCCAATAAGAGGTTTTAATTGGGAAACTAAAGAAGTAGCATCAATGTTGGAGCCTAGAGTATTTAAGAAATAAGAGACAGCTTTATAGTGTACCACTCTTTTAAAATGCAACCAATTCCCCCTTGATCCCTTAGAGAGGCAATCTTGTTAACATTCTCCCTAGAAAGCATAGATTGTAGAAAGGCCCCATGTTTTTGTCACCTTCTTACAAACATAACTTCCTGGATCTTTGCTTGATAAGTGAAAGATTATTGTTAATAGCTTCAGTGTAGTAAAGCATAATAAGCTTTTCTTATTCTTATAGAGATATATCACTTGAGGAGTTGTAAGGAGAGGTCTGAACATTTTCTAGATTTTTCTTAGCTTTATGGACTGCTTGTAAGGTGTTGAACTTCTTCTTGTTCAAAGTTTTTAACTCATTTTTAACAAGCTCCAACTTTCTCAAACAGACATATAATGTATGCCTTTAGACAATTAAGCTCCTCAAAGCCATCCACCCTAATAAGAAAATTATTGAAACAAAAAGATGAATTCCTTCTTTATGAAGAAAAGATATTATATACTAGAACATGAGAATGATCAAATAATAGGGGGTTATTAAAGCTAGCCTTACTTAGTAGGAAAGCCATCAACTAGAGATCATTAACTAGAGCTCTGTCTAGTATTTACCTCAAGTTCCATTCTCCTTTCTGCTTGTTATTCCAAGCAAAATAAATCCCCTCTATGCAAAGATTAGTGACTTAAATATGGTTCACATAGTCCCTAAAGTCATTTGTATAATTTTTTAGACTAGCATTTCCTTTAGCTTTAAAGGTCTAAATAGAGATGTTAAAGTCCCCAGTTAACATCTAACTTTAAGAGTCCTTTATGGAATCCTTAATTTCTTTCAGTTTGTTCCAAAGTAATATGTGTTAGAAAGCTAAGTTAAAAGCATAGAAAAACATAATAGAGAGCCTGATTCTTACTTATTTGATTTGTATTTGGAAGTAAATAAGCTGATCCAAGATCTTAAATGACGAATTTCCATTTTGTTTGGGTTATGGGCAATTATGATCCTCCTATTATGGTGTTTATAATAATCCGGTTACTCCTTAGGAAATTTAGATTATGCTTATTATGTTCCTTGATTTTAGATTCTAAAGGGCTTATCAAAAGTGGGTCTGTATCCTTGAAATAATCTAGACCATTTGTTGTTTATTAGGACAATTTAGCTCCCTAACATTCCATGTTAGGATGTTCATTTTGGAGAAGGATCACCCTTTGGAAGTTTAAATCACTTTCGTCTTCCCTGCTAGCTATTTAGAGGGAGCCTGAAGAGTCTTGACATACATTTACTAGCTTTACAACTTTGGTGGGAGCTAATGCATTAGTACAACTAGGAGAACGTTAAGATTTTGGAACAATAAGGAGCTTCTCCTTGTGAGCATCATCTTAACTATTTGGTTATATTGGAACTTCATTTGATGCAACCAAATGTGCTTGCAGGGGTTTTGGCTCAGTACCTTCCTTGTATTGAATCTCATTGTCTGACTGCAAGTCCAACCATATGAGTTCAAAATACTTACCAGTTTAGATCATCCTCCCAATAGGTTTCCATACCTATTTCTTAATCTTGTTACTAAGTTGCAACTATAGGTGATTAACACTTCCATCTTCTATTAGATTACAGTTTTCTCATAGTCTCATTAGTGGTATTTTGTTTGGAAAGTCCTCATCATCTTCAACAAGGACACGTACCTGAGCATATTTCACCCTCTTCGAGTTAGTTTAGTAGCCTCATCCAAATATAATGGCTTTCTAATATAACTAGTCAATGACTCAGATCTCTAGTGAACCAGTTTTTCAATAATATATGATGTATATTTAACCAAATGGGAATGTGTTTTTACTTAATATCATGAATGTTGATTCCTAGTTTTCATGCTTAAAGAAATATAGGCTTAAAAGTTGATATGCCATGGTCCGAACTTTCATTGCTTTTTATGCCAAGGATGATGAACTGAATTTGAAATAGAAAATGTCCTCATCATTTAACAGAATCTCTAACAAACCAAAAGATTTCAAATGGAATTATGCTTAGGAGTTAATAGCAAAAAGAGAGTGTTTGTTGTCCAGAAAGTAGCCTAATAAGTTGATTCCCATTTTTTATTCCTTTGAAATGTCAATATTTGAAACCACCACAACCTTGCTAGCATTAAGTGAGCAGGAACAGTATTCGAGTTTGAGAAATAAGGAGTTATCACCAATGACTTGACTCTTAGGCTATATTTGGTTAGGTGGTTATTAATGGAATATAATAAAATGTAATATTATTCAATCGTTTTGGAAAAAAGGTTTATAATAGAATGGAATGGAATAGGATGGAAGGGAAGAGTTTCACATTACATTTCATTCTATCCTAAACAGTACAAATAAGTTATCTCCGATTTAAGAGGTTTAGGATAAAATGTAAAATAATAAACAACGTTTTATTATATTACATTATGAATCTTTCTTCCAAACAATTTTTAACTAAATTATATTATAAATCATTTCATCATTTTCAAATAATAATTTTTAATATTACATTTATTTATATTCTATTCTATTTTAAATTATTTTATTTTATTAAAAATCTTACATATAATCAAATATAGTCTTTTAAGTTTTCCTAAATAGAGTAGGAGCTTGAATGGAAAAAAGGGGAGGAGTGTCATGAGCAAGACCTTTAGGAGGCAAACCCAGGGAAGAAGTCTCTGGAAACAAAAGGTGGAAAGTGCACGAGGAAATAAGAGCGAGACTGGACATTTCCAAGAAAAAGGTGACAAGGACAAAAGAGAGGATGGAAGTTGAGCAGGACTTAAAGGCAAAGAAAGAAAAGTGGAAAAGTGGAACAAACCACTGGACTCTGGAGGTTAGAGGTAACTTTCGTGAAAAGACAAAAACCAATTTTAACTATTTATTCAAAAGTGGAGGCAAGCCATGGACATCTCCGGTAGCTTGTTGAAACAAAAATAAATAGTAAAATATGCATATTTTCATATTATTTCTACTTAAATAATTTCAAAATTAATACCAATCTATACAATCCGTTTTAAATATTTTAGAATTGCTTCACACTGCAACTTATTCGGAAGTGAAAACCACGCACCATAAGCTAAGTTGCAGTAGAAACTATACACCATATAGCTCATCACACGTACAGTAAGCCTTAACAATTCGAAATTTAACTAACGTACAACTTCATGTCAGAAATTATGTTACCACTCTCCAAAGAAAGATTACAATACGCCGAACCTACGGTAACAATGCGGCGCAGCTACAGTCCCTGATCTCGGTAAGTTACACATGAAGGTGAAGGGTAACCGGCACATCCTAAAGTCATGAATAATCCTATCCTCTCCACCGTAATTATAAGTGACGGTGGATATGAGAGTAGCATGCAGAAAGAAAACAGCTGGGATTTCTTTGTTTTCTTCTTTTCTTCTTTGTGGAGTTAAAAATAACAGCTGGAACTTCATAGCTGTACACCACCACCCACCAAATTTGCACTAACGCGCTGTTGCTTTGACACCGCAGCTTATTGCGAAGTGAAACTAAAACCCATACACCAATATACCATAAGCTTATCACACGTAAAATAAGCCTCTTGACGACTTCGATTTAGTAATTCAAAATTGAATTAATGCGCAACTTCATGTTAGAATTTATGTTAAAAAACCGCCCTCCATACAAGGATTACAATACGCCGCACCTACAGTCCCTGATCTCTGTAAGTTACACATGAAAGGGAAAGGGACTACAATAACCGTCTACCCTAAATTACGATATTCATCTACCTAATGCTTTAAAATAAGTTTTTGGTATTCATCAAATGTAGTACAGACGATGGAAGCTGCTCCGAAGACGAAGAATAAGGGTCACAGATCTTTCTGAGCTCAGTGTACCTCTCCAAATCAAAATTTTGGAGCTTCATGAGCTGCCTCTGTTTGTCTCTAAATCTGCTTTGGTAAAACCCTTCAAAGGACGGCTCTTTCGATGTCCTCAGAAAGAACGCATAGCCTGCCATGAAATACATTGATGTAACATAGAAGCAAATTGGCTCCATTATATCCCAAGATAGCTCCCAGAAGGTTAGCCTCATGAACCCAAATGTTTGAACAACCAGAAAACCGAGGCCGCACCATAATTCTCTGCGAACCAAGGTCCTGGCTTTTTGGTCGATCTCAGCTTTCTGTTTCTCCATTTGTTTTAGCTCCTTTCTTCTCGGATCATTCGGGTTGGTTACGGGTAATGGAATTAGACCTCCGATGACTTTCACTACCTGTAAGAAATGACACATTGGAAAGATTGTATGGTAAAGCAAAGCTCCATACAACTTGTGTACTTGTTGATAGATAAACAAAATGATGATCTACTAGTGGCCTCAGCCATAAAATTTCAGATTGGGGGAAAAGGAAAACCAGATTAAAAGTGGAAATGAACAGACACTCAAAAGGAAAGTAAAACATTTTTGATAAAAAAAAGTGACTTTCACCTGGACCCCAAAAACCAGCATAGGAACTGACATACTTAACAACACTACGAAGAAGAGACATAAAAGACAAAAAAGACAAAAAATCTCAAGTCATAATGCTACCAATTTTCTACCGCATCACCGCTAATCCTGAAATTATCACCAAATTTACACACCCTTCAACGCTCAAACAAATAAAACCAAAACCACTCTCCTGTTTATTTAACTATCAAATCCATTTTGCTACACCGATTTGGTCAGATTCTCCTCTTTCTCTCAATCATTTCTTACTTTTTATTTTTTGCCCTTGCCAAATCAAAAACCAAATAAGCTAATGAAGCTTTTGGAATCAAATCAGGCAAAAACCAAATAAGCTAATGAAGCTTTTGGAATCAAATCAAAACTCAGATTGGCTGGTAAGGCTTTAAAAATATGGACTAAAAATCATTCCACAAGTCTAAACCACCAGAGGGTAATCAAATATAAGATAATCTGGTCACTGTAGAAACTGAGTGGCCTTTTATGGTCCTCTAGATCTTGATCGAAACAACAAAGTTTCATTCTCCTGTCGAAAAACAAAGGAAAATAACCATAAAAAAACTTATCAGTTCTCGGTAAACCCCAAATCTAAAGAAAGAAAAAAACAAGTTTTTGAAGATTTTAATTTATCTGGTGTTTTGAAACCTAACTCTCACAGGACCATGCATGCTATTATTATTATCTCTGTAAAAAAAGATCAATAAGAGAGGCAAACAAATACAAGAATCACAAAGGCATATAATAAAATTGAAATTGATTCCAAAAAATGTCGATTTTACCTTCTCAGGTTTGAGATACACAACGTCCCCAATAACGAGAACAGTTCCTGATTCGTCTAGCGTATTCGCGACCCCTTTTGCTTGCTCCGGATCTGAACAAACTTCGCCGATAGTTTGCACAAACTCCGAGTAAGTTATCCAACTTTTGTCCATCTGTCTCAATCTTGACTTCATCAACTCCAACTGCGCAACTCGCAGCAACTTCCTCGTGTCCTCTATCGTCAGCCCCTCCTTGTCCGCCGTCCACATTTCCGGAGGGAAGATTCTGTCCAGGCGGATCCGATCCTTCGTAACATCGAAAGCTTTGAGTTTGTCCTTAAGCTTCTCGCCGATTTGCATGGGCAGCAGCTCAGGCTGGAAAATAGCCTTCCTGTGGAACAATCGCCGGAATATCCCGTGGTCCCCGGGATCGGGAGAAATGCTGGCCTCGCTCGAGCTTTTCTGGATGCTGGTCTGCACCGATGACGAAGTAATGCGGCAACTTGTGAGAGATTGGTTCGAAAATTTGGAGATTCTATAGAGACGCTCGGCAAGGTCTTTTTTAAACGGCATCGTTCCTAAGGAAGAGAAAGCTCTCGAAGTTCCTATAACAATGGAAGCGCTTTGGTTTCGTGTATTGAATGTGGAATAACGATAGTTCTGGCGTCGTTTATATAGGTGGCCCAAGCAAGAAGAAGATGACGAGTAAATCAAAATATCGCGATATTTACATATCCCAAGTCCCAACTAGTTCGGGAATACAGAATGTATCCGCTTCCTCACAATTGGGTATATTCGCTCCAGCGCCCCTCCACTTGCACCAATATCTCGAGAAATTGGGTTTTGAAAGAGTCGGTGGGTCCCGCCAGCTCACGAGGGATATTATCATGGGACTGGGGCTAATCACCTTACACGTTGTTGGCTATGGATTGTAGATCAATACCGTCTGATGGGAGACCATGTTATTAATCAAACGGCATTAGAGTTAGGAAGTTGGCAACCCAAAATTGACCCGTTTTAGAACAATTTATCTCAAAATTCAAATTAACAATTTCATACATGTCATAACCATGTTGAACACGTGGAAGAAAGAGACCAATTAAGTCAAAAATCGAAAAAAAAATAAAAAAAGCAGTAGTTATCAACCAGGAGTAGGACGGACAACGTTGGTGATGCAGCTCATTAAGAGGAGGCCCTTAGTTCACGCAAACGTGTCGCCACATATTGAATATATCCTAAAAAAATTTGTTATAATTCTTGAAAATTACTGCTGTTAATTACTTGAGATTTAATTCAACCAGAAACATAGGAGTTGGTGCTCTTGTCTTCTACTTCTGAAACCTAATAAAACACTGTTCTATCTTAATCTTAACCTCTTTTCTAATTGATGCACAAAACATAGCCATATTCCTTGAAGAATTGAGCTAAAAACTCAAAACACATGATCATGTAAGAAATAAACATAACAGATGACAATTCAAAGTTTTATTCGACTGGATGAGTTAATGTTACATTAAGAAATTTTTGTAGCAGAGTAGCCGTAGTTTACTAGGTTTCTATTTACTAGGTTTTTACGAAATCCAATTTGATGTCTGATGTAAATATGACGCGTAGAAAGTAGATAAAATTCAAATGCACTATCTCCATTCCATATATAATTTCTTAAAAATATGTTTTTTTCATAGGCACTGGTATTATAATTTATCCAAACGGTAATAATTCAAGTTCTATTATAAAAAGCAGTGATCGCAAATAAAAGAAAACGCAAGCCAAATTCAAGTATCTGACGCTTCCAACTTTCTTCAATAAATAAAACTGCCTCAGATAAAGCCTAGCCAGTCCCTTCAACTTTGTCAATATGTAAATCCTGCTACTGAATGTTCATTGGTGAAGAAGGGGAGACAAAAGCTTATGTTGTATTCTCAAACGTCAAAAAACTAGATCCTTGTTCATATTTTCGTATTTTTTCCATGTTCATGACATCGGATTTGTCTTTTTTTTTTTTTTTAACTGTGGTTCTTGTAAGGGCTCATAGGAATCCTTTCTAAGTCTGCAAATGCCTTATTCCCTTATTAGTCATCTGTGAGGCTGAGACATGCTGCAAGTTGAAACGTAGTAGTGACTACTTGTCGATGGGAGGAACCTGTTCCTAGAGAAGAATTATTGGGAATTTATCTTATCTAAAGTAGAATGAAATTGCAATGTCACGGCCTAGCTTCGCTTGTAACTGAAAATCCTCCAATTAGCATATATTCTTGTGGAATTATTGGTCAATCATGTTATGGGTAGGACTAGTCTTGCTTATGCCACAAGTTGTTTTCCATGTTTCATTTCTTGGGAGTAATTCAAGGCAATTGTTTTCCAAAAATCTGGGATGTACTGACGTGGTTTTTGGTCAGTGATGATCTACCCATATTAATTTGGCAGCTCAAAGTTGTGGGTAGCTGACGAACTTGACCCCATCAATATTCACAGAAAACAGGTAAGTTACCAGAACAATATCGCGCAGGATTAGACGTTTCTGTAAACAGAGATATGGAAGTTGTTGCTACAACGACAAGTTTTTAGTTAACCAAACTAACAAGTTCTTTTTATAAATTTCATGTGTACCTCAGGATTTGTCTGAGTTGAACGTGGCTAGTGCTTTTCTTACAGTGCAATGTTACTCGAGGTCCAGGTCCAAGTCCAGCTGTATTAAAAAGCAAGAAATGTTGGAATGCATCTTTTGTATATTTTTAATGCATATGACAATAAAAGCTCATAAAGAAATTAATTGCAAATAAATTACGGATCTACGGATAAGCATTAGAAATTTCCTCATCAGGACAGACGTGGATTTTTATGCGTTTGAACTAGGAATCGTTAGCATAGCTTACTTGCACCAAGAGATGTAGATCCAGGCTGCCTTTAGCTACAAAAATTTTTTTTGTTATCTTTTAGTATCTCGTTCCCTCAGCACGTTAACTAGGACATGGAGTGGGCCAAATCCAGAGATTTCTTTTATAATGCAAGACATATCAAAATGCAAGCCATAGACAAGGCCTAAGTGGTCTTGGCTACATATATAGGCTGCCAGAGCGAAAATTGCTGTTAGTATAGGAATTTTCTTATCGGCTAATGCTTAGGATCGAGTCCAAAGACGATTTTCGAAAAAGTTAATCTCTTTCTCCTTATTTATATTGGTTACCTTTCTTACACAACCTATTTTTGGTGATAAAAAACTGGCAACACTTGTTAAAAGCAAGGTCTGTCAAGATTGGACTAAATTACTCTACTCCTAAGTTAAGTTTTATAATAACTTCTTGCTTACTTTATTTCATAACGTAACAGCCTTATATAGGCTAAGAAACACAAAAGTTCCACCTAAATTAGGACTTCTAGAAAGACTCTTATTCAAACTGTTTTTATAAACATAACTATATCAGAAACTAGTGCAGAAATAATAGGAAAATAATAAACTTCTACTAAAAATAAAATATTCCTCTAATAGACGCCTAATAAAACACTCATTCACATCAAATTTGAATCAACAATTCTTCATAACTTACTAATGCCATCAGAGACATGGCCATGGACCAGTTCACATTGCCAATCTTGCCTCTGCGCTGTCCCTGCTCCAACTCACCATTAGCAAGTACAATAACCAGCTAGGGGAAATACTTCCAGGTCGATTCTTCCGATCATTGAATTCTACTCTCCTGTTAATGTTTAATCAATTCCATCTACACACGAATGGTGAATATGGAAACGTATAACTTCGACTCGTTCACATCAAATCCTTTGTGCAGTCCTTGGCCTTCAGTGGTCTATGATGGACTTCAAGATTTGGCCTTCACCATCTCAACAACCCACATCTTGATTATGCAAAGGACCTACAACTGCCAGTTGGCATACGTCAGAAATTTAGAGCTGGGAATTTGTTTAAAATCCTAGATGCGTTGCCACATGCCCTGAACTAAGGTCTTTAGACGGGATAAGAGTCCCTATGATGAGACCTGAAATCAAATGCACATCATCTTGAGAAATGAAAATCAACAGGTGACGCAGAGGTAGGAAGTGAAGGCCCATGCTCATAGCATGCCACGTCAAAAGAGAGGGCGATGCAGTGAATAGCAATTCTCTCATCTTGAGAGCTTTAGTCAGTTGGCAAACAGGCATACCTGAGTAGCAATCACAGAATTGACATATCACGAAGCTGCTGCTTTTCTGAGATGCTCTCCTGTGCAATTCATTAACCTCTGTCATGCTGCCTTTTAGTAAATAGCAATTAGTCCAGCCTTACTTGAAATTTAGCCAGTTTGTTTCCTTGAATAGCATAACTCAAAGACAATGACTACCCAAGGAATAGAAGGTCACAAATCTTTTGCTCCACTTGGGCACCATTCCTGTTATGATCATCAATTAGCAGGCTCTTTTTTTCTTTCCTGTAGATTTCAGTTTCACCAACTCTACCAGCTCTTTCTAGACCGGCTAATATAAGGTTGTAAGTTCCTAGTGAAGGGTGAATCCCGTTTTTCTTCATCGTTTTGTAAACTTTAAGTGCTTTTTCCACACTACCAGCAGATATATGCACACTAATTAAAGCAGTATAGGTAGCAGTACATTTGTGATCATCAGGCAGTAAATTAAAAATCCTTCTAGCAAAAGTCGGTCTTCTAGCCCTTCCGAGCCTATAAATCAAAAGGGCACGCAAATATACTCCAAGAGAATGGCCAGCCGTAATCATTTCTTTGACTATATCAACCACGTTTTGAAATGTATCTGATCGGATCAAAGAACCTATCAGAGCAAGAAAGGCAGTTCTCTCAAGGTCTATGCCCATTTTTATGCTGTATTCAAAAGCTTTTAAAGCACCATCAGGTCTACAACGGCTACAATTAGCCTGAATAATGGCTGACACTACCCAAGAATCTAATCTTATGTTCTTATCACTTATTCCATTAAGCAAATTGTCAACTGCAAGAAGATTTTCTTTTTTCAAGAGAATCATAACCATTCCTGTGTCTATGGGAAAATCATCAGCAGCTCCTACAAACTCAGAGGCAACACCGTAACTGATAGATTCTGTAGCACAGTGAGGATTAACTTGCTTGATGAGGTTTTCACTCTCATTGGCAACTTCAAGAGTTTGAAGAGCTTCCAGAAATACAGGGTAACGAAGAACAAGATCATTCTCTTTCATATACTGAAGTATTTGGGTCATTGCCCTTGTCTCACCTGCTTTGGCACATCTTTGTACCAAATTATTGCACGCGGCTTTATCAGGATGTACTCCTGCTTCTTGCATTTTGTTGAATATCTCAAGGGCTTCTGCGTACTTACCTGGACAAACATCATAGCAAGGTACAGAAAATTTATGAGAATAAGGAGTAGAAACCACTGAAATATTCAAAATGCATTATATAGCAATCCACAAGCATTAAGTTGACGAAGGATCAAACGAACAAGAATATAAAAAATTTTATCAAGCTCAATTAAGCTTTCTTCCGTACCACATAATGATAGAAGTCGAATACTATAACCACAGCGGTCCATCAGAAGAAAATCACTTAGACCAAAAGCCACCGCAAAAATATGAGTATCGTTTTGGAATCGAAAATTTCTCTTATCATGATCTTGACAAGTAAAAACATTAATATTTACCACAATAGGGCGTAAAAAGTCGCAAATAGAAGCATAAATTTGCCACTCCTCCATCCATAGTTGAACGGAGACTCAGCTAGGCCATACAACAAGCGTTTAAAGAGCAGGCCAAGTTAACTTACCATCGACAACAAGATACTCCATAAGCACAGTATACGTGTAGCAATTGGGGGTAATCCCATAATCAAGCATCTCCTTATACACATTGGTAGCCTCCTTCACTCTCTTACAATCAAGCAAAAGTTTCAGATAAGCCGTGTAAGAAACAACAGTAGGATAACACCTTCTCTCTTTCATTTCGTCCCAAATCCTCATCGCCCCGTCAACATCCCCAGAGTTCGAAATCCAATGCATAAGCGAAGTGTAAGTAACAGCGTCAATCTTTATTCCCTTGTCTTGCATTTGCTTAAATACATGATTCATGGACGCAATCCTCCCAGCTTCTCCAAAAATGTCAAGCATTGTTGTGTAAGTGAACTGATCGTGCTTGAACCCTTTTAGCCCTGAAGCCCAATTGAAGAAAAGCCATGCCTTTTCCATTGGTGGGTGGGATTTGAGAACCTGGTTAACTGTATAAGAGTCCCACTTTATGCCCAAACCTAAAAGCTGCTCTTTCGCGTAGTTCCAAGTTGAAGATTTTAAGATTCTGTATATGTTAAAAACGGTGTTTCGCATGTACACCTTCGGGTCATCTTTATGTTTCTTCGCCACTGATTTGGAGGAAAGTTTCGTTCTTTTGGAGAATTGGTTGGTGGGTTTTCTGGGTTTGGAATGATGAAGTGAATGCACATATTTGATGGAAATTTCCAAGCAACGAAATGGTAGAGCATTGTATAGGGATGATGGGATCAAGTAGTTGATGAGAAGCCTGTTGAGACCATTGGAGTGAAACATAAACGGCGATACAATGGTCAAGTTACAGACACTCAGGTCGTTTTTTGGTTCCTTTTTCTCCAGCAAGCACCGGTAGTAGGGGGGGTTTTAAGAGAGGTTATGTGAAAGTAGGCTTAAAGCCCGAAAGGCAAACATTACAACTTAACTACTTTTTAAAACGGCCCAGTTCAGGAAAACATGAGGTGAGATTATTCTGAAATTGTTATTCTTCAGATTAAAACCACATTTCTGATGGATATGATATTGCTCGACTTTAGATTTGGTTACGCTCATGTCTAGACATTTAAACTTGACTAAAATCATCTTCTCATGGGGTAGACAATTTGAATATCTTGAGAGTTCAAACACAAAGTGGGGAATACCGTTGCCTTTAATTTAGAGTTTAGTTGAAGTGACACTAAGGATAAACCTGCTTGGTTTTGCAGCCTTTTGCTAAAGTTGCCTGTGTAATCTACCGTTCTTCTGCATCAACACGAATGTTTAGAACAATTACGATATCAAAGCAAAACCGCAGGGCAGGATCAACCATAGTTTCGCTGTTTCACTAAAACAGGGGTTTAGGTTCCCAGGAATACTTCTGTCTTCCTCGATGAAAATTGTAAATCATTCCTTAGACCTTAGCTACCACATGTACAGTTCAATGTTAGAATGCGACGTAATTACTAACCATATTTTACATATATAATAATAACATTATTAATATTGTAGAAAAATATAAGAACTGACCTTAATGGAGAAGCGGTCGATCAATTCTCTATTTATTAGTCTACATTTTACAGTTGACTGCTAGAGTCACCGTTAATTCACGCCTCCAACTCTAAGCCTTGATGGTGTGATTCGCGTGAAGAAGAATATAGGAGATTTTCTATATGATTGCAATTAATGCTATATATTATTTTACTCCCTTAATCCTCCTTTTATATTAGGACAAACATAACCGTTGGAAGTTAACGTGGCTGTTCATGTTTTGCAACTGCCAACAACTCCCACTCGACTACATAAGCTACAGGTTACATTTTTTCTAAAAAATTTCACATATCATACTGAGAATGAGGTATGCGACTATTAAAGAACCAGTAGTGTTATATTAAGTCGCCATCTAACTAATATAACACTTTCACATATTCATGATACCCCAAATTATCCAAATTGTCACCAAACGCATACGCGGTCTCATTATACTCATAGATATATCATATGATTATACACCAAGTATAATCTCCTAGGTTGAAGATTCTTCTTTAGATACTCTTGATAATCCATCTTAGCTTAACTGCTTTCCTGATATGCTCCTTTAGACTATATACACCTTAGCCTTTGGAAAAACACATTAAAGTAGCAACACCAAGCCTTGACTTTATATCATAGTTCTAAGTCGAAGGGTTTCATTCGATTAGACACAGTGATAGAGAAAGGGATTTAACAGTCACTTCACAAATAGGTAGTTATTTAGCACACACAATATGAAATGTGTGTCATAGCATAGCTCCCACTAAGCTGAGCATGCCACTCTTTTATGCCATGCAAATCATAAATCTAGCTTTACTGAAAAACTAATCCGAGCTACTAGATTAACATACTTAATACTAACCTTGACACTTGAGATTTGGCTTCAAGACTTGAATGTAAAATCTTAATACTAACCTTGACACTTGAGATTTGGCTTCAAGACTTCAATGTGAAATCTGAATTTTGCATATCCGACTCATCAAAGTCTCATCTTAGACTTACTAAGGCGACTATTCAAATAAAAAATTTATCATGCATACTACAGAAGTATGAAGATAACACAATATTACATACACTCAATATTAATATTGTGAAGTCTCGTCCTACACGCTACTTAAGCGTTAAGGCGATTACCTGTATGACAAGGTCAATCAGAAGCCTGGCGACATTACAATGTGCCTTATCATGTAATTGTGTACCAATGAATATTGGAGAAAAACTTTTATTAAACAAATGCTCATTACAATTAAAACACGTCCAATATACAACAAGATACAATTCAATAAAAAACTAAACCCTACGTAAACTTAAACTCATCACATGAGCCTTGAACGAATCTCGAGGAATAGGTTTAATTAAGGGATCAGCTACCATCTTTATACTTTATGGCAATCTCTTTATTTTTTATGGCGTCTCTTACAAAATGGTAATGCCTTTTGACGTACTTGGATTTTCTATGAAACTTCGGATCTTTAGCAAACTGTATGATAGTAGTATTGTCACATAACATTTCAATATGATCATTAACTCTAGGAGTAAGATTAAGATCATGAAGAAAACTTCTCAACCATATTGCCTCTTGAGCAGCAAGATAAGCAACGTACTCTGCTTCTATTATTGATAATGCTATGTAGTCTTGCTTCTTGTTGCACTAAGATATGGCTCCACTTCCCAAGGTGAAGAGATATCATAAAGTTGACCTAGACTCATCCGGGGCACCACCCCAATCAGCATTTGAATATCCCCTTAACCTTAAATCCCTGCCTTGATAGCAAAAGACCAGGTCTGAAATACCACAAAGGTAACAAAAAATCCTTTTGACTGCATGCCAATGAGCAGGTCCTGGGTTACTTTGGTAACGACTTACCAAACTAACCACAAAGCAAATGTCAGGCTGTGTACACAACATAGTATACATTAAGCTTCCTAAAGCACTAGCATAGGGAGCATTGATCATTTTGTCTGTTTCCTTATTTGTTTTAGGGAATTGATTAAGACTCAAGGTAAGACCCTTTTCAACTGGAGTATCAACGAGTTTGGAATAATGCATTCGAAAATGTCCAAGATTTTATTAATATACGCTTCCTGACTTAAAGCAAGAAGCTTTTTGGGACGATTTCTAATTATTTCCACGCCTAGGACATACCTAGCTTCACTCATGTCCTTCATATCAAAGATATAACCATTGTTTAGTGGTTTTGAGCATCTCCATATCATTGCCGGTCATCAAGATACAAAGTGAGAAACATAATTCCACTTGTAGTTCTTTTGACATACACACAATGGTCTTCTGAAACCATGACTAAGCCAAAAGAAGTAATGACTTCATGAAATCTAAAATACCACGATCTGGAAGACTGTTTGAGGCGATATATGGATCTTTTAAGACGACACACTTTGTCTTCTTGACCTTTTGATACAAAACCAATAGGTTGATTCATACAAATCTCTTCCTCAAGGTTACCATTGAGGAAAGCAGTCTTTATATCCATTTGAAACAACTCTAGGTCCAAATGGGTAACCAGAGCCAGAAGTAAGCGAATAGAGGCAAATCTCACCACAGGAGAAAATATCTCTTCATAGTCTGGACCCTCTATTTAGGTATAGCCTTTCACTACCAAACAGGCCTTGAAATTATCGATCATTCCATCCGCCCGACGTTTTATCTTGAAAACTCACTTGTTTCCAATTGACTTTCGTTGGGGCGGAAGATCAACTAGTTCCCAAACCTGATTTCTTGCCATTGAGTTCATTTCATCTCTCTTGGCATCCATCTACTCTGTGTGGTTAGGTGAATCCACAGCCTCTTAAAAAGAGGTTGGTTCTTTTATTTCCAAAGGAATATTTCCTCTTCGATTTGAAAATATCATCGAGGAATTCTTCCACACTCACTTCTTCGGAGTCTAGGACCTACATTTGTCTGCCCTGATTCAGAATCTCTCCTTTTATCTCTTAGAGATGTGGGGTCCTGACCCACTATCCCCTTGAGATGTGGGATTGTGAACATGTAGATTATCCACAGGTTCTGGGTTTAGAGATTGAAGACGAACCTTATTCTCATTTTGGCTAACCAAGTGAGAACCTTATTAAAAGGCTTGGCTAACCAAGTGAGACCGTTTTCTCCTAAGATCTTCCATATCTCTATGGGTAACTCATCAGGTCTTAATGTCCTACCACTCTTCATCTCCTTCAAAGTTCCTTTAATTTCTTCTTTTTTGATATATCATCAACAAGTGAAAGTTTGATACTTATGACATGCTAAGATCACCCAAGGAGATGTTGTCATCTCCTCCTTTACTAAAAAGGCTATAGAAGTATCCCTGTCATCTTTTCTTGATGTCATTTTCATCTATGAGTACTTGTCCTGCCTCATCCTTTATACAACAAACTTGATCCAAATCTCTCACTTTTTGTTCCCTAGCCCTCACCAACTTAAATATATTCCTTTGTCCATCTTTAGTTTCTAATTGTTGATATAATTTCTCGTACGCTCTACTTTTGGCTTTGGAGACTATCTTCTTCGCCTTTTTCTTTGCTAATCTTTAACTTTTACTATTGATTACTCTCTTTACATTTGTGTTGCTATCTATTCTAGCTTTATAGGCAACCTTCTTGATTTTCACTTTTTTTGAACATCTTCATTCCACCACCAAAACTCCATCTTATTGCCCTGGACCCTTTAAAAACTCCCAAGATCTTTTTAACCACATTCCTTAAAAGAGTTATTACTCCGTTTTATATATGGTTAACATCCCTTTCTAGTTTTCATTCTTCTCTAGACATTAATGTCCCTAAGTTGTTCCATAATATTCCCTTTTAGATTCCACCAACTTTAGTACACCTACGAGGTCTTCTCTTCTTTCTTCAATCCATAACCAACAATTTGTGCTAAATTGACAAGTACAATTAGGTCGATTGCTCTATCTTACAAAGAAGTAGTTAATTTGAGTCTTAACAGTTCTGCTCCTAAAAGTCACTTGATGCTCTTTTAAAAAAAAATTGAATAGAAGGTTAACATTGATAAAACGAAGATCTACTTCTCCAAGAATGTTAAAACGCAAACTATACAGGCACTGTATATTAAGAGTACCAATAATCTGGGCAAATATCTAGGCGTACCGTTGCTCCATAAACGTACCACTCAGAATACCTATCAGCACATCCTGGATAATGCCCAAAGGAAACTTACAGGCTAGCGCGCCAGACAGCTATCGCTAGCTGGATGCATCACTCTAACTCAGTCGGTGATTTCGGCTCTCCCGATTTTCACAATGCAAATAGTACGACTGCCGCGGCGACTCTGTGATGACTTGGAGCACATCATGCGCAATTTCATCTGGGATTCCATGGAAGCGCATAGGAAGATACCCCTTGACAACTGGCAGTCTATGTGTCAACTCAAAAAGGCTGGAGGCCTAGGCATTAAGTGCATTAGGTCTTCCAATGATGCGTTCTTAACCAAGATGGCCTGGGCTCTAATTACCCAACCTACAGCCTTATGGGTCAAGGTATTATGGGCTAAATATCGGATAGTCCCGTACTCCATCCCTCATATGTTGGACAGGACAGGGGCCTCGAGCTTTTGGCTGGGAATTGTAACAACTTGGCAGTATGTCCATCAAGCTATCAAATGGAAACTGGGAGATGGACGACACATACGCTTCTGGCTGGATAATTGGTTGCAAGATTGGGGTCCTCTTCTTTCATTAGCAACCTCTCCAGTCCCCGAAGATGATCTGGACTCTGTAATTGCGGACTAAGGATAGCACCTGGAAGTGGAAGAGGTTCCATCGATACCTTCCATCCTCCGTCTGTCTAAATATAGCGGGGATTACCCCCCATGCTCTTAATACAGCAGATGATGCAATTAGCTGGGTCTTACTGAGCATGGAAGATTCACTGTTGTGTCCGAATACGAATTAATCGAGGGACACAATCTGGTTTGTAAACAAAGTCCCTGGGGCGTAATCTGGAAATAGCCAGGACCCCAGTGGATCAGAGCTTTCCTTTAGCTCCTGACAAAAAATAAGCACCTGACTAACAAACGCAAAGTGCAGCAACATATTGTGACAAATAGCAGTTGTCATATATACGGCCAGGTCGAATTCACAGTCCATGTCCTCCGAGATTGTCCGCGAGTGCAAGCGTTTTGGAGGACCTGTCCCTCGAAATTCGTAGATACGAAGTTTTTCCATCATGACGAGGAGAGCTAGGTAAACTCCAACCTTAGGAAGCACTCGCTAGTGGTACACCGAGATTGGCCTACCATTTTTGGAGTCGCATGCTGGATGCTTTGGACTTGGGGAAACAAAAGTCTTTTTGAAGCAGAGTTTGTTTGGTCGGAAAACGATCCGCATGCCGTTTTGGAGTATGTAGAGTGGATAGCCAAGGTAAGAGCAGTGGAAAGCTGTGTGTTCCTGCATCAGGGCATCTCGATAGGCAGCCTGGTGGGTTGGACTAAACCGCCAGAAACATAGGTTAAACTCAATACGGATGGCGCGTTCACACAGGGAGCCGTCACCGCTATTGCGGGTGGTCTAATTAGAGACTGGCACAGTAAGTGGTGTAGATGGTTTTTTCAACACATTGGAAACTGTTCGCCTTTAACAACAGAACTCTGGGTAGTCCACTCCGGCCTTACATTGGCTTGATCGCTGGGATATCGTAGGATCATATTAGAAGTGGACTCCTTAGAAGTCATTAACATTATATCATCTCCCATTACCATGACTAATCCGAATCATTTCTTGTAGGCAGGTATCCGTGGTCTGCTCCATCGAGATTGGGAGATCAACATCCAGCACGTACATCGTGAAGGGAATCAGAGCGTAGATAACCTGGCCGCCCTAGCCCTCAAGGCCCGCCCAAGCATTCATTTTCTTCAAGAGCCTTCTCTGCCTACTCGGGATCTCTATCAAAAGGACAGGCAAGTGCAATGTACAGCAAAACATCGCACTAGTTTTTTTTTTGGTGTTTTAGTTTTTCCTTTGTATCAAAAAAAAATTTTGACTACTTCCAAATCAAACGCTACCGCAAAGTTCAACAAAACAATTTTACTGTCATTTTTATCTCTGTATCCAAAACTATCATGAGCCTATGAATACTCGTCCAAAATTGCCCCTATATAACCATTAAAATTTTCTCTTAGAATCACTTGCTCTTTAGGAAAAATCTCATGAATCACCTCATTTAGCTCTTTTTAGAACGGACACTTAAGTTGTTCTTTTAATCCACTTAGGGTGCATAGAGACAAACCATATTAAAAATGACATTTTCACCATAATTTTTAAAGACAAAAACTTATTATTAGTCTTCTTTATTCCCACAATTGTTTATTCAAAGTCTTAAATTAATGATATCAATTTTAACTGTATGTCATAAACATTATATTTTTCATTTAATCTTCGTGAGAGCAACTGCAAAATAATGAATCAAGTTCTATCAAACAAGATGATTCAAAAGAATTTGCCGAGTCCATCCTACCGTACCAATGATATACCAAGTCATACATATCGACAGAATATCTAATAGCCGCAAACATTCAATCTCTACTCAGTTTTAGAACATGCATCATCATCCAATGAGAACAATATTGAAGAACACTGATTTCATCTTAATGATGACCATCAGACTATTCCAATGCATTGCAGGTGCATAAGTTTCTTAATAAAAGAATTCATGCAACGTCCAATGCCAGACAAGCTTTTTTGTAGTGGAAGACTTCTTTCATGCATAACTATATTTGCAACAAGCAACTACGAAATTACTTCAGAAATCAGAATGCTTGCCAATTCCACAAGTATGTTGCAAGGAAACCAAATAACTTCAATCAAGGCAAAAGCAAACAGAACCCTATTTAATAACAGGATACATGCTTGCTGAAGAATAAATGCCTTTACATATGTTAGAATCGCATAAAAACTAGAGTATCGAATTAAGTAGATAAAACCAAATTGGGAAAGTTATTAGGACAATATGAAAGATCTTCATTGATCGGGATATTTGAGTATTCTCTGCAGAATCACCGTCCTTGCTTGCCTTACGTCACTGCTACACTTATCAGCTCGATTACTTAAGGTGTCGATGCTTTCTGTAAGCACCTCCAACTTGTTTCTGATATCATCTATCACGATCTTCACAGAATTTTCCTCACTGAGAGCAAAATTGGCTGTTTGCGATAAAGACTGAATGTCCATCTCCAATTTGTCAACAAGTACTCGAATACTATCCATGTCTTTCACCGTAACGAAAGTTCCAACCTGCATTGAGCTAACTAAAGCCCTCTGCCCCTTCAGCTCTTTCCCATATTTATTCCAAAGTGAGTTGCACCATCTGCCCACTGAACCAATTGGAACAGACAGTGCACCAGCTAGAGCTGTTACAACAGGTGGTGCAGCAATGGCTGCGGCCACCACTGAGAAAATCAAAACGGATACGAAAGCTGTAACAAATAACACATTCGACACCCTCTTCCACACCTTTAGGGAAAGCAATTTCTTATCAAGCTTCCTTTTCCGATCTTGTAATTTCCTTAACATCGAAAACTGCTGCTCATACACTGATAGGAAAAGTACAAAGAACTCCTCATTGAATGGATCCCCAGCTGCCTTAAAATTCTCTAGTTCCTCTAGAGTTTTCACATACCTCTTTTCTGCAACCCCTTCTTGCAATTCCATTTCTAACTCATACTGCTTAAGTGCAACTTTTATAATGGTTTGGCTATTTCGAGCGCGCTTAAGGCAATTTGTCAGGGCAGTACAAAAATCCATCGTTTTGATACTATTCTCAAGATATTCTTCTATCAAAGCGAACAATTCTTGATTTTTATATATATCTTCCTGGGATTTCAATATGACCTGGACCACTTCTTGGTTCATTTCAAGCAGACAACTGGTAACTTCTTTGAGTGAATCCATAGACAGGGATCTCACCTCAATCCCAGTGGCCAATGAGCTGATGACACGGGTAGTCCTTTCATGAAGCGTTTTATCTAAGTCTTGCAGGACTGGATCATTCTTACATGCTACCTCATATGAGCTCAAATCTGCTACAACATCGACATTGGTGTTGATCTGGGGAGCTGATGATGTAGTGTCACCCCTCATCTTGCTAGATTGTCCTCCCATCATATCTACTTGTTATTTCAGGGAACATGAAATCACAAATTCAGTAAAGTTTTGCTATCAAGACAAAACTCCCACACTTGAACAGAGATATAACGATTTATCTGCAAAAGAAAAGGTATGATCTTTTTCACTTCGATTACAAGTGCCAAATGATCGAAACTAAAGAGAAAACGCGGCGATCAAAACGAACTGGAAGATACTCCAAACAAACAAAGGCCTAAATTTGCGAAACTTGGTGCAAACAAAGCTCCATGACCGGCAAGACGCCCAAATTCAGAAACTTTCACAGTGACAACAATTAGATCTACTAAAGAACGAATAGAAAACTCATCAAGTTCAGAAGTAGACACTTCAAATCAACTTACAGAAAGTACTTCTCTGGGGCGAACTCCTCCAACTTAAACCCGCTAAAATCTACCTGAAAGAAACCCAAAAGCGATATCTCAAGACAGACAGAGATGAAAGCCAGTTGAGAACAAAGACGAGATTTTTGCGAGAAAGCCGTGATTTTTAAGTAATGGGGCTGGAGATTTCAATAGAGACAAGTGGGTGTTTGAGGCGGTTCCAGGGGTGACTTTAAGAAAAGAAGAAAATTTTGAGGAAAATGAGTGGGACAAACGAGAGAAAAAGTGTGGAAATGGAAAGGAAAAAGAGAAACGTCGTGAACAGTGATCGAGTTTAGACAGACGTAGTTGTCTTCTAGACTCAGACAAACGCGCGTAGTTGATTTGTAGGTATTGTCTTGTCTTTTTTTAAGACCTGAAGACCTCCTCCATGAGCTTAGCTACTCTACTCTGCATTCGGCGTAACGAAGCAACTACGAATGATGCTAACGTCTCACCAACCCAATTATACGCTCAGAAGACCTTGTTTTGGCAAAGCAGAAAATCACATTTTCTCTTCCTTTTTCTTAATTTCTTCAAGAAGGTTGGAACTGGGCAGGCGAAATGGATGGTTAGTCATATTTTATAAATGAAAACGCAATGTATTTGACGCTGACACCAAAGCTAGGTTTTGTTTTTAGTTAATTTCTACACCAGACCAATCGTCGTTAAGAATCTTAAATATAATTAATAGTTTCGAGTGGTTGGTCAAAAATTAAAAGATGCTGATGTGATTTGATGTTTATTAATGGTCCATTAGCAAGTAATAATATCTTATAAAATTAGACATTACTTTTGCTATAAAAATTTGTGATTAATAAATTATACGAGAAAGTTGGTTGAGATGATGTGGGCTACGATGAATTATTTTATTTTATTTTCTGGAAAATTTGCAGTCAACTGAGATGGGCTTGAACTGTGGTGGTTGATGTTAGAAGAAAGAATGAAAAAAGAAGTTAGGTAGCATATTATAATTAAATGAAAGTTATTCTTATATTCTCTTTTTACCAATACGGTGAGAAATGTATGCTAATCTATTTATATTTTTTATAATTTTTATTACCAGTGGACCAAGTCCTTGCTTAGTCTTAATAATTTTCAGGAAGTTTTTAGTTGGTATGATTAATTATAATTATTTTAGCATTTAAAAAAACTTTCAACCTAATTACAATCTATTAATGATCTTAGTGCATATAAGGAAGGAGGCTCTTCTTGGGTGAAATTGGTCGAAACAATTTAGTTGAACACATAATAAAAAAAACAAAATTAAAATAATTCAAAATAAAATTACCCTATATCTATTTAGAGCAGAGCCGGTCGCCATAACACACAATAGCAAAGTAACCAACTTTCCTCTCGTAATTTGAATTAATGTAAATGTTGTAGGCGACTCACATGAAGTCGTTGTAGTATAGTGGTGAGTATTTCCGCCTGTCACGCGGACGACCCGGGTTCGATCCCCGGCAACGGCGTCTTTTTGTCGATCGTTTTGAGTGTCAAATCAAAACTGATTCGTTTATGTTGAGGCCATTGTTTCGAATTCCGTACCGTACCGGCCGGTACCGGACGGTACGTACCGTACCGGCCGGAAAACGGTACCGAAATTTAATTTTGGGTACCGGATTTAAATACCGGTCGGTACCGGCCAATACCGGTCGGTACCGGCGGTACCGGCCGGTATTGTAAATACCGGTCAAATACCGGGTGGTACCGGAAATTTTAAAAAGTTTAGGGACTAAGTTGCAAAATTTTTAAATTTTAAATTAAAAAAATAATTTTAAATTAAAAAATAATTTTAAATTAAAAAAATAAAAAAAATATTAAAAATTTTTGCGTCTCCCGCCTCTTTTTTCAATTTTTTTTAATTTGTTGTTTTTTAATTTTTATTATTTGATTATTTTTTATTTTTAAAATAAAATAAATATTTTACTAC
>JANZXR010000172.1:6755192-6771425 GCA_027575705.1 Erythroxylum echinodendron
ATAAATTTAAAAAATTATCCGAAACGATATCCGGTACTGACCGGTACCGGTACAGTTCCGTTCCAGAACTCAATCCGATATCAAGTCCGGTACGGTATTCATAACTTTGGTTGAGGCTCATACAAAAGTAAAGCAGCGGAAAGGCTTCATGGGATGAGAGAAGTTCTAAACTGACGTGTACTTTCTTAATTATTAATCTCCTTCAATAAATATCACCGGAAACTTGGTCCGTTGTCAGCTATTTTTCGTTTCTACTTTGATAATTAATAAGAAAAACAAGGAGAATGCTTTTCCATTATCCTTTTCTTCTTGTTCTTGTTCATTCAATTCCTCTCATTTTTCTGTCTTAATCATTCCTTTTCTCACGATTTCTTTCATCTTTAGTGATGTTAACGTTAGTGATCTTACGAAATGTCTCTCTCATTACATTACAAAAAGACGAGTGAGAATATTCAACGCAGGTAAGTTGGGAGAAGTTTCAATGCAACACAAGAAACTTCGCGGAGCCTTACAAAGTGATAAGCAAAAGTAGAAGAGAGCATCCAAAAATTCATGGAAAATTCTCAAAGTGATAATGAAGGAAAGAGTTTTTCATGAAATTGATTCAAGTCACGCCCTCAGTAATTTTCACAACGCCACAACTCCAAATCATGTAGTAGTCCTGTTAGGTAAAAGATCTCATGCTTATCATTTCCACTTCCAGCACTGACTACTCGCCAACACATGTTTCCGCCACTTTCCCAGCATATGAAACGCACTTGAGAAGATGAGAAAAATCACCTAAATGTAGCTTGAGCAAAAATGGAGTTGGCATATATCATCAACCTCTCAAAATCTGTTTCAATTTAGCTTTGATAGTGCAAGCTAAATATAAGTTCTAACAAAACGAGGAAAATTTTATTGGATGGGACCATAATTCAGTTATTGGATTATGTAACTATTGACTAATTTGTGAAGGCCTTCTTAGATCTTACCAACTATTACAGGTACAAATGAGGATACTGTAATGTTATCATGTATTTCTTCCTAAACAGTCTCATGTTAGGGTGGAAAACTTCATGAAGCCTCGACAAGTTTCTTTCCGAAAGGTTGAAAGAACTCAACATAATATTTTCTTCATTAGAACACTGCTTCACTTTTGATACAAAAAGATGAAGCTGAAGATGAGGAAACCAGCCATCCGCAAGCACGTAAAATGATTATCATTTTCACACGATTTTTTTGAGATAAAAACAACAGCAATCCAGTTTTTGACAAACAGTCTGCATACCATACTAAAAGAAGCTCCGTAATAAGCAAATGCGGTTGTTATGAATCTCTCGTACTCATTTTGCCTAAATGGTCGAACTGGAATCTACAAGAAATACATCCATTGCAATGCTTTCTGTTGAAACAGAAGTATTCTAAGCACTCAGATACCACACACAAAATAGTGCCTAAAGTGTTCAATTTCTCTTCTACATTAAATTTGATCCTATATAATCTTGGATATCTCAAGTTTATTGTTCTCAATCGTTTTTCCACACAGGGATATTGCATTATCTCACAAAATAATATGCCAATTCAATCATCACAGCAAATATCAAGTCCAAACATTATATTAAGTACTTTTAACTTGCTTTATTTCCTGAAACAGTTCAAAAATGTGTTCCATGAGAAACATAAACAGAAAGATAATTAAATAAATCAGAATAACATTAAAACACCCAATAGGATCAAACAGGCAGACTGATGGGGATTAAGTTGAGAAGCATCACACTCTATGCAAATATAAACAGAGAGGTAATTAAATTATCTGAGTGCAAGAAAGCAAAACATTGTTAAACTGGACGCCCAGATTAAAAGCTCAGGATGCATACAACAAAAAATACAAAGCTTGCTGGAATCTTCATCATGTATTCATGTTCATATAGTTGAAGGACAAATATTAAACAGAGGACAAACTATGCTCTCACCTTCAAATGATCTCTTTCATGAAAGACCCATTTGCTAAGTTCAGTCACAAACTTTTCGTTACCAGATTTCTTATATCTGTCACAGAAATCACAAGAATGTAACTTTCATTCTTTGCTGTTCACAGGCAGAAAGTGACAGTATACAAAAGGTGAAGACATATATATGAAATTTAATATGATGCAGAAATGGCATTATCCTACTGAAGATAGGGTAAATGAGTTTACAAGAAGTTGATCCAGCGATCAGGCAACACCCACTTTGCAAGCATACAAGAATTGTAGGCATCACAGATGAGGGTAGCTTTTTGCAATCTATTCTCATCTTATTACACACCGAGCATGTTTTTATGGAAATCATTGGGAGTTACAAAAGCTAACCCTGAATGTTAACACTATACTCCTCCAAATAGCCGTGACAATTCAAACATTTTCTTGGCATCAACTCCCAAAACCTTCCCCAAACACAAACTAAGCATGCTTGAGAATATTGCATGTGTATTTAGGTCATGTTTATGCATGAATGTGTAACAACGATAATTAGTAGACAAGCTAGCTCCACAGAAACAAGTCTTGCATGATGAAGAATAATATATTCAGGAACCACCAAAGCCCACTACAGAACTACCCAAAGAATCTCCACTTACTTTGTTCGGCTCCCAGTTTTCTGCACACCTGATCTGAAAATTCTGAATTCCAAAAGAAGACCCATCTTAAATAACTATAAATAATGTAGAAGCATTTATGCTTGAAAATCATGGCAAAATTTCATACCGATTGCTAAACATGCTAAAGAGCCAGCAATCTTGATCCGAGCATTATTTCGAGCCTGCTTGGTGGAGAAACTATTAATAAAAGAATTATGCCTCAGGAATTTCCTACTAAAATTCAAGCCACGTCAAAAGTTTAATATATAAAATGTCAAAGAGGACAGTAAATATTTGATTGATGGTTAAAAATTATGGTGGACTAAGGATCAATGGTTACTAGCATATTAGCAGACTAAAACCACTACACAATCCAGAAAATATGTATGGAAAACAGTTATCAGTACTGGATCAATGGTTACTAGCGTATTAGCAGACTAAAACCACTACACAATCCAGAAAATATGTATGGAAAACAGTTATCAGTACTAAAAGTACGTCTATAGGAATAACATTTTCCAATAATTTCTTGAATTGGCTATTACAACTCCATCATATATATATTGGCGGGCATGGCCAATCAAAATGGCCCGAAAACTAATGAAATCTAAATAAATACAAATAGCAGCATAGAAAGACATCTGCAGAAACAAAATTTAGCGAAAGAATACATCTTTGTTGTTGACTACCACATCAATAATTATTCTCAATTGTGTGCATCAGTGCATACGTGTTTTACTGCCTATCTGCCTGCCTGCGCAATTGTGTGCATCCCTAAGATAAATAGAAGAAGATTCTGGCAATGAGAGCAAGATCACCTGCAACACTGGAACTAATGAGATGGAAGATCCTGTGAGTGATGAAGGATTTGACAACTCGGAAGCTGGATTTGAGGAATATGCAGATAGAGAAGCTGAAAGAACTTTCAATGCCTACACATTTCGTGACAGAACAGAACAAGTAAGAAGCAGTTACCGCAACCAACCATATACCATGCTACACGCATCGTCACATTCACAGAAGTAAGCAAATCAACCAAACAGCGTTAGACCCCACCAGGCTATTTGCCGCATTCAAAGAACGTGCAATCCCTTTAAAAAGTACAGGAGCCTGCAACATCACAGTAAATACTTATCAATCTCAATTATCAGTCCATGCACCAATAAGAGACGGTAACGTAAACAACAAACTATAGCTCAATTTTAGCTTTCCCAAGAGGTACATCAGAGTCAATAAAATCATCCTCAGCAATCATCGAATGGTCACCCTCATTCTCTGAAACGGCGTAGCTACTGTGATCAATAATCACAGCCGACGGATCCTACACGATTAAGCGCAAATTTGACTACACCAACACATTCATGCACTAAAGCACAAGAAATTGTTAACTAAGTCTAAACCAACCTCGTCGAAATCAATTCCACATTCCCTCACAACATTCTTGTGTTAGACATTTTTGTCCTTTCTCATAAAATTGGACAACATTTAATTGTAATTTCGGTTTTTACAATAATTTATCAGTTAAGTTGCGTAATTTGATATAGATAAAGACCCATATTAGACTTGTGATGGAGAAGCTCGATATGGAAGCTATATATAAAGGTTAAGGTCTCCTGAAGTTGCTCATATCATTCGTAAAGATAAGAATTCTGTAATTCATTAAGAGAACTTACATTTTAAGAAAACTATAGAAAGATGTTGACTGCGTCCGTTTCGACTTCGAAAAGCTCGTTTAAAATTATGGAACCAAAATTAGGTATTTTCTGCATTTTCTTCGTTTATTGCCCTTTCGTGTTCGATTCGGGATACGTAACTAAGGTATCATTACGTGTTACATGTGATATCAGAGAGGTGACGTGATCGGATGGTTAAGAACGAAGATTTTTCAGTTTTTTTCGCCATAAAGTTTTCAAAGAGTTAACTCTCATAAAAGTAGTATACATGTGTTTAGCTTTGAGAAACAGAGAGAAAACGAGCCCCGGAGTGTGAAAATCTGACTAGAAACTTGCCGAAAATCTCCATTTTCTGGCAAGGGGAGCTTCACCGACGGGCACGTGTGCTACACACACCCGACAATGAGCAGTAGCGATGGGGGGGCGATGTGTCTGGCGCGTGTGACCTCGTCGCTAGTGTTCAATGTCGGGTGTGTGTAGCACACGTGCCCGTTGGTGAAGCTCCCCTCGTCAGACACGTGGCCAAATACAGACCAGACGCATGCCTGGCATGTGTGATGCACGCGCCAGCGTCTGTGAGAGCGTTTGCCGTCGGGCGAGCGCGTGTGACAAGCACCAGACCCATCTCTAGCAGCGTCGTTCGTGCCGACACACGGCTGACGCTAGGCTAATGCCATGCTGACGTAAGCCATATGGACATGCTATAGTAATTTTAAAAAAAAGCACAAACATTTTAATTTTCTCGTAAAGGTACCCCAGGGTATTTTGGGTTAGTTTCCAGTTCTGAGAAATTTATAAAGTGAATTTTTGCATTTTTTGGATTTATTACATTAATAATAAATTAAAGTTTAACTCCAAGAAAAGGAATTAAGGTGTTCTGAATCCAATTTCGAGTGAATTTTCATGCTTCGGACATTACATGAGGAAGATACTTCAAGTTTTCTTGTCTTGGCTCTCATGTTCAGTGTTCTGGATTGCATGATAGTTATTCGGAAAAAGTTTTAAGACATTTTGAAGCCATATTTGAGTGAATTTTTGTGCAACAAACTTGCCATAAAGGAGATACATGACTTGTGTCTCGAGCGGTTGGTTCAGTGTCCAATAATGCACGATAGTCACTCAATTGAGATTTTTCTTTTACAAAAGTGTCAAATAAAGTTTTCAAAAAATGTCTTCAACCTAAGTGTGTGATAATGAGACTGTGCACTCGGGTTTATTTTGCATTTATTGATGTTACATTGTCGCATATCATATGTCCATCAAGAATGTAAGAAAGATGTATCCCTTATGTTTGTGGGATTTTTGAGTGCTAATGAGGATGTAGTCATCAAAGTGGCATTTCAAGTCAGTATTTTGAATTATTCTGCTTACATGTAAGGGGATGTCTTAGATTTTATATTTGGTTATTCTGTCCAAAGGTGTTGGCCTTATATAACATTTTGAAATGTGCTTAAAAGCATTAGATGGAGGAAAGGTATTGCTCCAGTGATTTATTTACCCAACGGTGGTAGTGTCATGAGAGTTGATGATTTGTACTCTGATCGCTTTTATGTGGAGGTCTAATTGCATATATTATATATTCAGCTCAAAGGTGTTTCAAAATATATGTGATCAGATTTTCAGTAAAGATACTATTTAATGGCTTTGAGTATCGCTGTTGTCCTACATTTATACTGATTTATTGAAAGTTACTATAAAGGCACCTTTTTAGTTAATAAAATCAGTGTCACTATTGAAACCTTGACTAGTTTCAATATGAAGAAGTGGACAGAGGATGTATTGAATGCTATAGAGATAGCTGAGGTTGATATGACCATACAGAAGGATAGGTCATCTCTACCAACATCTATAAGCTCGAAAGCTCATAAAGCAACCTTTAAAGCCTGGGATCTGTCTAACAGATTAAGTCTTATGACCATTAAAAGATCCATTCCTGGCCATCTGCTAAGTAGACTTCCGGACACAGACATAGCGAAGTAATTTCTTGGTAATGTTTGCCAGAGGTACACAGTCTCACCTAATGTTGAGACAAGTGCCTTAATGAAAGAATTATTCTCCATGAGGTATATGGGAGAAGGGGGAGTAAAAGAGAACATATCAAGAATGATCCAACTTCACAGTAGACTGAAGATGTTAAACATTCCTCTAATAGTTCATCAGACTCTGAATACACTGCCTCCAAAATTAAGTAAACTAGTGAAGTCATATTATTCACATGATGGAGAATGAGACTTCAATGCTTTGATTGCCTATTACGTTGCTAAGAAGGAGAAACTCAAGCTCGCTACTCCTACAACCCTCGAAGTAACTAAAGGAAAGGCAAAGATAAATCCTGCTAAGATCAAAGTTAAAAAGACTAAATCTTCTCCACATACCGATGCTAGTCAATCTAGCGTTGGTAAAGGTTTGCATGACATAAAGAAGCTAGCAGTATGAGGTCTAAAAAGAAAGACTGTGACCATCAGACAACTCCTTAGCTTATCAGTTTATGAATCCATAATACAGAGGTTTATATCCAAGATAAAGCCAAATAAAGAGAAGAAGGAACTGTTGGTTGACAACTATGAAGATGTGGACGAAATATCTATGGGAAATGTATGTACTACACCTTGTAGTAAGGTGCATTTTGGTTTTCACATGACACATTTCATATGTGATCTTTTCATCAATTTTGGACAAAGAAGGTTGACGTTTTGTATTTAATGCTTTTGTTGTACAGTTATTGTTTAATGCAAAATATAATGGTACAACTTTCTCATCATATAGTTTGTATAGAATGTGTCTTACCCCAAATTAGATGTATGTTTCTTCATATCTTACTAAACAAGTCATAAAATGAAGGATCCTAATGAATGAAAAGTTATAAATGGTGTGGTATAAAAGTTTAAGCCACATTTCTATAGCTGGGGTTGACAGATTGATTAAGGAAAGCATTCTCTCAATTCTAGATTATGATGATCTAGAAACATATGTTGACTATTCCAGAGATAAGTTGACTAATAAAGATATTAAGGTCAACTCATGCTTTTGACTTGTTGAGTTTGATACATAAAGATATCAGTAGACCTTAAACAGTTGCATTGTGTAATTTCAAATTTAATCTGACATTTGTTGATGATTATTCCCATTACAGTTATGCATTCTTGTTTAAAGCTTGAAGGTTGAGAACCAATTGGGAAAATCCATTCAGAGTGTCAGATCTAATCATGGAGGAGAATATCATAGCAAATGTAGTGTTTTAGGACTTAAAAAGGTCCATTTGCTAGATATATGGAATCGGTTGGGATAGTGACTTAGTTGACTATGCCGGGTAGTCTTGAGCAAAATGATGTGTTGTCGAAAGGCATAATCACACCCTAAAGGAGTTGTAGAAGTCCATGCAGGACAAGAATAATGTACTTGATTATCTAGAAGTATGAAAACCAACCTTGCAGATATTCGTATATGAGACTGCCCCTTCGAGGTATTATAATCCTTATAAAGAAAAATTGCATGCTCAATTTGCTCATTGCTATTTAGTAAGATATCCTAACTACTCTAAAGGCTACAGATCTTACTGTAGAGAAGGAGGGACCAGAATAGTGGAATCACAAACAACTAAGTTTCTAGAATACGATGTCTATGATGATGTTTGTCCCTTTGACCATTCGAATGATAATATGGTGGATACTACAGTTATTAAGTACCCATTACTCATATAGTTAGATCAGGTGGATCTAGATCTTTATACCGTGTTTGTACAAGAACAAGAACCCATGCTTGTACACACAGAGGTTCCTGGGGGTACAAGATCTAATACAGTTATGAAGATTCGCCAGAGTAAGATGACCTGTTATCCCATCTGATTACATAGTCTATTAGGTGAATAGGACTATAATATTTGACATGTTACGAATCTAGTTACTTTTATAAAAGCTATTTCTGAACCCAATGCAAAATTGTGGTGGGTGCAATGACTCATGAGATGCAAGCTATAAAGCATAGTAAGGTCTGGGAGCTAGTTGATTTTGAAGCAGAATTGCAAAATTGTCAGTTGTAAATGAAGTTTTAAGACCTAAAGAATTTCAGGATAAAGTTTAGCAATTTATGGGTTCCTCAATTACCTGATGATTCACTCCTTAAGAAATGTTGACTTAAATGTTACTTTTTATCTCTTATTCTCGAACAATACATTTTAAGTGATTATGAAAATTAAAGCTCATAATGATATAAAGTTACATCAGATGGTTGTCAAAACTACTTTCCTAAATAAAGACCTTTATGAAGTGGTCTATATAGTACAACCTGAAGGATTTGAGGATCCAGATGGAACTAACATGATTTGCGCGTCATGCAGATCAATATATGATTTACATCAAACTTCTTGAAAGTGATACCTTACATTTGATAAGGTTATTACCTCTTTTTGGCTTCATGGAAAATAAAATTAAACAGATGCTTGTACTATAAGGTTAGGGGAGAGCAAAGTTATCTTCCTATTACAACATGTGGATGATATATTGCTCACATCAAATTACTGGATCATGTTGTATAAGGTTAAGCAACTTTTAGTCATATTGCTCACATCAAATTACTTGATCATGTTGTATAAGGTTAAGCAACTTTTAATCAAGAACTCTAACATGAAGGACCTTGGCATAGCATCGTTTGTCCTAGGTATTCAGATTCACCAGGACAAATCTTAACACTCATCATACCCCTCACAAAGTGCATACATTGAGCATATGTTACAAAGGTTTAATACGATTGACAGTAAACTTATCGTAGAACCTATCTCTCATAGTGAGAAATAATCTTTGGCACAGTATCCAAAAATAAAGTAAAGAGAGAGGTTATGAGGAATGTTCCATATTTTAGTATGGTTGATAGTCTGATGGATGCTCGGCTATGTACTAGACAGTACATTACATTTACTGTTTGACTATTTGGTTAATATATGGTTAACATAGATGTAGGCCATTGAAATGTATTCAAGAGAGTGTTGAGATAATTAAAGGGAATCAAGGATTATATGTTGACATATAGAAAAGTTAACATACTAAACCTCGTAGGGAATTTATATTCAAATTAAGTTATATGTCTGGATGTTCGAAAGTTCACTTAAGGTTATAATTTTTTAAAGTTGCAAATGGTACAATGTCGTGGAAGAATGTCAAGTAGACACGGGTGATTTCCTCGACCATATATGTCGAGTGCATGCTATAGGGTGCTTTACAAATGGTTTAGCTCAGAAATTTAATTTTTGAGTTGTCTGTGGTTGATTCAGTAGCTAACCCATTCAGTTGTAATGTGATAATCAAGCTCCTGTATTATTTAATAACATTGAATATTATAGGGTTTTAGCATTTTGAGGTCAAATATTTGACCATAAAGTAGTTAATACGAAAAGGTGACATTAAGGTTTGGAACATTTAAGGACTGAGGAACTATAAGTCGATTTTTAATTAAAGAACTTAACCCACTTGTGTTTGGAAGACAGGTATATATAGTATGGGTGTTTTGAAGTCCTTAGTCACTGTTAGTTAAAAGATCGTTATGTTTGCTCCATGTACATTTATACGTTTTGATGTATTATGATAGTTCAACAATAAAGATGATCATTGCTTATTCTCAGTATTATCATACATTGTCATAATATGTATGAAAGTCTTAAGATTTGTGTCAATCTTAAGCATTTAAAGGTCATTGGGCATATATACAAATTGACCTTAAGCTTTTGTCATTTAGACGCATACAGTTTTATACAGATATCCTTAAGTTTTGCATGACATAGGGGGATATAAGTTTTTAATCTCATAAAGGTTCGCTAATGCAGTTTAGCATTCAGTTAGAGAACATAAAGGCTTTCTCTAATGCAGTTTAACATTTGATGAGAGGAAACAAGTTTTCTCTAATGTTGTTTAGCATTCGGTGAGAGAAAACATGATTTCTCTGATGTAGTTTAGCACATGCAGTTTAGTATAAAGTTGGAGAAATCAAGACTTACAAACGAAGATGATATGATTTAGATCATACAGATATCATCCTAGTTTGTCAAGCTCTATTTTCCCATTCATATTCGTAAGGTATTAGGTATACGCGATTGTATTGTATTTGTGTCACACATGACATATGCATTTGATATTTTTCAGTACTGAAAGCCTTGTAGGATGGAATAATAGACTTTCATCATCTTTGGATCAAATGTTTTGTTTTTAAACTTAGTCGATTAATACAGTAGCGTAGCGTAACCAATTTTTAAACTGTTTTTAAACTTAAGTCAAAATTGCAATTAAGTATTGTCCAAGAGGGAGAATGTTGGGCATTTTTGCCCTTTCCCATAAAGTTGGACAACATTTAATTGTAATTTTGTTTTTACAATAATTTATCGATTAATTTACGTAATTTGATCCAAATAAATATAATAAAGTGACCCAATAAATGATATAAATCAATAGGTCAAAGTCTAGGTGAAAAATGGACCCCTATTAGTGTGGACCAGATCCATATCAGATTTATGATAGGGACGCCCGATATGAAAGCTATATAAAGGTTAAGGTCTCCTACAGTTGCTCATATCATTCCTAAACATAAGGATTCTCTGATTCGTTAAGAGAATACGTTTTGAGAAACCTGTAGAAAGACATTGACTGCGTCTCGGTGATGCATTCCTATGAAGACGGCGGTGGATTCGCATTTGTTTCAGCTTCGAAAAGCTTGATTGAAGTTATAGAACCGAAATTAGGTATTTTTTGCGTTTCCTTTATTTATTTCCCTTTCACATTCAATCCAGAATATGTAACTAAGGTATCGTTACGTGGTACATCCTGATCATATCAAACGTAGAAGAATCAGTAGCCAAGATCAATTCATGACCAGAGTCAACGAAGTCAAGAACGACCTCTAAATCCAACACTCCGCCAAATTCTAAACTAAAAAGAACACACAAATCACAACCGGATCAAGAAAATATCTTTCAAAAATGGCAACATTACAACTTACTGTCGACGGAGGGAGCGAAGAGAACCAGTCCATCATACAATTACTGGTCGTATCATTGGAGCGTGATGTTGTAGTCGTCAACGAGCCTGAAATCGAAGACGAAGCCGTAGGATTTGAGAGAGTTAAAGAAGATGGAGTGGGAGGTCTTTAAAGAGAGGTTGTCAAATAGGACTAAAATGTTGCGGGCGGAGGGATATTTGGGAGAGGAGTAACGGAGGAGAGGAAGGAGAACTGAGATCATTATGATAATTGAGATCAACGGCTTCATTATTTTCGCTTAGTATATAGCACATATTTGGGATTTCATTGTTAAGAGACTAGAAATGGTTTCCTTCATCAAGCTTCGTGTCCAACGTTTCTGTTGATTTCGTGAAACGTTTTGTTTGGATTTTGAAGTTTCTCTCGGTGTGGGCGCATCGTTTCCATGATACTAAGGATGTCAATGGGCCAGGCCGGGCCATGGTGGCCTGTAGCCCGGTGGGCTGGGGATCTCGTGATTGGGCTATGGCCTGACGGGGCCACGGACATTTATTCTTTAAGTGAAAAACTTCCAAAACGACGTTGTGTTGGAAATAACAGGCAAGCGACCATGGTCGGCCCATAGCCCGGCCAGTGGCCCGGTCAACCCAGGTCAAAAGTGGGCTGGGCTGATTTTTCCATCCTTACATGATATGGACACTAGGAATGTTAAAATCAGTCCGACTTGGCCCGCTTTTGGCCCGACTTGACCGGACCACAAGCGCCAATCCCTTTTAGCCCATTGACTTCCCTAATCGGTCCAGCCCCCTCAGCCTGGCTCGCTTTTGGCCCAGGTTGACCGAGCTACGAGCGAGCCACGGGTTGACTAACTTGGTCGTTATTTCCAAAAAGTGACATCGTTTTATACATTTTTATTTTGAAAAATAAATGACGGTCGGGCCAGCCAAGCGGCGGGCAAACCCATTCTTGCCTACCGGGCCACGAGCAGAGCCAGGGGTAGCCTGAGCCTGAATCGGCCCGACCCATTGACATCCCTAACGGACACAAGTTTTGCTTTATTTTTCACAAGAGGGAGATTTAATTAAAAATTTTAATTACTAATTACATTTTTCTAAATGAACAATTTAAATTTTTTTATTTTTATGTTATATTTTTCAAAATTTTAACAAAATTGGTGCAAGAAATAATTATATAAATCCTAGATGCTCATATAAATATTAACAAAATGAAAAATAACCCTTACGATTTAAACATATATATAAGATTTTTAATCTCATATTTTATTTTAAATTAAAATAGCAATATATTAAATTTCAAATATAAATTTTAACATTGTTAGCATTTAAGTTAATATTTAAAATCCATTTCAAATTACTTTCAATACTATTTTTAGTGATTTAGTAAAACAATAGTTGATTATAGCAATGCTTTAAAACATGCTATTTTAAAAATTAAATATTTATGTTCAAATAAATTACAAAAAGTATTTAACCCCATATTTTGTGTTTTGCTTAATATAGATATAAGAAAAGGAAAGCTTATCCATAACCAAAAGTGAAACAAAAATAATGAAACATTTCATAATGGCGTGAGAAAAAAGCAATAATATTCATGTCAACGAAAAGTTGCTAAAAATAAAGAGTTGATAATAACACATATGAGAGCTTGCTCATATATAAGAATAGATAGCGTTTTGAGTTGCTATCATTCCGTATGCAATCAGAAAGTAAAAACTAAAGAAAAGATCAGACGATGGTTTTTACCGAGGGGCCGCAATCCAAATCTGCCTATTTCTTCCCATAACTCCCCAGTTCTCTTCTCTCCGCCTTTTTTTCTTTTTTCTCACATCACGCGTACCATCATCTGTTTTGCTCTCCTAAGATTTCCTCGAACAGGTTGCCTTCAATTTCTATTTGTCTGCCTCTTCTACTGTTGGTTCTCTTCATCTTGCTTTTATCTGATTTGGGTCGTCTTTCAAACTTCTGGGTTCAAGATTTTGCTTCCTGTTTGTTTGATTCTGTGGAATATAGGTGACTTGAGTAAGTTGGGATCTATCTTAGGGATTTCATGTCATACGTTCGATTGTGAATTGTTGTGAAGTGGGTTTTAGGATTTCAAGTTTAGTTTTCTGATGGCTTATTTTAATGGCAAAGTAAAATCATGTATAATTTCAAACTGGACCAGAGGTTATGTCGTAGGATCTGTCAAAAGGAATATGTGCTTTCTTCTTGATTATATTTTCGGTATGGACTTAGACCCAGCTGGCAGAATGGATAGAAAAAAAATAATCTTTATGGGTCCTGATTTGCTTACATGGTATTTGATTGTCGATTTGTTTCCTGTTTGTTAGTTCCTGCGTTCTGATGGTTTGCTGATGCATGTGATCTCTGCTTGGAATTGCTTTAGTTATGTTTGGTTTACAGTGGATCTTTGGTTGTAGGAACTATGATTCGGTTATTTAAAGTAAAGGAGAAGCAGAAGCAACTTGCAGAGAATGCTAATGGAGGGCCACCGATGAAAAAGCAATCAGCTGGAGAGTTGCGTCTTCATAAGGGTTTGTTTCTTGCTTTTGACAATTGAATACTTTATTTGAGAATTTCAAAGTTAAGGTGTTTTCTTTCCCTTTTCCTTTATGGTGCTCTTGATGTTGTTGTTGTTATGAATTGGAATGAAATGGATAATTATGTGGGAGGATCAAAATCATGTCAATATTGCTCACTCTAGTGGATAGATCTGATATGAAGATCTTATCGAGCACCTTTCAAAGTATGGCAATGAATGGAGACCAAAATACAAGTTTTGTGTTTGGTTGTATTAACCGAACAAAAATGTTAATGCTAGTTTCCTCAAAGGTGAGGAAATAGTTGGCATCTGAATTTCTCTCATAACTTTCTTAATTTTTGGCCAAAAGACCGGGTAATTGTTGCAATCTTTTTCCTTTTATTAAATTAAAGGAAATCAATGATGAGTATGTGTATCAACTTTAGCGATTGTACTTGTTTTGGTCCCTTGGCTATGTGATTCACAAAAATTGCAGCCGATATATACTATGCTATCTGCAAATTGTTTTCACATGGATTTATAATATTACTACTGTCTCCTTGCAGATATTTCGGAGCTGAACCTACCAAAATCATGCACCATATCATTCCCCAATGGCAAGGATGATCTCATGAATTTTGAAGTTTCAATCCGACCAGATGAAGGATATTATTTGTAAGGATTTTTTTTCCTTAGTATCATACCTCTTGGATATCAAGTATTTATGCTAGCTCATGTAAACACAGTTATTTAACCAGATTCTTGAATTTTTTATTACAGAGGTGGTATATTCATCTTTTCTTTCCAAGTTTCGCCCATTTATCCGCATGAAGCACCAAAAGTTAAATGCAAGACTAAGGTAGCATAGAAATTAATTGTATTAAATATTTTCCGTAACCTTGTTGCTTCATGACATTGTGGTTTGGATATTAAAATGTCTTGTACGTTTCATATTCTGCTTGCAGGTTTACCATCCAAATATTGATTTGGAAGGAAATGTCTGCCTCAACATCTTGCGAGAAGATTGGAAACCTGTCCTTAACATAAACACTGTGATTTATGGATTGTTTCATCTTTTTACGGTAATCTTCTATGTGTTTTCCATTTCATCTATGTGAATCATCTGGAATGTGGTTTTGATACTACTGGTGTCAAATTCTCGTGCAGGAACCGAATTTTGAGGATCCTCTTAACCATGACGCTGCTGCCGTGTTGAGGGATAACCCAAAGATGTTTGAGTCCAATGTTAGAAGAGCAATGGCTGGAGGATACGTCGGACAAACCTATTTTTCTCGGTGTATGTAGCTTCCTTTGGTGGCACAAAGTGCCAACTCACCATATGTTAGCAAAGCTTCCGTGCACATGGTTGTAAACTTGTCTGCAAATTTCATTCGGTGGTCTTTCAATGTTGTGGGTGGACCTGGGGCATTAGTTCCTGGGAGGCCATTCCACTGAAACAGCGACAATGTGGATTGTTGTAACTCTCTCAAATGCAATTTTTATGTTTGACTTCATTTGTTACGTGATGTGGAACGAAGTTGGATAGGCCTTAGCATGGCTTAGACGGTATCCTCAATCTCTCTCTCTTCCCCATCTGCATATGAATTTGTATAGTTTTACAGCGTGAATCATCCTGTCTCAGTTCTTACAAAAGAAGTTAAAAGTTTCCAAGTAAATGAAGCTTTGTTTTCCGTCTTCCCTTTTCTGGTACAAATTAAAAGTTTGCAAGTAAATGAAGCTTTGTTTTCCGTCTTCCCTTTTCTGGTACCGTCGTCGATTGGAAGACTGCTGCTCTTGACAGGACAGAACCTAGTTTGACACAAAACATCACAATTCTTTTCTTTGCACCCATCAAGAATTGGAAGCCTGATAGATGGGAAGGTCCTCCTCTTTCCCTGTCCATCAAGTCCTTGATGGTAAACATCACAATTCTTTGAAAACTGCCCATCTACACTCTGCTTCGACTGCACCATCGTCAATTCCTTGGAAGCATCAAGCTGGATAAATATATTCCTTACTCAAATGCGATGCTGGAGCCATTGTGGATGATGATGTAGGATGCGGGTTTGGAACGTCTGACGTTGCTAAATGTATTGTGCTTTAGCAAACTCTTTTACAGAATCAATAGACTTGGTCATAGCTAAACATTTTCTCTGAGAGAAGTCCAATCAGCAGAGCAGCAAAAGACGTGAATGATCGAATGCATAAATCAGTGTCTGATGCTTCAGCAAAGGTCACCCATTTGTCCATTCTAAAGATAGTCAGACACGAGTGCACCGACTTTTTTTTTTTTTTATATCTAAAGGAAGAATAGCAAAAAGATTACATATTGAGACGAGGGAGACAAATCCCTGATAAATCTTCTAAAAGGACTGAGTGGCATTCAATGGGTGGAGTATCGAGATATATGACGCCGATATCAGAGTGGACTGCGTAGTTAGCAAGCCAATCGGCGCTTCT
>JANZXR010000172.1:6795927-6810568 GCA_027575705.1 Erythroxylum echinodendron
TCTTAAAGTAAACTATCTGATCTGCTTAACCTAATTTAGTGAAATTCTTCTTCTTCAAAAGAAGACTTCTTGTTACTGTCATCTATATTGTTCATGTGTCCTTTATCAATCCACATTTATCATCATTGCCAAAAATTGATATCAGACAATATTAACTCCTACTTTGATTAAATCCAGGTAATATTCAAATGTGTTGTTTTTGAAAGCAATGTTTTTCTTATTGTAGCATTGAAAAATTTATTATTACCAGATTAAAATTATTGTTAGATTTAAATTGAAAAATATTTTAATTACCTTTTTATTATGACAATGGAGATGTGAATTTCACACCTAATACCGTCACGAAAGATTTAGTGTACTTCTCATCTTTCAAAGATTATAGACTTTAGCATCTTAAAATGTCGTCTCTAGTATGAAACCATCACAAAGGATTTTCATTTGTAGAAAAGATGAAGACATAATATGCCCACAGGTCTGGTGGATTTACAACATATTTATTATATCCGCCAAGCATTAACTACTTATAGGATAAGACATTAATCAATTGAGAAAATTACAAGTGGTTTAGACATTTTAAATGGAACTGTCCAATAATTAAACGACATAATACTTAGCCCTTAGGTATGATTAACTCATGTATGAGTATGATTCAATTCGTTAGGTGATATATAAAGCTTTTCCATTAAATATTAGTAATTTTGATTAGCTTTTATTCTAATGTTAACGTGTATTTTCCTTATATTAAAATTTGAATAAATTTTATTTGATTTTATAATATCAATTTAACAAATTAAAATTACTATAAAATTAACCTTTAATCCTTTTTAATTACAATATTGAGCTCATAAGATCATTGTCAAATAAATATTTATATTATTAAAATTGTATGCATTAATAAATTTATTAAAAAATAAAAATACAATAAAAATCTTAAATGTTTATTCTCCGCCGTTTCCTCTTGCTTCATCTTTTAATCCTAATCCATCCTAAAGACCTACAGGAGATGATCAAGGGTATAGTGTTGTATGAAAAAACAATTAAAAGTTAGGCCAATCATCTTGCACGAGTCGTTTAGCGTTACCGTGTTGTAGACCCTTGGAGGAAGGAGACTCCAGTCCTGCAAGATACACTCATTTTTTAGCCTTTTATTATATCTAGTTGTCGCAGATTCTGACTAGCCCACGAATCCTTTTGCTGATCTATATTAACCCACCACTTGCTCCAGTCTCTTTGCTTTGGCATTGCCTAAGCTATTGTCTAGACTCTTGGTTGCTCGTAGCAAGTTTTCTCCATTTCACATCTTCTTGCTGTTACTTTACAAACAACTCTGTTAGCTCGTACGTATGTACCTGTGAGAGATATCGATCCAATGGTTAAATGCAAGTAAAATAAAGCTAATGGCACCTCAACTTGGACATAAAACTTCCAATCAAATACAAAATTATCAAATAAAATTTATTGATTGTATAATTTAAAAAAAAAATTCTAGTTGATTTACCGACAAAAATTTGCGGTTTCTTCAGTAAAATCAGTATTATTTACTGTTGAAAGACGACTAACTGTCGGTAATCACAGACGGAATAACTAATTCCATCGATAAATTTGGCTATGGAAATTAACCGTCGATAAAATCATCAACTGAACAATCGTAACCGTCGGTAATGTTTGAACAAACTTACCGACGGAAAATCGCAAACCGTCAGTAAAATTACTGATGGAATACAATTTCTGTCGGTAAAGTTACTGACAGTCAACTGCAGAAGAAACATTCGGCATATTTATCAACGGTACATTTGTTGTTCATACGTAATTTTATCGACGGAAATTTTATTTTTCGTCAGGAATTATTAGTTACGGCCCTTTTTACGGCGCCTTTATCTATCGGTAAAGTCCGTCACTAAACTAACTTACAGACGAAATATTAACATTTTCCGGCGGTGATTTCTGTCGCAAAATGACATTTTTCTTGTAATGAAATGTACGAGAAAGATGTTCAATAGTTAGTCATGCATTACAAGCTTACTGATAACCAAGTGGTAGTTGTAGAAAATATTAATGGTGATCCAATGGTGATGAGCATCTGCTACTCACTGTTGATAATGATTATTGCAGCGTCTACAAGGTTGAACCAAATCGAGGAGACAACTCTACACCATCAGTGATGAGTCTTGGTGAAAAGGGTTAAATGTGCCCACAAATGGCTATCTGCAAATGTCTAAGGTAATTGATTTGGTTAAGTCTCGTGATATTCGACATAACAATCATTCTAATGTCAAACAAGTTGATTATTCGTGTTATAGAACAAATGGCTCCAAATGTGACTTTCATTCTGACAGACATGAGGCAATAGAGACCAGAATCAGGGCTGCGGTGGCGAATCACCAATAGTGCTAATCTGCGAAAACTGTTGTTCAATGCACGCCACCTTTTCCTCCTGCATAACACTTTTATTGTCCTCAATATGAACCCTTACCGTAGGCAAACTGACGAGAGATGAAGAAGAAGAAGCAGACCCGAACGACAACGTGGTCTCTAACAAGGGAGAGTCCAGATAGAGAGAACATCCCGCCTCACATTCTTATTCAAACCGTTCACCTATTTAATATTATTGCTAATATTATTCAACCTACCGTCATAATCAAGACTCACAAGCAATTGACTGTAGCAAAATCAAATAGACTTCAATAACCCCCGAGTCATCTCATTCAGCGCGTTCAAGAACCAGTCTTTTGACTTGGCACTACCTTTGATAATAGCCAAATCGACTGCGACGAGTTGAGCTGAAGAGGGAAGAGAAAAAGATTAAGCCTGGATTGCTTGGAGGAATTGTTGTTTACACGGTCTTATTCGCCGGTCAGGTTGTCGAAATCCTCATTGGTAGTGTACAGATAAGAAATGTCTTCGATAGTGGCACAAGAGACGAAGCCTCCCATTGTTAAATTTTTTCGGTTTGGAAGTGACACATAGAATTGGGGTATCCCATTGTTTTTATTTTTTGTTCTCTTGCAGCAAAATAGGATACACATGTGGCTAGGGACATAAATATTAAATAATAATAAATAATGTCAGGGTATTGTTTTAAGGGAAGATTGACAGAAATGTTAGGTTCGAGGTTATTTTTTTTACATTTTTAAAGTTATTTGAATGAGTTAAAACATAAAGGTTAAATTGAAATTGCTCAAAAGAGCAACTTAGCTCCCGAATTGAAATTTAAGCTCTAACATTTGTAAAACATTTAAAATAAACCATAACATTTAGCAAGCGTTTAAACCAGTTCCTGATTTACGTAACTACTTACAAATCAGGCCTCTATCAATTAAGTAATGACTTAGACCCTGTTTGACAAACAACGAATTGCATTAGTTGTTAGCTGATTCTATCAATGGTTAGCTGATAGCTGATTATATCAGCTGATTTGACCAGCGAATAATATCAACTGTTTATTAAAGATGTTTGGTATTAGTTATTTAGTATTAGCAGTTGATGTGTAAAATGACTTATGAGAGTATGACTTAAAAAATTATAAGGGCATGAATATCATATTTTTTGGTATTTCGTTGAATATTCTTATAAGAATTTAGATTTTAGATATTTAATTTTACAAAAATTAAGTTTATAGCTATAATAATAATAATAATAATAATAATAATAATAATAATAATAATAGAAGCCTAATGCTAAATTCTCTATTAATATGAATGATGCAGCAAGCTACATCATATTAGTATTTTTCATCTAATATTTATAAATTTTATTATTTAATAAATTAAAATATTTATAATTATAGTACAATATAGATATTATATATAGTAGTTATATACTAAAAATATTAATTTAATGTGACTCTTTATGTTCAAAAACTTAATATTATGGTATTTTTAAATGTAAACTAATATTATAAAATTAAATAAAGATTAAAAAGTTTAATTAATCTCTTTATTATATTCTTCCAAACTTCAATACGATAAAAAAAATCAACTTTGAAAACGCACAGAACAAGAGCAGAGAGTAAAGTGGAGGGCAATACTATCATAGGCAAACAACTAATCCGAAAAGCTCCTCTTATGAAGCTTTTAGAAATTAACTTATTGGAGTTAAATAAGCTAACTAATAAGTCATTCACCAAACACATTAATAGCTTTTTAAGATGGTCAAAAGGATAACTTTTAGTCAAAAAGCTATAAAACAGCTGATAAGCTGTTTGCCAAACACCTCTTTAACATTTTTTTTGAAACAGAGGCGACCTACCTATAAGCTACTCTCCTAAAAGAAATTTACTATCAACGTTCAGTAAGTCTCCCAACCTAAGCGGAGGGCAAATCAAAGCATGAGGACATTCATTAGATAGCAAGCATATTTCGCAATGTAATCTGCCCACCTGTTGGCCTCCCTTGTCAAATACTGGATGGTTACTTGCCAGTTCCGACCAATGAGCTCTTGAATACTGTGAAATAACTGCCCATTACCTTGGACATTTGTCTCGTGACGGATTTGGTTAACGGTCAGTTCGCAATCAATACACCATGCAAACTGCAAGCTGTGAAAAATACTTGTAAGTTCAATTGTAAGGATGGAACCTTTGCCCAAATTTATAGCAAACCCCCTAATCCACACACCAGTATGATCCCGAAGCAATTCCCCTACTGTAGCCAACCCAGTAGAAGGGTTAATAGCTCCATCGACATTCAGTTTCGTCCAGCCATGCTGAGGAGGCTGCTATAACTGCTCTTTGTCATGCTGCAAATTAAAGGGTTGACTGTTGCATTTCGTATACACAAGCTGAATCTCAAAAACTTTGTTTCTAATGTCTTGGACTTGCACTGGTGGAGAGTCCTATTACCGAAAAAATTTTAGATTCTGCCAAGTCAAGATACTCCAAACTATAACCCCAAACCATATATCCCAATCTGCAGTCATCCTCATACCCTATTGGTTACGCAAGTTAACCTGAAGCCACTCGTGCAAAGGTAATGAGAAAAATTTAGGCTATATATCCACCAACATTAACTAGTTCCACACTAATCTGGCCCATCGATAGTCTCGTAAAGCATGAAGTAAAGTCTCCACACCCTCTTCACAATGGTGGCAACTGGTATCCTGGATCACATGCTTACGAGCTAATTACCATAATGTAAGGAGATTGCCCTTGACTGCTAACCAAAGAAAGAGTTTAATCCGCTCTGGACCCTTCCACATCCAAACTGGCATCCACTCATTATTCCTGAGGGGCTCATCATCCTCCATCAGTATGTCATATGCTGACCTGACTGAGAACAAACCAGTAGCTGAATGTCGCTAATAAAATTCATCTTCATCATTTCCCTATAGAGGTCTTGGACTTGAAGCGAGACTCATTAGGATCCCAAAAGAAAGCTAGGACTTGAATCGATGCCATAGCCACCTCCCCTATAAGCATTCACTGGTTCGGTCAATGAATATTCCAGAAGAGCTCTAGTCATACAAGCCATTAGAGGTTGCTCGTTGATCAACTATCTATCAGCCTAGAACTTAGCAAGATTGCCATTACTAGTAGTCTAAGCGAGGCCAGTTGAAAATTTACCCCATAAAGATCCGATTGCTTGCCAAAAAGATGAGCCTTTCCTCTTCAACACCGATGGCACAACATCTTGAATGCCTTACTTAGCCCTCAACACCTTGACCCATATCTTATCTGTAGAATGTATCAATTGCCAACCCACTTTCATAAGGAATGTTTCGTTCATCATTCGAGCCTTCCTAATCCCCAAACCTCCACTTTCTTTACAACAACACAAATCATCCCATGCCACTAAGCTGAGCTTGCGATTAGGAGTGCATGAGCCCCAGATAAATTGACGAACATGCTACTCAATCTTCTCACAAAGAAAATATGGCAGTTTAATCGTTTGCATGGCAAAATAAGGAAGGCTTTGTAGCACCATCTTGGCCAACGTCACACAGCCTGCTAGTGAAAGATTGGAGGCAGTCCAACTCGTCAATCGTTTATGCACTTTCTCCAGGATGCCATCGTAGGTTCTCCTAGTAACCCGTCCATGCAGAATCGGCATGCCTAAGTATCGACCCAGATCTTCTGTGGCCTAAAATCCTAGTCGGTGAGATAGTGTGAAAAAAAGATGACAAATTTAGCAGCATTGATTCGCAACACTGACTGATTACAGAAATATTTTACCAATTGATGGATAATCTTGACCTTTGTTATGGAAGATTCAAAAAACAATAACAAATCATCCGCAAAAAACATATAAGAGATGGGAGTGCTCTGACTGTTAAAATGAAAAGGAGCCTACTGTCCATGCGCCATAGCCTGAACAATGTTTTGCGTAAGGCGCTCAATACACAATACAAACAGATATGGCGAAAGAGGGTCATCTTGATGAATACCTTTTACCAGGACAAAAGGATCCGAAGCCTCTCTGTTGATTAGAAGGGGCATACTAGACGATGTCGCATATGCCATAATTAGATTTATCAAATTTGCCGGAAGTCTCACCTGATGTAAAGTGTCTCGTATAAAATCCCATAAAAGCATGTCATACGCTTTCTCCAAATCCACCTTTATCGCCAGAAAACCCTTTCTATTAGTTTTTTTCGCATAGAATGAATAACTTCTTGGGCAAGAATAATATTGTCTGTAATATGTCTCCCAAGTACAAAAATTGTTTGGGCTGGGCCAGTAATCGACAGAAGAACACCTTTTAAGTAGTTGACTATCACCTTTGAGAGTATCTTATAATTAACATTACATAGGCTGATAGGGCGAAGCATCTCGATAGATGTTGCATTCTCCATCTTCAGGATATGCACAAGGAGAATTTCAGTCATCTCTTGCTGAAGGATTTGAGTTCTGAAGATATCCTACACCAACTTACACACAAAAGTGTTGACTACATTCCAACATTTTTGGTAAAAGATGGGTGAAATGCCATCGGGACCTGGGGCCATCATTAGCTTCATACTAAAGATGGCATTGCAGATTTCCTCCTCTGTCATCAAACCCATAAAACTGGTCATCACCTGATCAACAATATGTGGAAAAAGACTGACCCTATTCTCAGACATGGAGATACTGGTCGAACAAGTATATATATTGGTAAAGTAGTCAACAATATGTTTCCTCAAAGCCTCCCCATGGAACACAGTTCCTTGATCATCCTTAAGGGCCTCCACTCTCATATTACGTTTTTATTGCAGTATCGTAGGATGGAAATAAGACGTATTTCAATTCCCGTGTCGAAGCCAATCTATCCAAGATTTTTGTTGCTAATAAATTTCTTCTTAAGCCAGAAGCAGATCTAATTCCCTTTGTAATTCTGCTTCCAACTGTTTTAGAGTAGACGTCCTGTGCATAGCCAAAGTTTGTTGAACTCCATCCAGCCACCGCAAAAAATATGTTTTTCGTTTAAAGATATTACCAAATTCCTCCACATTCCATAGGGAGATTTTGGCCACAAATTGAGCCATGTTGGATGAAAAGTATCCAGGCATATGCGACACACTCTGAAGGATAGGCAGGAAACTTGTGTCTAACAACCAAGGAGCCAGAAATTGAAATCTCTTCACTGATTGACCTCATTTCTGTATAGGCAAAGTTCGAATGAGAAGAGGGCAATGATCAAATCCCACTCTAGGAAGGTGGAATACAGTGGTGTTGGAAAAGCTCTCAACAAATGCCACATTGCTTACTACTTGGTCGAGGCATTCATGAACTCCACCCCATGTCCATGTGAACTTCTGCCCTTTAAATCCAAGATCAAGCATTTGGGCATTGTCCAATATTGAAACAATCTGCAGGTTCCCCTCTTCAAGGAACCCCCTAATTTTTCAGAGTCATGTAAAATACAATAAAAGTCTCCACAAACTAGCCAAGGGTCCGAAAGCTGGTTTCCAACTCTCAGAAGATTTGGTCAGAAGCTCCTTCGAGTCAAGAGGATTCGGACTGGTATATGCAACCATAAGAAACAACTTATGCTCTAACAACTTTATCGTCAAACGAATATATTGAAATTGTTCACTAGGATTTTGAGACTCAAATCATCGTGCTAAAGAAGCCAGATACCACCCCTAAACCCAACAACTTCAATATGGTGAGAGCGAGCAAAACCAATGCGTCAAATGACCTTATCCATTTTTGTCCCCGAGATGTGAGTTCTAACAATGCGATAAGAGCATGCTTATACATGGTGCAGAGATGCAAAGATTCTGAAAAAAAATTATGGGATGCCACCCGTTGACAATTCTATATGATACACCTAAAAGCCATACGAAGGCAAAATTATGACTCCATAGCTACAGGCCCCTTAATGCCACCCTCGACCTTAATAGGCGGTATCTCACTAGTTTCCAAAGGGCCGACAGATTCCTTATCAACAGCCATTTCCTCATCCTCGTGATCAGCTCTGGGAGTATCTATTTACTCCAAACAAGGCCACAGGGAAGGAGGCTGTAGATCTGAGGGTATACTTTCTATAACCTTGCCATTTTGTAGATTAGACTCGTAATCGTGAGCAAGAGGTCTGCTGGGACCGAGGATGTCTAAGTGTGTATAGGTGGGGTGCGCTGAGGTTTGGGTCAGGTTCGACAACAGAACCATCAAATGCTTTATAGGGTTTAAAATGGTATGGGATTTTGGCTTCTAAGTAGGGGTTGGAAGGTTGCATTGAGGGCTTAGGATGTAGGGAGTTTGGGACAATTCCCTAGGTAATTCATGGGTAATTTGTGTAATCGGAGTAACTGGTGGACTAGCTGCGTGAATGAGTTGCTTTTTGTTATTTCTAGGAACCATATTAATGGCAAAGCGAGTTTGGTGTGGTGGGTTTAATTGTTGCTCTAAAGGACCAATGGCTTGCCTTGAGTGGCCTGCCAAGTTATCTTCCAAAAGGTTCACTGTCAGTAGGTGCTATCACATCAAAGGGAGACCCATAAAGTGGACCTACACTTTGGCTTTTGGATGACAATTCTGGGATATTGGAGGCTTGCTTCTTCTAGGTATGCCCCTTCCGCGGTGCAATCATCCAAGAGTCATAAATTGGCTTTGCTAGAGCCACCAAATTGTTAGTCAATCCTGCCCTTCCAGGAATCGTCACTGCCTCCTCGCTATCCTGTGACAAATTACCAGACTACTCATCTTACTTCTTATGGTTTGGGCAAGTTGTGGATAAATGACCATATTTCCCACAAGTAAAGAAAATGGCAGGCAGTCCTTCATACTCCACCTGTAACACGATGCCATCCACCATAATTTTCAATACTAAAGACTTACTGAGATCAACCTCCATAGCGATGAATGCATATTTGCCTCTTGATGCACTCTCAGTCGAATAATCTATCTTAACAACATTCCCAATTAATAAGTCGACCGTTCTAAGAACACTTATATGATAATATTTAAGTGTTATTCCCGGTATCCTGACCCAGGCGATAACACTGCGAAGGACATGCTCCTCTCCCCTAAATTCCGACGTCCATGCTTGGATGGTGAGATAACGTCAGAGAATAGTCCAAGGGCCTCTCGTTAAGATATATTGGAGATCATTATCTCTGTCAAACTTAATCAAAAAGAAATCATTTGTAAGATCAATAATCTTGAAATCTCCCTCGGTTTTCCGTAGTGCATGCAGTTTGGTGTTGAGTGTCATATATCCAATCCGATGCCCCAGGAGTTTTACAATAATGGCTTTCCTCTACGGTTGTTCCAACAGACCTTGAATCTTAGTGGAAAATTGAACCGAAGGGATGGGACCCTCACGGTTTGTTATGACATCCTCGTCGTGCAATTCTAGCTCCTGGTCTTCTGTAAGTTGATGCTACTCCTCTAATGAGTTTCTTTGCAAAAGAGTGTCCCGAAATGACCTTGTTACTGGGTCTGGGTCGCTCTCCCCCTGAGTCCAAAATTGATTCTTTTTAGTGCTTCAGTAGTCCCCTGTGGGAGGGGTCGACTCCTTAAGTTTGCCACTGGCTTCATAGCTCTTCGATTGCTCACCCTCCATCTCGTCCATTCAGATGAAGAGAGAGCGTAGTGAAGAACTATTCCAAATTTTTGATTGAAATTTTATTAAAGTGAGTCCCACGTGGAAATTTTAGAAAATGGAAGTGTTCCCACTTCCCATGGAATCAAAACAGTACATTTTTGGAATTTTGACGGTACAGTTTGGTGTCTTTTATACACGAACGCAATTACAGCTTTTAAGATTACAATATTGTATAGACACCATGTCCATTTTACTTGCAATAACAACTCACAGTTTACTGAAAAAACTTTCTCACTTTAAGATCAACTAGCCCAAGAATAAGGAATCCATCTTTCTCTAGTCCTTACAAGCGTTAAAGTTATCACAAAAACACGAAGAGAAGAGAAATCAAACAAAGACCTTGAGGTTCCCAAGCATCTTGGCAGTTAAGGCCTCAGCGAAATCAGCAATTGCATGATGCAAGAAATAGTGGTAGCCTGCTTAAGAAGCTTGCTTTGCTCTATAATGGCCTCTAAAACAAGGGTGGAAAAGCCCAAATGAGATTGTCACTTTTCTAACAAACGCATCCAGATACCTCCTTCCGCTTTCATCATATAATTATTGCACTTCCCTTCTAAGATGTTCAACTACAGATATAACCAAAACCCATCAAAACAATTATAAGAAAGATTCAATCTTTAACATATATGTGGCAGAAAATTTTAAAAGGGTTGATATATCACTATTAGCGATATCAGATCAGCGATCACAGGACTTTAATCATAGCCTATGGTCATTTACTTTCTACACGTAATGGTCAGATTATACAGATGTTATTAGTAGGCAGATCTCTAACATTAGTTTGTTACCAAAATAGCTTGAGTATAGGATCGTGATTAACTAGATTAACGCCATTGTATATTGTATTTATATTAGCATTCTTGTCAATACAAAGACGGGCTTGAACCTTCAACTTACTGTTTTTCTATTATGGTATCAGAGCAAGAATCGATCATGTCTTCCAAAACTCAAACCTCAAACACACCATCTTCTTCTCTTTCTCCTTCCTCACTCATTCCAACAAATCCTTTGAACTTACCTCATGCACAATTTACGTTTTCCATAAAACTAAAGCCTACTAACTTCTTGATTTGGAGAACTCAATTCAATCCAATTTTGAAAGGATACAATCTAACCTCTTATATCGATGGAACACCTACACCTACAACAACCATACTTGATCTAGAAACAGAAGCCACTGTCCCCAATCCTGAATTCCAAAATTGGGTCTATCAAGACCAGTTGCTTATTGGTTGGATATTATCTTCTCTTACAGAGGAAGTTTTTCCTTATGTAATTGATTAAGAGTCAGCATTTGAAGTATGGGAGGCCCTCAAAGATGCATTTGGTGCACAATCAAGTGCTAGACAAGTCCAGCTCCACATGGAACTGCAGAACTTGACATCCGAAGACAAACCCATGGCCCAGTTTCTTAAAGAGGCCAAAAACATCAAAGATCAACTTGCACAGGCCGGAATGCCAATTGGAACTGCTGAATTCAATGCTAATATCTTCATATTATTACCTGGTGATTATCATCCTATTCTTGCTGGCATTTCCTCAAAAAAGGACAAGGTAAGCTTCTCCGAACTATCTGGAATGCTGATCTCTCATGAGATTTTGTTGCAGAGCTCCAGAAAACCAATTGCTGTAGTTGCAAACATGGCACGCTATGAACCCTCTCAATCCAGAAAAAACAACAATAACAATTACAACAAGAACAACAACTACAAGAACAACAATAACAACAAGGGAAATGCCAACAAATCTGGCAAAAAGTGGTTTAGTACTCCCTATCAGATTTGCACTATGAACAATCATCAAGCCAATACTTGTAGAAAAAGATTTGACAAAAGCTATGAATCTCCTACAGCAAATGTTGCTATCTGCAACTCTCCTGCCAAGTGCAATGACTGGTTTCCAGATTTAGCAGCCAATCACCATATGACACCAGATCTGGCAAGTCTGGGAATCTCAGAGGAATACAAGGGTGCAGACAATGTTATTATTGGAAATGGATCAGGTATACCTATTAAGCATATTGGTCAGTCATCTCTTTTCACAAATCATAAACCTTTGTTGTTGAACAAGATTCTGCATGTTCCTTCCCTACAAAAACAACTGCTGTCTGTGAATAAGATTGCTAGAGATAATCAATGCTACTTTAAGTTCTATGACTCACATTTTATTGTGAAAGATTAGATCACAAAGAGAATTCTGCTAAAGGGTCCCGCTGAAGATGGTGTATACAAATTCTCAGGAGCACAAGTGCAACACTTGCACATGAAACCTCAAGTTTTTGTTGCAGAAAAACTCAGCCTACAGGACAGGCATGCAAGACTTAGACATGCTCAACATGGCATTGTTTCAAGGATTATCAATAATTTTAATTTACCTTGTTCAATAAAACACAGACCAGCCGGCACTTGTGAGTCCTGTTGTCTTGGGAAATTGAGCAGAACTCATTTGTCGCCAACTGGCACTGTTACTTCCAACAAATTTGATTTAGTTCATGGTGATGTATGGGGTCCTGCCCCTATGAACTCTATTTCTAGTGAAAAATACTTCTTGATTTTGGTTGATGACTTCTCCCAATTTACTTGGCTTTATCCTCTTAAGCTCAAAAGTGATGTGTATTCTATAATTTCACAATTTGTTGTAATGATAGAAAGACAATTCAACATCAAAAGTAAGGCTTTTCAATCCGACTGGGGAGGGGAATTTCGAAATGTCAATACATTTCTGAAAAATTCAGGAATTGTTCATAGAATTGTTTGTGCTCATACTCATGAGCAAAATGGGACCGTAGAAAGAAAGATAAGGCATGTTGTTGACACAGGATTATCCATGTTGGCTCATTCCAAGGTTCCATTGCAATTCTAAAACTATGCTTTTACAGTTGCAGTTCATATTGTGAATTGTTTCCCATCTCCAGTGATTGCAAATCTGCCACCTTATGAAAAGTTGTTTGCACAACCACCAGATTAAACTGCGCTCAGGATTTTTGGATGCACAGCCTATCCTCTTCTCAGATCCTTCAATACCAACAAGTTCTCTTTCAGAAGCACACCTTGTGTTTATCTTGGCAATGCTACTTATCATGCAGGCATAATCTGCTTTGATCCTCAGGCTAATTGATCCTACATTTGCAGGCATTACAGGTTGGATGAGACAAGGTTTTTGTATCAAGATGCATCACTCTCCAAGAACTCTATCTTGGGAACACCACCAGTCGTAGACAATGACTTTTCACCATGGTTCACTCTACCTATGGGCTCTCTTGTCCTTTCCACGAAATTACCACCTTCGTCTGTTTCTCAAGTCCGAATACAGGAGATAATATCTCCTCCATCAACACCTGTAACAATAGTCAGTGCCCCAGACTTAACGTTATCTCCTGATGCACCAACCTCTATGTCATCGCTTCCAGCAGTTACAGGTGACACACCTACTCCGGCATCACAGTCACATGAACTTGATCCACCCCCTCCCAGACAAACTCAGCATCCAATGACTCTGCGACCTCATCCTAAGAAGAAAATTCTGTATGCAGCAGCAATCACCTCACCTTCATCGTGCACTTCTATTTTCGAACCTACATCTTATTCCCAGGCATCTAAGCATAGCGAATGGAGGAAAGCTATGGCCAATGAGATTACAGCTTTTCTCAAACATGGCACATGGGATCTTGTGCCCAAACCTGCTAATGTTAACATCGTGGGAAATAAGTGGGTTTATAAGGTTAAATGTCATGTCGATGGCAGTGTTGAAAGATTGAAGGCCCGATTAGTTGCCAAAGGGTATACTCAGCAAGAGGGGGTGGATTATTCTACCACATTCTCACCAGTCATCAAACCCACAACAATTCGATTACTTCTCTCATTGGCAGTTTCCAATCGTTGGCATATGCAGCAGCTGGATATTTCTAATGCCTTCCTCAATGGTTATTTACAGGAGGAGGTTTACATGGCTCAACCTCAGGGGTTTGTTGACTCTCGATGTCCAGATTATGTTTGCAAGCTACGAAGGTCTCTCTATGGGCTCAAGCAAGCACCAAGAGCCTGGTATAATAGGCTTAGTTCCTTTTTGCTGCGTATTGTTTTTAAGGCTTCACACACAGATGCATCTTTATTCATCTTGAAGCAAAACTCTCAAATACTCTATCTATTACTCTATGTAGATGATATTTTTTTGACAGGTAGCGATCCCTTTCTCACTCAACAAACGGTCAACTGTTTGTCTATGGAATTTGAACTAAGGGACTTGGGCGATCTTACATACTTTCTGGGTATTGAGGTTCAACATAGGCGTGATGGCTTGTTGCTTAGTCAAACAAAGTATCTCACTGACCTTTTGAAGGTTACTCATATGGATGGTGCCAAATCAGTAAAAACTCTTATCCCTGTTACTCATCAACTTGATCAGTCTGAGGGGGAGCCACTTTCCAATCCATACATTTACAGGAGGTGTATTGGAGCTTTACAATATGCCTGTCTGACCCGCCTCGACTTGACTTATGCTGTAAACAAACTGAGCCAATATATGTCTACTCCTACTGACATACATTGGCAGATGTGCAAGCGCGTTCTGCGATATGTGAAGGACATACTTAGCCAGGGCATCCTGCTTGTCCC
>JANZXR010000172.1:6847943-6875097 GCA_027575705.1 Erythroxylum echinodendron
TTGTGTGCTTCATCAAGAATTTCCTCTTTCAGTTCTTGCATATTAGGAATACACAATCGGTTCCTTACCACCATTAAGCCATTCTCCCTTACCTCCACTTCAGAAGGTTTACCATTCTTAATCTATGCTCTGAGCTTGTTCAAGCACTCATCCTGTTTCGGTAATTCTCTATTCTTCTCTTTCAATATTGGCCTCACTCTAAAATTAGCCAATATACAATTAGGCTCACTTGCCTCAATGTCACCTTAATCTTCGCTAATTCCTCCAATAAAGGAAGGTACACAGTCTCCACATGTGCCATAGTTGATTTTCAGCTTAATGCATCCGCTACTACATTAGTCTTTCCCGAATGGTGACAAGATCGGACTCTCTATTTGGACGTCCGACTTGAGGGGGCATATTGGAGATAATCTATCCTCATTTCTAGTCGTGGAGATTTTCTCTCCTTAATCTTTGTACTTATCTAGAATATTCTTACACTGTATAAATAATTTACCATCGTGAATCAATAAAGATATCCACCTTTGATATCCATTACAAACAGCCCTAAACTTACTGTAGTAGCATCACAGTATCTCCCCCTACCTTTCTTCTTTTTCATCTTCTTATTCCATTTCACAGTTCCTTAAAGAACCCTAAAGTAAAGAATTCAAATCTATCCTAAATCTCGCAACTAATTGCATTTTAGACACCATACAGTAAGGTTGTTAGTGTATTGATTTATCGACCAAACAACTTATTGGGTTAGTGTATATGCAAAGGTAAGTGTATGTCTATAATTTGTGATTTGTGTGTGAGGAATTGTCTACTCTTTAGTTTAAATGCAGGGAAGAGAAAAAGTCCAAAGGTACGAGGAGGTTTTAATGATGGAGAATAATAGTGAACTATTAGTCTTAAGGCGTGAGGAGACGCCAATAATAGATAAAAAATAAAAGATGTCTTGAGGTATGAACAGACGTTGACAACAAAAGAAGATAAGTGGAACATTACAAATTGTTCCCTCTTCCTCCATGCTTTTCCTTGACAACTCAACCAGACCATCCCTCTTAACCTTCATTTTGCCAATAATAGGCAAGTTTGAATTGACTATAAACTCTTTAGTCAGCTCGAGCATTCCTACCTTTCCTCGAGTGCCAGGCTAATGACCCTTTTTAAAATCACCTCGTGCACTTGATAACCCCTCTAGAAAAGAATAGTAAATCCTAACACCTTAACTAGATTACCTTATTAAAATCACATTTCACCACCAATAGGCAATTGAGTGGTGCATGGTATAATTTCATATATGTACTTACGACTATTTAACACATATTAATATATGTTATATCATCCAAAGTTATACTTTGTATAATACAATGGTTTATTTTTAAAATATATTACAGTATAATACAAGGATTATGTATGGATTACTGTTTAACAATTAATTTAAGGTTTATATTATGGTATTAATTTTTCAATACAATTTTTTATTTTCCAAGGATGAATTTCGCTAAAGATATGTTTGTTGGCAACAGAAATAAATTGTGGAACCAATTGGCAAACATTTTATTTGTTATGGTTCATTATAAGGTGCATTTATTGAGAATAATTTAGAAGGATAGTGGTTAGAAATTTCTATGATGTTATCTTCCATCTCCGTTAATACAATTTCTTCATCTAAAAATTGTAACTAATAACTTAAAAAATATTGAGTCCAATGTTTATATAACACATCTTTAGATTACAAAAACCACAAGCCTCTTAGAAACACCACCATTATATAATGACAATCATACTAATATAGTGAAGAAAAAATATTATCACTTGATTTATTACACGGAAATGACACTCTAACTTTAATATGTGAATACAAGAAATATGCATAAGTAGTGTCATGAATCAATACAAACTATACCATGAGTCCATACATCCAACACTACGTATGTAAAAAAAAAATCATCACTCAATCCATATAAGTAATTCCTTCACTATAATATGGGATATTGTGATTAAATATAATGTATACCATAACACAATTACAAATTATATTAGGACTTGATACATCTCCCATCACACTTATATACAAAAGATATCATCACGCATTATACATAAGTGATACCTTGTTTTTAAAATAGAAATATCATAACTGAGTACATTAAATACTATAAACAAATACAAACTATACCAGGACTTTATATATTTAGTGTCATGTCTATGTACAAAAAATATAATCATTTATTAAAATCAATAACACCTACACTTTATTATGGAAATAACATGACTGAATACAAAAAATTCATGCTAAAGCAAACTATAGAAGGATTATATACATCCTATACCAAGCCTTCACTTATTTAAAGACACATGATATTAGATACTGGATATGATTTGGTACATATCTATATGCCAAACTATATTTATAGTAAAGACAAATAAGCACGACTTAGTATACAAATGTGTATCTAACTATGTTTAAGTTAGATTTTTTCAAGGATAATATAAAGGACACATATTAGTACACTTTATGTACGAAACTGTATGCATTATAGGTTTTCTTGTACTTAATTAACTACATGTTCATATGATTAATTGTGTTCATTATAATTAAACATAGGTTTAGGGTTCTTTATTTAGCACAAGTATATAATATGCCTATATAGTAAAATTATCGAGTTACTCCTTACACTAAATACCACACTTTTACATGAAAAAAATACCATCACCCCAAGAAAAATAATAACCACCTTTTTTGTAATTTGTAAACACCATAACTTAAGACAATTATATAATTTACATTGCAATGGGTAATAAGGGCCAACATTGCATCTCGGCCTTTTATTATACAAATTATTTTTATATTATGGCAACAAAAAGGAAGTGATAATTGGAGGGTCATATGTAAAATGCCTAACTAATAATCTATAAGTATTTGATAAGCTTTCTCAAATGACCACTGCATTTCAATAGTAAACCTTGACATTGAAGTAATGTGATATATGAGCTTAGTGAAGAAGGTTAAGAGGTCTTATATTTTAGTTGCTGAAGAAGTCGGTGAGTTTGATGTTGATGAGGCTAGGATGGAAGATGATGAACCAAAAAGGATAATTGACCAACCATTCGTGTCTGCTCAGCAATATGAGGAGGAGATGTCAACAACGCTCAAGAATGTTCATTTACTGCCTCAACAGTCAAAGTGGGAGAATATACAAAATCTCAAGCTATATTATTGCATCAATAGAAGAAGACCATGCAGTAGTTACGAAAGCTATGATAAACACTTAAAAGAGATACAAGAATTCTACGAGGATTAAAATTTTTCTTCCACCAAATTTCAAATTTGAGTTACTGCCTAGACCCTTTCGTACTTCATATTCGATGGAAAAACAAAAAGAGTGTGCTCAAGATGACACCCCTGGAAAATTAACTAGATTGGAATAAAAAAAGTACTATCTTGTATTATGGTACACATACCAAAATATATTAAATACTAAATGGACAGATGCCAAACTAGAATTTTAACACTGGAACAAAGACAGTAGATTTTCTTGCTTGTTTTTCTTTTCAAACTCTTAATTTCACTTCACTACTCTTGACTTTCTTATGTGTTTGAAAAAGAGATGGACATAAGACTGGGTAAAGGAGTTGTTCTAAAGAAATGGGCATAACTTTTTTTAACGATTCGTTTTTTTGGTTGTCTTTTGTTTAGTAAATGTCTAATTTAGTCTTTTACTTAATCAGGGTTTTCATAGTTTCTAGAGACTATTTAAGGCCTTTTATGTTCTGATTTGAGATAGAATAAAAAAATTATTAATTTTGATTTCTATTGTTTTTTGGTGAATTCCGGATTTGTGTGAGCTTGGCACTTACGCTGGTAAATCCAAAAATTCCGCTCTGCGTCACTTTCACTAAACCATATTAGCCCAGTTGGAATCATGTTAATTATAAAACTTTGTTTTATATTTCATAAATATTTTACAACAAAAGCCTCTAAAATTTTACATTTTATTTCTCACAATAACATCGTTACTTCAAACTCATATAAATTTATATGCAATTCTTAAAATTTTATTATATCAAACTCATTATAACTGATCCAAACATCTATCTATATTGTATTGACAGTTATAATATCGAACTGTGATAAAAAACAATGCACCTTACTTTATTCACAATACTCCAGACAGTAAAAACAATTATATAAATAGCATAAAAATAGCTATTTCATACCACGTTTGCATCCTTCCTTGGTGAGTAACACAAAAACAATAAAAGATAATAGGTAATAATCACAAAATACATTGAAAAAAAACTTTGCAAAGTTACATTGAAAGTTAAAAGTTGACATTCTCAATTCCAATTTTCATAAAATAATGAATATGACAAGTGGAGAGAATATGTAAATTTTTCCTTCCGATAGAATGACATCTTTTTTAGTTAATTAATATATTTTTATGTACTATATTAATTACAATTTTGTCCATTATATACTATACTAATCTTATATTTATTATTATTATTAAATCTGGCAAGTAATAATGACTGATGGCCACCACCTGCGTGTTACAAAAGGTTTTGCATGCTTATGCGATTTCGTACATGTTTTTGTTTTTTTACGCCAAAATATTAAAAGTAAACAAGACAACAGGACTTAAGGTCCAACTCGACCTCATCTGATCCAAAATTAATATATCAAGACCAATTTAATCAATATTCAAGTCCAACTTGGAACTAAGAGGTCAGCTGAAGATCCAACTCAAAAGACCCAAATGACCCAATGGCTTGACCAAAACAATGTTATTTTGGATAGCCCACTCAAGCTCAGGCCTAGGCTTAAGTTGCATAGCATAAGCTCACCCGAACTTTTGAGTTGGCTTAGGCCACATTTTCCAAGATCGACCCACTAACATACTTGGTTACAGAGGATGATGTGATTTAACATAATACAAAACAATGTCTCATCAATATATGTCCTCACTTCTTTACCCTTGAATTAACATCTTGTTGATGAAGGGAGAATATAAACTAAATCTTGTTGATGAAATGCTATGAACTTGGAATGGGTTATTTCATTTCATAACAACTTGCCAAAAGCGGGTACTTGATGGTGGAAGATTACAAATGAATGCGCACAAACAAGAGTTTCAAACCACCAGGAAAGATGAGTACATTTCAAGACATGGGCGACAAATACAGAGTTTATTACACCTAGTTCCATGTGAAGAAACAACAAATACACAAAAGAATACATCCTGCACATTCAAATGTTTTATTTGTTGAAGAATCGAAAACCATGTACAACGAGCCTCACAAAAGGAAATCAGGAGAGAGATCTGACAGTACTGACGGTGGCACAAGCAGTTGTTCGTCAAGTGACAGCATCAGGCGAACATAACCTATTACAAATCAATGCATTCAACGACTGGCAGAAAAAGAATCAGTAACACATCATCAAACCCTAGCAAGCCTCTTCACAATAGCGGCCATATATTTGCCCTGATGTTCTGCAAGTGCAAGCTCGGTTTCACTTGGCCCTCTTGTGCCATCACCAGCATAAACTCCGGCACCATAAGGAGAGCCCCCTCGAATAGAATCCATTTTGAACATACCAGCTCCAAATGTGTACCCAACAGGAACAAATAGCATTCCATGGTGGGCCAATTGGGTAATTGCTGTCCATCTGCCCCAAATGAAAGAAAAACAGAGGATGGAGTAAGTGTATATTGGCCATTCAGAAAGCCACTTCAATATAGCCTTTAATTTGAGATTATTTTATGAAAGTAGCTTATCCTTAATCTGACTGCACGTCCTTTTAGCTTAATAAGTATATATATCGTAGAAAATAAGTAGAATAATTTCCAACTGGTCTCACAACAAAGGATGAAGTGCAAAATTTCTGAAATGGTGGATTGATTCTATACTTTTTTAGCTCTAAACATGTCAAAAGAATCTTTCACACATAAATACAGCTGTGTGTGAACTCTTCATCAGAGCACTCAACAGCAACAAAGATCTAGCGAAGTAATCCCATATAGAATTTGCTTATGCCCTAATCAAATACACCTGTAAGTGCTAAAACCTAGAAGGCTCAAGGGCTAATGTCCGGGCCAGTTGTATCCCAGAACCATGTCAACTTCGGATATTGTAGAATTCTTTCTTCTTCAGAGTCATATAGCAATCAATTATTGTTCCATAATTATTCTGGTAGCAATCCAAAACTTAGCATGACTTGGGAATACAACAAACTGAAATAGTAAACAATTCGAGAAATCAAAAAAACTAGCTTGTTATATAAAGAACTCTCAGGCAAAAATCGTCTTACGTAGAATCCAACCAAACTAACCCGATAGCAATATAATGTATGGATCGAAAAACATATTTGTGTTCCAGACGTTTGGAATCACTCAAGTTGCCATTTCATAGAGCAAAGCCATATTGTTGAACATATCTCAAAACCACTCGGAGGTACCATAGATTCAAGCATGGACATATTCCATCACACACTATAATTGCACAAAACATAATATACTCAAATTCAAGAAGCACATCGATAGTCGAATATTTAAAAAGCTTCCTCAATTTACTGTTATCATCTTCCATAATCAGGTCATCTTACGCCTAGCACCCACTACTGCCAATTTCCTCCAATCTTTAATCTATTGAATGATTCACTTCTAGTTAAGTCTACGGCAAGCCAAATGTTGCTCCCAATTGCCTAAATTGTATCAAAACGTGGAACAATTCTAACAAACAAAATTTTAATCAAACCAAACAATCAAAATTCATCACATTAACAACTTACGCCGTCGTCTCTTGACCGCCACCTTGCGTCCCCGTACTAACAAAGAATCCGGCGGGCTTCCCGGCGAGCTTCTGCTCCTTCCACAGCTGACCAGTCGAATCAAAAAACGCCTTCATCTGCGCCGCCATAGAACCGTACCTCGTCGGAAACCCAAACAACAACCCATCAGCCTCCACCAGCTCCGCCGCACTGATCATCGGAATCCCCGCGTCCATCGGCGGAGCCTTCATTTGCTCCAAGACGTCCGCCGTCAGCGTCTCCGGCACGCGGAAGAGCACGGCCTCCACTCCGTCTACGCCGTCCACTCCCTTCTTCATCCTCTTCGCCAAACCCTCAACGTGGCCGTACATCGAGTAGAACACTATGAATATCTTCAGCGCGGATGGCGCGTTCGATTCTGTCGTGGGGATGGTGGTGGCTGCGCTGTTAGTAGCGTGGTCCTCGGCCCGGATCGGACCTTCCCCAGGACGGCCAAGTGAGTCCTCAGAGATGACGGCCGGTTGTTTCTTCTTGCTGGGGACGCAACCACCTCCTTTGCCCATATCAACCAAATCGATCCTTCCTCCCAATTCCAGGCAAGAACTGGGAACCCCAAACACTAGAAAAACTGTCGTTTTAAGCGCGGATGCAGACTGTATAATCGCTGGCCAGTGTTTTTTTATTCTAATATACTCTGGAGTGATTTTAGCTAAATTCACAATCGGATATGTACGGGAGTTTGGTAGACTTGCAGGCGTTTGACTTTTACTAAACAGAACGTGCCACGTGTCGGCTCAGAGATGTGGAAACGACGTCGTACTTTTTGTGCCGCCATTTTTTGCACTTTGTGGGATGTATGTGTGTACTGTATATACTATAGTGTTCCGTTTATATCAGGAGGTTTGTTTGGTAAAATGACAAGTAAGACGAATGACGTCATCCTCGTCTTTGTTTGACGTTGTAAATTATTTTATTAACAACAATTTTATTATGTTGTACTTAAAATTACATGGATTTTTTTGAATTCTAGTCGACCCAATTCATATCGGGTCGAGTTTGAACTTCGTTTCCCCTGTCTTTTGGGTTGGGTCGTCACTTGTGGGCAGACCAATGCAAAACTGCTATCTGCAGGAGAAGTAGAATTCCAGACCTCAGCTTTGCTTGTTTATATTGACCCATATTTTAGACCGGTTGAGTGAAATTGAGCTCAAGAATTTATTTACTACATACTTAAACAATTACAGATTCTTCTATGATAAAAAAATAATTCCTTTTAATCTAATTTAAACCAATAATGATGTGAAATCCTCCTTCAATTGCCAATTGATCCTCGTTGCCTCATAATTTCCATCCAAATTCATCATGAGCAGGAAAATACCATGACTTTTATCTATGTTAGCTCAAAATAACCATTGGACGATTGCCTTTTCTGTTTATTATCTTTCATTAGCATGTTAGTAAACAAAACTTGATAACCTAACTGAAGGGAATATAATCTTTTCAATGTTACTTTGCAATTTTAATTTTTATAAAATGAAAAATAATAAAAAAGAGTCTTGTTAATATTTCATTGATTCTTTAAATCTTATTAAATTATCTTAAAGATTAAGTACTTGTAATTATAATTTTCTTTCGGTTTTTTTCCTTAACATTTTACAATTACAAGAAAGTTACTCATTTATGAATATTAGTTGCTATTACAAATTCCATATCATCAAAATAAACGAAGGAAACCATTTTTCATTTGCTTAAGTTTCTTATATATGTAATTAACAATTTGCTTTCAATTCATTTTCTAGCTTATTCGCAAACTAATTAAGAGGATCACGTATGTTGTTTGATTATCGAAACAGACTAGCAATCTGAGAATATAACCAAATAAGCATAGTGATCCATGATAATAGAACAAGGATAAGTTAATAACTGATAATTGTTAGCTAGCATATACAATTGCCACAATTTAGTCATTAAGCAAAATGAGTCATCTTGCCTTACGTATGGCTATGATTCTATTCATGACATAAAAGTTTCCTAACAAATCCTGAGCCTGAGGTAGGGGCCGACCATCGAGAAATTCACTGATGTATCGATTGCGGCAAAGTTCATTTCATTTCACCCCAACTCTATGACTTCAGTCTTCTCCATAAAATTCCCATATAGCATGGACCACCATGAGGGACACAAAAGCACTTGGGACACGGAAAGGTCACCATGAAACCAGTATCTTTTAGTTTAAGATCTAGTATACATCTGAGAGACCCCTCTAGAAATCACCATACCATGCCCCCTTTAACGCCTGCGAGAATCCGTACCTACACCACAAGGGTCCTCTCTTGTAGCTCAACACGTATTCTTCGAAAACATATATAGGAAGTGTTTGTACTAATTAAAGTTGCAAGACTATTGTATATCATTAATAAAAGATTAGCTTTGCTTAGTGGGTTACCATGTGCTAAAGTTAATAGAAGGATGAGGCAATTGACAGAAGTAAAGAAAAGACAGCTTTGAAGTACGCAAAAAGATAGTGAAGATCATCAAAAATAGAAGCAATCGTGACTGTTTAGGACACATATCCCACTAGTTTACATACACGAGCCACGTCTCGTACGGACTGTTATGGTTAATCATAAACTAGAAGAATAGAATAAGGGTTTTACTGAAAGATTAGAATCTTTGATTATTATAAGCTAAGGTCTCCAGAAGATACAAACTTAGCTGTTGGCGAGATTTCTTGCTTTGTACGTATTGGGGTGGAATATAATGGTTTTAACTTTAGGTTTGTATATATGGACTTGTAACTTTTAATAGGTCAGTGAGGAGTTAGGAAGGATTATCTTTCAGTGAGAAAGTGGTAAAGCCTCTATTTCTTATCAACTTTCTTTTTAAGCATTTGACCCTCATTTTGATAGCCAATGACGAAGTTGTTTGTGAGACTGTAGCACTGGTACTGGCTCCATAGTATTTGTAGTATGATTCCCATATCGCAAATTCTTCATATTATATCACAAAGATCTTTTTCGAAAACTTTAACTGCTTTTAATACTAGGTTTCTGTTTCACTAATTACTTGATTCATGTTCCAGACAACACTCTCTTAAAAACCATATTGGCTGCCAAGCTTTGCCTGCTGATTGGTCCGTAGTTCAATTGATGTGCAGGCTAATGTCTAGCACATTGATTTTAGAGCCTAATAGAATACAATGCAAGTGATAACTAACCCAGTTACGGGCCTAATTTAAGGCGGAATTCAAGGGTTGTTGAAGTCTAAAATTATTAAATCTAGGGCGTAACTTTTGTAGTTTTTTGCTTATACCAACTTGACGTAATAAAACTTGGCCCGAACTTAAAGGAGAAAGCGTGAAACATTTTGGTGTGGAAGGAGGGAAACATGGATGAATACTGTGTGTGGCATGTACAGCACAAACAAAATTGACTTGAAGGAAAATATTATACCATCATATGGGTAATTGCTACTCAAAATCTAGTGGCAATCCACATCCCTAGTACGCAGTTTCATTTTCGTATGGACGAAGTTGCTGGTTTTTAATCATATATATTAGCTCCCTACTCTATATCTTTTATGTGGATGAGAGGGCAGAAGGGTGTCATACTAACGAAATCTAATTCTTGATACTTAGATTAGTAAAATGATTTTGATTGATAGCCATTCTCTAGGTTTTAGCTTTATAGTGTAGATACCATACCTAATCAGGCAGGAACCAGAACCTATAAATGCTTATATAGCTCTGAAAAAAGTACCAGCTCTCTTCCCCTTATATTATAATAAAGAGTTTAAATAAGCTTCAAAGATGAAATCTAATCGACTTGAAATGCAAATTTTCCGTATTTTTACCATTGCCAATATCTAAACCTAATAAGAAAGAAAGGGGACCACCATATTTTCAATCTTGTTCAGACATGGTTGACAAATGTCCCAAATGGGATAGGTGCTTTAGATGTTTTGGGATCAATCGAGTAATTTTTCTTAATCAAGGGGAAGACTTAGATTAGGCCAAATCAAAAAAGAAAAGAAAATCTGATTATCCTATAACCATGAGGCATATAAGTGAAGTTTGCAAGACGGGAAACAAGAGTTGCTGGTGTCGGGATAATGATGACACCATTAGTTTAAACTTAAAGCCTAATAGTTTTGATTTGTTTTTGGTTAAAACAAAACCGTATTGAAATATATAAACAAGTCCAAGAAAAAGCAAGCTAAAGGGAATCAGTACCACACCATGCGCATATCAAAAGAGTAGGACACAATTTACTTAAGCTGTCTGCTAAAGAGAGAATCTATCCATTCTCTCTCTATCAAATGTTTAATCTCTCTCCTGTTTCATCCTTATCCTTTCTTACCACTTAATATATTATAAGAAAAATAATTAAACATCAACAATTGTGGTTAGAAATATCCATCCTGCCCCTTAAGGTACGTGGTTACAAGTCATGGGTTTGAGTACCCTATTGAGTTCTTGAAACTCTCTAAAGAACTGACTTTGTAATATGGTGCTAGTTGATTGTTACCCAAATTGATTGAACCCTGTCAAAAAATGCACCATTTAACCTTCCAGGGCACCTTCTCTTCTTATATAAGAAGTAATCCCCTCTTCTCCTCTCAGCTTATAATTCCTATGATAGGTGTCACACATTGATTCAAGTGGTCCAAATCATCGCTGTCAAAAAACTCTTCCATGATATATTGATTGAGCTATTGCCGTGTGTAACAAGTGCAAAACACCCCTTACTCCAACTTCACTCTCAACTGTTTCCCGGTTAAAGAATATGCATTTTATCCACTTCTATCCTGATTTGTATTTGCAAAATTTGACGTAAAGAAAGTAGCAGACATGTTTAGACTGACTTGTAGATTTTGAAGCATGTATGAAGTCATACAGAAAAGGGATACAGAGTAGATAAAATGAATGGAGACCTTTTTGGCAGCCTCTTATCTTCCTTTTCATCTCAGCCTAGCTATTTCCTCTTATGACCAAAGCTTTGAAGTCCTTTAATCTTCTCTAGTTTTGGACTTGCCAATTGAAGACGTAAAACAAATAATTCCTACGCATGCATAGTATTATTAGAAGCAAACTGAAGGACGTGTAAAAAGATACTTCCAAACTACGTCTTTGTTTGATAAGTATCCAGTTTATCAAATCCAAAAATCTATCAAAGCGAAAAAGATTTTTACATATTAATTTCTGGATGAATTTTGTATAAGAAATTTTTAAATAACTTATGAACTCATAATTACTATTTTTAGAACATACATTGATCTTGATATTATACAATAATTTGAAATTATGTAAATAAATCACTTAATAAATTAATAACTCAAAAGTAAATAACAAATTTAAATTAGTTTATCAACAATAAATTATGACATGAAATGAATAAAAAAAATACTTAGTATGAGTAATGAAACATATAACTAAGTGAGCAAACATATCTTTATGTGTCCATTTTAATTTTAATTATGAGAAATCAATTATTAAAGGCTTATTAATATAATATAAACTAAACAAAGACAAATGGTTGGGTTTAATTGAAGACTACATTGGAAAAGGAAACCATGAGCTCGAATACCTCAGTATTACTACGATATTGAGTCCTGAACAACTTGGCATAGTTATGAAGTGAGGAGGATTATGTGCCCGATTACCAAACTAGCTAACCCTAAACTATAAGGAACGTGGAGGTTAAAATATGGCGGCTACCGTTAAAAGTGAAACGTGAACCCAAGAAAGGCAGTGATTGGAGGGCAGGGTCTTTTAAAACTGGGAAGTTACACGTGGATGGATAAACTACGTGGTCCCCCGGTGTTTTTGGGGGAATTGACACGCGTTAAAGTGTTTGGTTGCTACCCATGTGCACTTTACTTAGCCAACTTGCCTTTGTCACTCCAATTCTCATTTTCTTTGGACTTTGGCTCGAGCCAGCCATTTAGCCCTAGAGAATAGCTACAAGAGTAGGCGTCGATGGAAGTGATTGTGAACCAGTAGAAAGTGTTGAATACTCTTTCTTTTTTGTTCGTTGCTTTGGGAAATCATATACAGAATAAAATTTTAGGAATATAAAATAACACATGAATTATGTATTTTAAATCCAATTCAGTAATAACAAATTCATGTGTTTTACCACATCTGCATCAAATTCAAATCAAAATTTTAAAATAATATTTTTAAATAAGAATATGTCTTTAAAAAATTAATGAACAATTTTATAATACATATTTTAAATTTTTATTAAAATATAAAAAAGATTCATTAATTAGTATTTTTAAAACGTATGTATAAATTTTCGGTTGAGAAAAGTCAAAACAGTTCCATTCAATAGAAGAATTTGTTAGGTCACAGACTATAAGCTTTAAGAGAGAGACTTCTAACTTCTAAGCTCTAGAAAGTGTCTAAAAACCTTCCCCCCTTCATTTACCATAAGTGAAAGATAATTAAACTTGGGGAGTTATATATATATAGTAAGTTTTAGTGTCTAATAGTGATATTAACATGTGATTCATTTCGAAATAACGAGAGAGATCCCACCCACACAACCTGTAGCCAATAGAAGATTGATAGATGCATTGCGAAGTACATATCATCTCTGCAATTTTTCTGATGATGTTGACATGATGTTTTCCAAGTGTAACCTAGAGTGTGATTCCGTTAAAAGACAATTCCCCAAGAGAGAAAAAGTTTGGAGAGCAATCAATTGGTCACAGAAATCATCTATCCAACCCACAAAACATATGCAAACTATGTAAAAGAAAGAAAGAAAACAACCCCACTTCTAATTGATCATCGAAAAGGACGAACAATCATTTAGCGTTGGAAAAATTACGTGTACTAGCTATCTCCTTTGGAGGATTATCTATTGCTTCTCCCGCCAAACTGATGGGGTAAACTTAAAACTTTTATTTCTTATAATGTTTGCTTGTTGGGATGTTTCAGAAGATGTAAGTTGATAGTGGCAGGAAGGAACTAAACCATAAACTTCCCGCAAATCTATTCCATTGGTCCCTGCCTTGAAGTAAGTTAAGCTACTAAGTACTAACCCCTGACATTAAAAATATCTTCCAAGTGATTGTTCTGCAACAAAATTCATCCCTTGTGAATTTCGTTTCAACTCTTTTCTTTTCTTCTTACCTATTATTTGTCTAGTTGTCTACTGAGTCATTATGAAGGCATTTTTTCTTTGGAAAGGCGAAAGTGGGCATGCTTTTCTTGTCTCCACTTGAATATTCCGGGAAAGTAGGGTCAAGCAAATGCAACTCATCTTTATACCATCTTGTCACTGTCTTCATGTTGCATTTTAGCTGCTGAAAGAAGGGGTAGAAAGTGACCTAATGGATGAGAGAGCTAATAGTGTTCCCTGATTGAATTGACACATCAGCCAGAGTTTTCCACCATAGTTCATTTGTTATTCTTATTCTACTTGAATTAGAAACATAGATAAAAGGTAGAGAGCTAAAAGAAAGTAACGTTACTTGGAGAAGATAAAGAGTAGTGAACAAATATAAAGAAAACACAATGTTAATATTTGGTGAGACTCCTCTCTATGTTTGGTGTATCACAGCATATAAAATGGCTAGTTGAAAAGAAACATCAGGACAAAAACAATAACGAAAATACCCTGGAAGTCTCTTAATTTAACGTTTATTTGTTTACTTTAATCAGTTTAAGAAAATGAACTAATGAAGATGTAAGCTTGATTGTGCATATACGTATACTTAGTTTTGGCTAAATACTTCATTTAAATGCTCATTTTGACACAGATTTTGCTGACTCTATTTTAACATTGTCTGTTGTTTAATGTTTGAATTGACTTGAGTAATCCCCACTTATGTTGATATATGTTTTCGATAACAAAACATCTACTTATCCATTCGAGTAAACAAAGCGGTGGAATAAAACGTAACTAGTGGGGTATTAATTACTCTTGTCTCAAAATGAGGGCACTAAGTAATTAACCATACGTCAAGGATGACGGCATCTACTAGTGATGGTCAAACATACAAACTTATATATAACTTTATTCATTTAAAAAATATTTCTTCATTATATTTTTATATTGAAATTTCTAAAATATGAAATCATAAATTATTTTACTTGAGTAATATTAATTATATAATATTTTTATTAAAATAATTTTAAAATATTGTAAGATATAATATTTGAATTAAATACAAAAAGAAATCAGTTTTAAAAATATTGTGTTTCTTAGTTGTTGTAGTCCTCACCAACCAACCAAAGGCTGAATCGGAAATTTTCACATCTCGAGCCACGCATTGTCTTAGAAGCCAAAGCTAAAAGCTAGTGAAAGAGTATGGCTTGGCTAGGTAAAGGCATAGTAGAGGAGGAGGAGAATACAACCCAATTGGACAGCAACAGCGACTTGCATGTCCAAATCCAGAGGCAACCGTACTTTTATAGTTTATTACCTTCGAGGTGGTCAGTCTCTGGCCTAAGTTTGGGATCCCAAAACCTTCATGAAATTACAAGATGGTGTCTGTGTGTTACATTTTGGTTCACGCACTGAAAATTCATTAGTTGCCCATTCAGTATTTATCTAATCCCCTAACTAGGAAAGCCTAGCTATTCCTACTCCCCTAGCAGCAAGGACTAGAAACTAGAAAGAAGCAACGAGGAATTATCTGGGCACTCATTAAATAAATTAATATTTAATTTCTATATATCAATCTTTTAGTTATCCACCTGATTATTGAATATAATCCATCTTGCAATTTAAACACCCTATTCCAACTTCAATTGGTCAAATTTGTACCAAGTAAAACTAGTATAATGGTGAGTCTAGTACGTAAACTTTTATGATAAAATGTTCTAGAAGTTTATAGAATGTTTTTTCTTTTACCTAATGAATGGCATTTTCGAAATTCTCACAAATATGAAGTCCTTACGTCAGTGAAAAAAAAGTCACAGTAACGCAAAAGAGTCCTTGACTCTTACTCAACCCCTTATATAAATCAGCCGCGCGTTTCCTCTTGAGCACTCTCAGTCCTTTTTAACAAGAATAATAACAACACTCGTCTAATTGCAGCACAAAGACAGAAAGTAAAAGTGGGGCAAATTTAAGATGAGTTGCGAAGCTGATGATCATATGTTACTCATATCACAGATGTACCCTGGATTTTACTCTAAAATGGTTCCACAACAGGGTCAGCTAGCTACACTTCACTTGCTTACTCTTTGCATGTTAATCCATGTCGTTAACCCTCAACTTTGGCTGATACAGGTGAATCTAAGCCTCGACGGCGACGAAAGAAGAATAAAGGTGGTGATGATGGAATTTCCGGGATGAAGAAGAGAAAGCTCACTGCAGAGCAACTGAACCTTCTCGAGATGAATTTTGGCAGTGAACATAAACTAGAGTCTGAGAGAAAGGACAAGCTGGCGTCTGAGCTCGGACTCGATCCTCGTCAAGTCGCAGTGTGGTTCCAAAACCGAAGGGCTCGTTGGAAGAACAAGAAGCTAGAGGAAGAGTATACTAAATTGAAGTCTGCCCATGAACATACTGTCGTTGAAAAATGTCGTCTTGAATCTGAGGTTGGTATCTTCAAGCTCCCCTTAGCTCTGGGTTTTTAAGTTTTTAGTCCTCAAAACCTCAGGCTTTCTCTTTTACAGAGTGTTTCGTTGCAATACTTTTTTCTCCATCTGGCTTGTTTTCAGATTCTAAACAGCAAAACAACCAAGGATTTAGAGAGTTATTTTCGTTCTGACAAATTTTCTTTTGTTTCTGACGAGCCAAACAAGAAGTGATATTCTGTTCTGTGCCACATGTACACTTCTTATTTCTATAAAGAAATATTATAGTGCCGCTTAATTCCGCAATTTATGACATCTACTTCATTATGTTCCCTAAACAAAACTCAAAAAGAAAATAAAAAAGCTAATATGTCTTTTCTGAGTTTTAATAATGATTATAAGACCCACATCTTTTGTATGTGCATGAGTTTTAGACTTTGAAGTAAAAGCATGGATCGATAAGACTTTGAGGAAGCAGAACTAAAAAGGACAAATAAACGTGTTTGACTAGGAACAGGACACTGCCACCTGGGAAATTAAGTTGAAAATGAAAAAACAAAAATATCTACTAAACCTTAGTTTCAAGCAACAAATGTCCTGCTCCAGCTCATACGATGTTGTAGGGGCTCTTTTTTGGGCCTAAGCACAACATAATTAAGCTTCTTTTTAGATTTTCTATTATTCTCATGGCAAATTTTGGACTCTCAGGTTTTGAAGCTGAAAGAGCAACTGTCTGAAAGGGAGAAACAAATCCAACAGCTTTCAGAACGAGCAGAAGGAGGTCCGACTAATAGTCCAAGTTCAACACTCTCAATGGAAGCCATTGAGCCACCATTTTTTATGGAGTTTGGGATGGAAGGTCTGGGATGGCCTGAAAGCAGTTATGTTCAAGGTCTGGAATGGGTTAATCTGTATGTGTAATTGAAAACTTAATGTAGGGTATGTAGATAGCTAGTTGCCAATCTAATGTAAATTTTCTCTATTTAGCGGTATGGGGTGTATTAGAAATTGGACGTGTCATTAGTTAAAAATAACTATGTTTTTAGCTTTACGCTTAACAAAACTAAGCAATAAACAGAAGAAGCATCAAGAAAACATGCATAGGAGCAACTTTATTTCTTTTTGAAGTCCAAATGGTATTAAGCGAAAACTATAACTTAAGTAGGTTGATCATAGTATAAGTTGTATTTAATTTAAGAAGTTACAACTTTATGAAAAAATGGAAATTTTTAACTACCTAAAATCAAGGAAAGTATATCGAATGTGAGAAAGGAGCAAATTGGATAATCTTCCAAGATTTTATTGATGTTCCTTTACCTTAATTGGGAGAGCTGAGAGGTCGGAACTTGGGCACCAACAGGCACAAAGACAAAGCCTAACGAAAGCCAAAAAAGAATAACAAAAACACGATTGGCTTTCCATGGACAGAGGATAGAAGACATGGAGGTTGTAAAGAAAAAAAGCTGCTCCACATGTCAATCCATAGAGAGGAGAAAATGAATCTCCAAATGTCTTTCTAATTTAAGTGATATTACGAACATGGACCATTGTAATCGTAGCAAAGACTTTCCAACAAGATTGGATTTGACCAAGCCACAACAAGTAGTTCCTAGTTCCCACGCTAAATCAATTGTTCTTTCTTTTTCTATATAAATTTTAAGCAATAATTTTGAAATCAAATTGAATTGATCGGTTCAATCGAATAAAATATGATTCGATCAACTTTTTGATTTGATTTGTATTTATAAAGATTATAAGCAAAAATCAATTTGTTAAGTAATAAACTAACTAGATTTTGCTCAATTGTAACTAGCATCTAACCATAGTTTATCTTATCCTTTTCTCCTGTACTTTGTTTCAGCCTCCATCTCTAACAAAACTTTTTAGTTTTATTCAATTTTGGATCTCTATTTGATTCTCTACCTCCAATTAAATTTCAATATCTTCAATATTTTTATTAAATCTTATTTGTTTGGTCTCCTTTTTATCATTTCTATTCTATTTTAACCTCTTATGTGTGTATATATATATATATATAGATATTATTGTTTTGACTCCTTTTGCCAATTATTTTTTTCTTTCTTTTGCAAGTGATTAAAACCAAATCTTAGACTAACAAATAGAGACGACGAAAGAGTTAGGGGTATTTTTATTTTCATTTTTTAGACTTCCATCAACACAAGGAATATGGGTATTTTTATTTTCAGACTTTCGTCTTCTTTCTTTCAATTTTCATCTTTCTTCTTTGATTCATTATTATAGCATTTCCATCTATCCCCCCTCATTTTTCATTGCATCTTCCATTAGTTTTCTTTGAATTTTCATGTTCTTCTTAGGCTTTTAGAGAGATTTTAGTCTCTTAAGCCTTGCCCAATCGGATTTTGTGTAGTCTAGTTATTATTTTCACACTTTCTTCACCAATTTTTTTGTGTCACCAAATAATTTTTCTACCATACCTTAAAATTTAATATTTTTGTGTTTTGTGGATTATTTAAAATTATGAATCATTTATTCTTTTAGATGACTAAATATTAATTATGTATTGGGATGCTAGGAGAATAATTTGGATGAAATACGAATTGTGTGTGAAATTTACGTCAATGATAGTTAATGTGGACTATATTAGTTGCTTTTATGCTTTTTAACTATTGTATTGGTTGGATGAATTTTAAAGTATATAGTTTAAGAATAAATATCCTTAATGAATTTATAACATTTTCATGGGAGAGCATTTAATTTATTTACTTTTTTTTTACATTATAGGAAACGAGTGATAGTTACATCATGCATTAATGATGGGAATATGAATACAAGAATGTTATAGTTAATGTACCATATTTTTTTATTGGTTATATGTACATAGTGCTTGGTATCATTTTTTGTTCAATGATTAATATTTATCTTCATATTAGAATATTATTATAAAGCGGGGGTCACCACGACCCCCTTGGAAGTCCATAGGGTAGTTGTCACATAAGAGACCTAGGTTCGACACTTCTGCCTCCACGTCTTGGCCTATAGTACCCAAAACTTGTGCCCCAAAGAGGCACACCAAAGGTAACACCACTATGCCATAAGTGTCATAAGAGCAACTGATTACTTGTTACTCTACTTCACCATTAAGACTCAAAGGAAGTGGTTATGGCCCTTTTGAACTAAATAGTTCAAGGCATCTAGGTACATCAATTGGGATGTCCTATAGGAGGTGGACATAGTAGATTAAGTAAAGGAGATTATCTTCATCAAAGGAAGATTCGAGTTCTTTGACATTCAGGAGCCAGTTTATAAGAAGTTGACTTAAGATTTTGTATGTATATTAGAGATCAATAATACCAAGATGTTATAAGAGAATGACTCAATCCTTATTTTCATATTTTATATATGGACTACATCTTTAGTTACAACCAGTTCAAGTTCTATGCCAGCATATTCATTGAGGAACATGCTCAGATCCTACTACCCAGTACGATATCCTTAGATTGCACTATTTAGAGGCAAAATCCAGAAATTATTGGCACACGATGGCCATAATAAGGCCTTACCTTCTGACAAAGTCTAAGTCCTTGGGGTTCTAGTTCCTAATGATGAGGTAAATGCCTAAATTTCTTGTGCACTCACTCTGCATTAGAAGGGAGAGCATAAATATGGTGAGTCATAGAGACCTCTTCTTCATTTACTATATGTGCCAAAGGAAGAAGACCCACCTTGGGCTTTCTTTCATCCAATTAGTCTGAGGATACTTACATCGAGCTAACTTTGGCATAATAAATAACAAATCAATGATCACTAGGCTTGTGAGAAGGCTGGGAGTGCTTGGAGACGAGCTTGGTTTGGCATTGGCTGGAACTTTTACACCTCTCACAAAAGATATTCTATGAACCATACGCATGGTAAAGCTTCGAGCAGACAGGAGGTGATAACAATTTATACTTTTTAGTCGACCATCATTAGTAGAAGAGGAGGCTCTCACTCAAGATGATCAAACTGTGGGTGTGGATTATTAATAAACTCCACCATTACCTCTAAACACCACATCAACAAACTCATCCAACTACATCATCTTATACCAGGAAATATATGCATTGGCTAGGTGATCATTCAATGCCAATAAGGAGTTGGAGCACCAACAAAATGAACATAAGGCAGTTGTAGTTAAGCATTAACTAGAGGTAGATGCAAGGCCTAATAAGCCAGTTAGAGAGAAGGAGAATGAGGGTGAATATATTCGAGACATGGAGGAGCTTATCGTACCATCACGTTAGAAGGCCACAATTCTTATTGTGGACCAAGAGATGATTGACTACGATAATATGTAAATAGCGGTCATATAGTCATATATAAGAGATTTGGTGGACATAATCTCCATCAACACCATATAGTACTCGTGCATAATAGTATCCTACACACTGCTGCTAGGACCTTATCCTCTTCCATAGGATTGACTTTCCTTTGCACTTCTATTTTCATTTTTATTATTTATTGATCATTTCTATATGTATTTTGGTGCATTTTTTATTTGACTCGCATTTTCTTATATGTCTCTTTAATTCAAACTTTGATGTAACGGAAAATGCATATAATAAAATTCCGTCAAGACTTGGATCGTGTGTCTAAAATTAGGAAAGTTCAAGTCCTCTTATCTCTTATCTCTTTTCCCTTTTTCATTGTAGTTGTTCCTATATGCTTGATACGTTGGGCATAATGTTTATCTTAAGTGTGGGGAGGGACTATATACCATATGCAAGCTTATAAATTTTTTCATAAATTTATCAATTGAAAGTTATTTTTAGAATTTGTTTTATCTTTGAAAGCATACTAATAAAGACAATCTATTATGAGTTTGAATGTTTTGGTGATTTTACATGTTGACATAACTAGTTATGAGTGTTGGTGATTTTCTTTATGAATTTTGAGGACATATACTTGATGAACATCATGATAATATTTGTGTAAAATGTACATACATGAAGTAGTTGTGACTTATGAGTGTTTTCATTATCAAAAGAATGATGAATAAATTTATGAATAAATGGTCATAAATAATTTCACTTTATTGGTTTCATATCAACAAAAAGGTTTAAGTTTAAAATTGGTGTTAATAGCCATTTAAGATAAGGAGGGATAGGGGTTGTGAACTCAAGATTGTATAAGATAATTATTTTAATTCGTGGCTTCAATAACGCTTTACTTCATTCTATAGGCTAACTCGAGACAGGAACATAGCTTATATGTTCTAACTAGTTTTGCTAAATTTTTTATCATCATTTGAACTCAATTTGAAATTATCTTGAGAAAGTGATTTTTCTTGTAAGGAAATGTAAATCTGATAAAGAGCTTTAGCTCATTGACTTCTACAAAAAAATTAAAAGTAAAATAGTTGAGCAATCAAACATTTACTGATATGAGTTAAAACTCAAATCAAGTTTGAGGCCTTTGTTTGGAAATTCATTGATTTATTTGGACACTTGCTTTATTTTACTTATAAATAGTTCATTAGCTACGCTTAATAGGGATTAGACACCTTATTGCAAGCTATAATTCATATTTGCATATATTTATAGATTATAACATAGAATCATATAATACAATAAGCATCTAAATAATACTAATATCTTCTTTTTATCTCTGATCTAATTTGTTTTATTAAGTTCTTACAATGTAACTTGTGATTGAAATATTTAAGCTAAGAAACAATGGGTTTACTGGACAAGTATTAGGATTATTAAATTGATTGTATTCTTTTATACATGGAGCTTGGATCCTTTAAATTTGTCCTTATTCATCCCAAAAGATAATTGGGGATTGTGGTGTTAGCTTTTACAAGACTTTTAATAAGTGTAAACATAAATGCGGTGTTTATATTAGAAGCTATACTTTACTATAACTTGGATAAATTGAGGATTGTGATGTCTAGTTGTTGAGGCCATTATCATAAATTTAGTAAGGTCTTTTAACCTTTTGAAACTAGTATTCACTTTATAAAGTTTTCCTTTAGATAAAGAGATATGTTCGACGACACTAGACCTAAGATAGGGACTCATTCACTCCCTAAATTGCCTTTAAAATGATGTAAAGAAACCTTAATAGTTTTCTAAATTGTATACAATTTATGGAGCTATAAACCAAACGTAATTAATGGTGGTTTGTACATGAAAGCCTGAGATAAACATATGATACAATTGTGTGTGTTATAGTATTGCTTCGCACTTATAGCTACTCTATAAATGAAAAGGTGGGGGTTATAAGCACTATAACCTACTTGCTACCAGCATTAGCTAGTTAATTAGTTTCATAGATGATAACCAAAATCCCTGCCCTATAGATCTCTGTGGCAAGTGCACCTATCGAACTATAGTATAGTAACAATGAACATATTGGGTGTCAATTCCCTAAGAACTATAAGTACTATTAATTACCTCTTTTATATTATCTAAATAACAAATTAAGATGATAATGTAATTTAAACAATAAAACTAAACTAAGGTTCAACACAAATAATATGCAAGAACTCAAATTACTTAAATATTAACCAAATCAAATTATAGTACTTAGATAATGAATCCCCTTAAGACTTTTCAAGTTATAACCCTCTATCATACAATTTGGTTAAAGATCATTGGCTCGTAGAAATTCTTAGCTTATGTTAATATATTTCTCAAGACAACCATCACCTAATCATAGGTCGATTCACTTAAATCCCTTTCTAGTTAAAACTACTAAGATTGCATTAATCTATTCATGAATTTTACTATTAGGTTTAACCTTAATCCAAAGGATTTATGCGACTTATCTTTAGATTTTCATCCAATTCCTTTCAATTATACTAGATCTATTCGTACAAAAGATTTCTCAATTATATATGAAATAATATCTTAGAAATATTAATTGAATAAATAATCAAACCATATAATTGGATCCGGTGAATCAATAATCAAATTACTTTAAGTAAAGAATCAAATCACAAAGTCTATTATAAGGTAAATCCCTTATAGTTACTACACAAATTTAGTTCACGAAAATAGAAAACATAGCCAAAGTTTTAAAAGAAGAATTAAAAATAAGAGAATTCATTACATATCCTCTTTTCTCTAATACAATCCATTGAAACTTCGATGGAAATGTGCTCTTTTTTAGATCTTTAAGTCAATCTCTACTTCTCTATTGCTTTAAGGTTCAAAACTATGGTTAAAAAATCTAACCCCTTTATTTGCCTTTTAATTTTCCTTTTATAATTTGAAATTAGGGTTATTGTACTGGACATGGTCAGTTGTATGACCATGTCATTCAAAATTACTTCAAAACTCAAACATTGCATAGAAACACTATTCTAACAACATATACGGGTACTAAAAACTGCTATGTTTATCACCAAATACACGTGTATAACCTTAAAAAGGGCAAAAACAACACCTTTTAACTCATACATTGTTACAGGGACTTACACGATCCCTCATATGTTCATGTATAAGCCACACATAAGAATGTTCTCTACAATTACAAACTTGTCCTTCCAAGTAATCAAAGAAAATGTATTAAATATAAGATTAAAAATATAGTCTATTATGTATTTATCAAAATTTTCCACACTTAAGATTTGCTTGTTCTCAAGAAAATCATAATCCAAATCATTAAAATTTAAAAACATCCATCCCTTTTCAATCTCAACTTATCCATCCACATCTTAAATTATCATGTCTTGTGAACTAAATCAACATACAATTTAGACTTTAGCCATTATAGAACAAACTTCCATAAATTAATATCAATAGTAATCAAATTGACATTTTTTAAATCAAAAACACAAAATTCGAAACCCTAACAAAGGATTCACAAAATTAAGTAACAAGTTTTAGGGGGAAAATATAATAAAACTCTTAAATCTATATATAGGAGGAATATTAACTATAAGCTTGCAATAAAAACACATCTCCACCATTAATAAGTAAACTAGAAGAAAAAATCAAAAGATCTTTTAAACAAGACGTAATGGGGCTTAAGTAATGGTATGGAAAGGATACTTAAATGGTAGACAAAAATTTACATAATCAAGACACATAAAACTTGGTTCTTCATAGCATAGGTCTTTCAAGCAAAGATTTTAACTAGCATATTAATAATTCTTCTCACTCTCTAAGCTTTTTTCCCTTTTTTTTAACTTGAACTTTGAGCCACTTTGGAGAGAATATAAGGTTGTAACAACTATGCACTTAAGAAGAAACAAATTTGGTCATTAGTATGCACCAATAGTTATAAGCACAATAGACCTTCTCTTTAAAATTCTTTAGTATAATCGAAGTTTAAGTAATCAAGCAAAACAAATTTTTTTAGAGTTCAAAGATAGATGAAAAAGTCTTCAAGAAAATAGGGTAATGGGCTATCAATATGGCTATTTTCAAACAAAGAAAAAGTAAAAACTCAAAATTAGTTACTCCTAAGGGATAAAATAAGGTAAGTAATAGTTAAAGAAAAATAGGCTAAAACAAATGGTCAAATCTAAATGCCTTTATAATTTTAATGCCTCATGTTTAAGAATATGATTTTAATATAAATAATAAAGCAAGTTCTATAATTGTCAAACTACGAATGATAAAGCACATAACAAATAATAAAAAAGCATATTGCTCTTAGGTTTAAAAGCACACATTTAGGCTTAATGTGTGTACACAATATGTAATTTTCAGTCATATCAACTATCTTAATGACTACTAAAAATATAAATTACAAATGCACGTCTATTTTAATTTTCATCATTTTGCATACTAATTCAACTCAATAATGAATAACAAAATAAAGAGTTTTGGATAAATTTAACTAAGTTGAGATTTCAGTTAATAAGAATAAATAAAAAGGATTATAATAAGCTTGATACTTAACCTAAACTCAAATTTTCTTTAAAGTTTTCTTAATAGGCACTGTAACATCCCATCATCAATGGGAAGGGTAAAATAGTAATTTGGAATGGGTTATGAGTGCTTAAAATTGTCTTGACTTATTCATGCATACACATACCTGTGAATAGTAAATTTTGCACATGTAAATGACTGTACATGCATTCATGACATTTCCCGATATTTTTGTTAATAAGTGTGATTGTCATGAAAAATATAATTTGTGTGTATAAAAAAATTGTGTTGGAGAGGGTCATTTTGATTTTCCAAATTTTAGAAATTTTTCTGGAAATTTTCGGGGTAATTTTTGGACTAGGAAAAATGCCAAGTGGCAGAATATTGGTTTATCGGTATCAAAAATGACTGTCTAATGGCACTGAAAATTTAGATATATGACTTTAGGAATTATTAATTTGAGCCATTGAAAATTTGGGGAGAAATTAGAGTAGAAATTGGAATTGTATTAGAAAGAACCTAAGTGAGGAGTTTAGAGTGTGACATGTGGCAAGTGACACATGTCACTTGCCTAACATGCCACCATGTTGCATAGGTTTCATAAAAATTCACTATTCTTTGGTCTTTCACGATGCTTCTTCTTTAACAAGGTTTTTGGTGTTTTAAGTGGATTTTCTCCATTATTTCCTTAGCTTCTCTTCTTCCTTGCTTCTTCTTAAATTTGTGACCATCGTATACTCTCTTTCATCTTACTTTCTCTTCTTTTGGTTCTCTAAAAACCTAAACCTTCTACCCCCCTCAAGATGATGATGGTCGTGTGTGGTAGTGAAGGGTAGAGAGTTTATGAGATTGTGAAGAGTTGAAGATTTGGAAGCTTAATAGGTAAGAAACATGTTTTATCTTATGGTTTTGTCATTAATTACATTAATTGTGATGTTTGTATACTTAATTGTATGAGAATTGTGATGGGGTATATGGGTGTGTGTGTGTGTGTGAAATTCTTACCTTAATTGATGATTGATGAGGTAGAAGGTGATAAATATAATTTTGAGATGTTTTAGAAGTTTTGGAAGTTAATTGATGTCTTACATAGGTGTAGAAATGTTTGAAGGATTGGGTGTTTGTTGCTGCCATTTTGTGGACTCTTGTTCAAGTGGAGGTTTTGATTTGGTTGGGTTGGTATATTAAGTGAATTGAGTGGTTATAAGTGAGGAAATGGTAAGGAAGAGGTAGAAGAAGAGTTGGATGATAATCTGTAAATTTTGACTTGTTCATGTTTCAATGATTTTGCCATAACTTTTTATATGGTGATGCAATGGAGATGAGATTTAGCGTGAATTAACCTAGAGTTGTTTGGCTATAATTCGTGTGAAGGAAGTACTGTTTAATTTTGGCTTGAAGAGTTCCAAATTTGGACTAGAATGTGGAAAAGGGTGTAGGGATCAACAGTAGCTCGAGAATTTAGTGATCAGAAACTTTGGAAATTTTTCTGGGTTGATTTAGGTAGATATTGCTAAATTGGTCTTCATGAAAGTTTTATCTTTTCTTGTTAGCTTTCTATCGCTATAAAGTATTACATTTTTCGATATAAGGGTTGAAAGTTATGATCTGTTGACTTTAGGATGTATTCCAAAGATTAATGTGCTTTGTGTTTGAAAATGTCCATAAGTGTAGGTTTTGTAGATACTGTGTTGTGGGGCAAATTCTGGACTATTTTGGTTTGAATTGGAGCAAGTAGCCTTATTTAAAGTTGTATTGGAATGTCATAGCTTCTAAATGAAGTATAATATGCCATTTTTGGATGTGGGAATTCAAAGATATAAATTTGTGAAATGTGAATATGGTTTAGGTGATATGTAACAGGGCAGAAATTTTGATTGAGAATTTGACCTAGTTAAAGGTAAAATTTGCATTTAAGTTATTCATGAAAGTTGTATAATGTGTTTTAATCTTTCCATTGATATAAAGTATGGAATTTTTGAAGAATGGAATAGGAAGTTATGATTTTTAGAAGTT
>JANZXR010000172.1:6875197-6907160 GCA_027575705.1 Erythroxylum echinodendron
AAATTTGGACTCCTGAGTGAAAAGTTATGTGTTTTGGAAAAAGAATAAGTGTGAAAGGAAAAAAAGGTTGGCAGTCGGAGTAGGCGAGGAAGTTGGCCCTCGCAAGGGCGAGCAATCCTCGCGGGCGAGAGAAGATCGCGAGTGCGAGAGCTCGCGAGCGCGCTACGCGCTCCTCGCTAATCTCGGAGCTCGAGGGCGCGAGGACGAGCGCGAGCGCTCGCGTTCAGCGCACGCCTCGATGCCACGAGACCTTCGACAGTGCGAGCAGCCCATTTTTAATTTTATCTCATCCAACCATTTTTGCCATTCTTTTGCTTCTAATTTTTGCATCCGACCTCCGATTGACCCGATTTTTGAAGCATTAGATTTCTAAAACATTCTTTTACCTCTCCATGTGAATTTTTGGATTTTAAGATTTACTTGAAATTAAGGGATTGAATCAAAGTGAGTGGATCGATAAAAAGAATATGAATTGATTATTTTCGGAAAAATTTCGGGTTAAATGTATGATTGATACCGGGATTATCACGAACATGAATTGTACTCATTTAAATTCCTGCATGTGCATTATAATACATTTTTTATTGTACAAATTGTAATGTATATTTATTTGAATGGTTATAGAGGCGCATTTGGAACGTCAACCCACCGACATTGTCGAAAATTCCAGGCATTAGCTTCAGAAGCTATTGTTGAGTAACCTAGACGGTTTCTCTCAATTTTTGTCTTCCTTATAATTTGTGGTGAATAATGGTGGGAATGTGAATTGTTTGTGATTTCGGATTCCGGACAAAAGGTCCGATGACTGTGTACTGGGGAGTTGTGATATTGAAGTACTACTTGCATGTGAATTGGAGACCTATATGCCTATGATGTGGTTATTTATGACCTATGTGATTGATTTTGTGCATACGTGCATAATAATGTGATTGATTGTGACATATGCATTTCATTCATGAATGCTTGTTCAGATAATGATAGTTATAACTGGAGCAGCCACTGATTAGAGCTTAAAGCTCAACGAGTGATTTTGAGCCTCGAGCTCAACAGTGATTTAGAGCCTCATGCTCAACGTTTAATGAACCCTATAAGGGACAGTTCAGGCGCTCGGTCATAACACCGTAATAATTAGAAAAGTGTCACATGAGTATTTCATATGCATTTGTTTAAATGTGCTTGATTGAGTGAAAGGCTTAATGCCTTATACTTATGTGAACACAAAAGTGTTGCTTATGTGAAAAATGTGTGACATTTGATCGCTGTATGATGTGTGACATTTTAATATAGCATTTTGTACTAGGCTTTTTGGATTTTTGTACAGACAGTACAGTATGATGATAGATATACAAACCTTTGATTTTGATGGAATGAAATGAGGAAGAAGTTGATTTTAAAAATATTGTGGTTTTCTATTAATGCTTTATTGTTAAAATTAATGCGATGCCATGTGGAGTGAATGTAGTGATCGCAAGTAGCTCACCCTTATCATAAGATATATACCGGAATGACCTGCGGGAGTCTCGGTGCGTACTCTACGGTAAGGGGGTGCTACAGGCACACAATAAGATGAAATGCAAAGGAGCATGAGCAAATTTGGAATTAGTGAGAATAAAATAAAATAGTTTATGGTCTGTAATTGGTGTTTATAAAAAAGCTTCCCATAGTAGAATCTAGCCTATTCATCTTATTATACTTGGCTTTTCTATTTCCCATTAATTGAATTATTGCTTATGTTAATTAATTAATTCGATTAGGGAGTATAATAAGTATAACTTCTTATAGTTGCATCTTTAAGCACAATCTAATGCTTAAATATATATCTTATATATAAGCAACTCTTGTTTGAGGATGAGGCATTAACTAGTTAGCTGCATGGAATTGTTGTAATTAAGATAAAATGCAAAAGAGCATCATCAACTTTGGGATTATGTATATTAAACTAAAACGATTTGTGGTCTTCAACTCTTCATCCTTATTTTAGGTTAATTTCTTGTGGTGTTAGATTCATTCAAACTACCATTTTTACATTAATGCTTACTTTTACAAACTAATTTGATATTATATACACTCGAAAATAGTGTTTTAGTGATATCAAAGAAAGAAAAACAATTTAAAGTAGGTCGAAACTTGATTGTTTTAAGGCCAGTAAGTTTAAAGTTAGGGGAAGACCCATATTTGAAGAGCTGACCACTCAATGTTTTTTCTTTTCCCTCTCAAATTAATTGTTTATGGCAAAAAGTGTGATGGTGTTGGTGGTGCAAAGTCAAGGGAGTCATATTTGTATTGTTACATCATATTTAATTGCTACATTCATATAATTGACACTAACTATAATCTGACATAGCCATTTAATAGTTATACGACAAAAAAAATCTTAAATATGAACTTAGATCCTCTTATACTATTTATCGTATGTTGCACTCTCAACTTCTTAATTATTACTTTTATAGACAAATAATTGTTTTCTTGAACTAATTTTGTGGACTTTTCAGTCTTGTCTAGTTAGTTTCAGTAGGACAAGTATTTCCAATACTTGTTGCTTTCTTAGAATGTCTAAATCATATAAATGTGTACAAAACTTATAAAATTATCTTTGATTGTATTTTCATGTTAAACTTATGATAGAGGATATTGAATCATTAGAAAAAATATTCAATGAACTTAACATCTTCTACTTGTGGTAAGTTTGATCTAAAATAGAATTCTTCTTCTTCTTCTCAAACTTCATATGGAAACATTCAATATAATTATGGATATACTCTAGTAGAATGTTTTAAAAGGGAGAAATTTATAGAATGAAAGAACATTTTGCTAATGTTAAAGAACATTTTGCTAATATTAAAGGTAATATTGTTTCTTGCAAAAAAAGTATCATTTGATGTACATAAGATGATTGGAAATTATTTGCAATAATAAGTAAAAAAGAAAAAGGAAAATAAAAAGGCTCATAATGTATTTTTTGGAGAAGATGAAACATAATAAGTATTAGATAAATGAAAAAAGCTATTATTGACATATATATATTCGTATTTTTTTCCAAAAACTACTCATGTTCTCAATTTGGTTTTAAAAGTATTTTGGTTTATAAGAATGCTATTTTGTGATATAACCAAGAATGTGCTAGATGGTTTTATCATTTATGTATTCCTTTAAATTATTTAAATTCACCTTATTTTAAAGAAGTAACAGATAGTAAAACAATGATAGGTCCAAGTCTTAAGCAACCTTCTTATTATGAAATTTGTGTGCCTTTTTTAAAAGATTTTTCATAAAATATAAGTTAATGTGGATATATACAAGTCTAGTTAGGAAACAACATGATACATGGGTGGATTGATTAAAGACAAAGAACCTTGATTAATTTCTTAGGTCATTGTAATATTGGAACAACTTTCATAAAGTATATTAGTGCTTCTAATATTGTAAAGGTGCTCATGCTTTGTCTAAATTATTTTAAATTATCAAGCAGGTTAGGTAAAAAAAATTATGCATTTCGTTACAGATGATGTAACTAATTATGTATTATCTAGATACTTATTGAGATCAAAGTATAAGCATATTTATTGATCTTTATGCATTGCTGATTATATAAATCTCATTTAAAAGATATTGGTTGTATGGACCATCTTTACAATCTTGCTTCATGTGTATCTGAGACCACAATGTTTGTGTATAATCATATTACATTTTTGTCTTGGCAAAGAAAGCAAGAAGAATGAGATTTTGTGTCTTATTTCTACTAGATTTGCAACTACATTTATTACTTTAAGAAGCATTTATGATCATAATAAAGTACTTCAAAATTTCGTGATAAATAATCATTTTTTAATTCATAAGTTATCAAAGAGTGCGAAAGTAAAATAAGTTTACGATATTATTTTAGATAATGATGTAGCGCGTCATAATACTATACAAAATAAAATAGACCTACCACTATAGTAGTGGTGAGTCTAAGTCGATCATACAGAGAGTGTTCAGTTAGCTTTTGTAATGAAAATACTTGTTGTTTAGATTACGGGAGGTTTTTTTTGGTTTGAAATAAGAAAACAAAAATGAAACTAAGCTAATGAAAACAAATTAAAGAAAACATTGAAAAATGATGAAAGTGATGAATTCGTTAGGAACTCGATTCTTTGGTTCTATCTCGAACTACAGTCAATTAAATATATTTCATTGAATTGTTATCTTCACACTTCTCTTTGAACTATTGGTTGTAGATTAACAACAAACTCTGTTAATCCTAGTTTTTCCGTAGTTCATAGTTAATTAAGAAGAGCTCATTAACTAACCCTAGCTATCGAATAACCTAGAAGATGCTCTCTAAGTTTAATCGGACAGTCACTTTACGAATGAAAAAAACAAACCAATCTAAGTAATAATCTCACAAGCTCAGATTATTTAGGTTATGATATCAGTAATGATTCAGAACCATTAGTTGCCATAACTGAATCGAAAAAACAACGATTACATATTGTATTCGATTATAGCAATGAGTTCTAATCAAACAGTGCATTCAATCATTCTTATACAATACCCATTTCACTAAACACAAGATAACATAATCAATCCCTAAAGAGAATAAAAACAACAAACATAATGAAGAATATGCTTAACTGGGTTCGTCGGCATCGATGCCACCTCCGAATTGGTGTCGGGATGTCTAGCCCTCTATGGGTCTCTAAGGTATCTCCTCTGTCACCCTTCTCATCGTCTACTGAAACCCCAAACATTTATCAAACCTTTCATTCCTGTTTCTGCCATCAAACGATGCTTTTATATTAAAAACGTAGGGTTTTGGGTGAGCTGTTAATGTCTCACGGATGTGACATGGGTTGTCACACCTAAGCTTAACCATGCACGGTGGTGACACCTTTACGTGGGCGTGAGAGGTGTCTAACGCCCTTGTAAAACATATCATAGTCGTGAGTGATGCTTACGGCCGCGACAAGTTTCCTGTTTGGCCATGAGCCCTCCTGCAGTCTTCTTCTTCATTTTATGCTTTAACTTATCTCCTCTTCTTCTAATCTTTCTCATTCTTGCTTTATAAAGACAAGTGAATATGGATCTTCATAAAACGATTCAAATATATTGCTTTTGACTCACTGTAGCTTTTTCGCTTCCGAATTGTACCTAAAATCATATAAGAACTAAAGTAAGTATATTAAGCATTTTCATATCATTAATCACTGAGTGTAAAGGGTTAAATGTATCAACAATTAAGCACATATTAGATAATAAATTTTAGGATAAAGATTATAGCTCCATTTATAAGATTGTTGAAGATTGTTGATTTGAAAAGCCATCTTTAGAGTACATGTATAGAGTTTGCAAAATAATTATGAATCTTTTTAAAGAGAATAAGAAATTGTGCAAGTCTTATACAAATTTTCTTGACCAACGATGGAATAGGCAATTTACTCGAAGGATCTACTTAACAACTTATTTTCTCAATTCTTATTGCTTATATAGTTGAGACACATATACAAATGATATTATAAGCAGTCTTTTTGAAGTGATTGCATGCAATGGTATTTTCACTAGTATAGAGAAATTAAAGGTGACAAATGAAATTAAATTGTATCATAAAAGTTTAATGAGTTTTGCTGGACTATATATAAAGAGATAACTTATAATGAAAAAAAAAACAGCCTGGTAGGTTTTCATACTTTTAGTTTATCTTTTACTTATTAATACTATATATATTTTAATTTTTTTCGTAACTAAACTAAAAAAACTCAACGTACCCTAGTGCATAAGGCTCTTCGCTTTAGAGGGTCAGGGAGGGTTATCAACGCATGTAGGCTTCTTTTTGTATTTTTACAAAGAGGCTGTTTCCGTAACTCGAATCTATAACCTTCTAGTCACAAAGGAGTAAGAATTAATTTAAAATGCAAATGAGCGGTGAAGATTATTTGGTGAAAATATTTTAACATTGAGAAAACTTGTTATTTGATTACTTAGCCATTAGCTTTAGCATTAGGATGTGAATGTAATTGGAGCATTTTTAAACGTATTTATACAAATAATATGAAATTGTTTAGAACATCAAAGACTGAAAGACATTGATTACGTTACTTATAATCTATAGATAAATAACATAGATTTTATTCATTTTATTTTATTTTATTTTATTTTATTTTTCAATAGTCTAATTTTTCATTAATTTAATTTTTATTATTAATCTTATAATTTCTTTCTTTGTATTTAGAGAGCTTATTGAAAAGAGAATATATGATCTAGTTGATATTAATTATATTAACCATACTAATTTTTTGATTGAAGAAGAAGAATCATTACTTAATCTTGATTGTAATGAACTTGAAAAGGTGTTTCATTAAAAAAATGCATTTGACATAACAGATGAGTTAAGAGCATCTATTGATGGCCAGTTAATATCTTATTTTAAATATATTTTAAAATTAAAAGTATAATGCATTACTTTTAGAAACATTACTAATATATAATTTATTTAAATGCAATAGAAGATGTTGGTGCAAATATTGTTGATAAAAACATGGCTTATGAAGCTTTAAACGTTGTCAGAGAATTTAGTTTTTTTTGGTGATACTGCAAATAATGGTATTTTGTTTAGGATAGTTGGGTCTTGAGTTGGACTGAATCGACTCATTGAAAACACTTGAATTTAGGCCCATAGGCTGCCTATTGCCATCGCTAGATTGAAGTTTGAAATCTTAAACATTTTTTCTTATTAGCTTGATGTTCAAACTGATTTTTAAAATATTAATTTTAAGTATTTTATGTGTTTATTACTATAGGTGGAAATTGAGCTGGCATCAAGCCTAACACAGATGGACTGTGAGTTTTTGAGATCGGATCAGGCCCGCACCTTCCGGTTATAGGCTTTGAGGCTTCGTCATAACCAAAAGTAAAAACTTCATATCCAAATATACCAGATTGAATCTCGCTTTATTGGGTAGAATATACAAGATAACGCCTTCTATTTCTGGAAACACAAATGGGAGGGAGCAAATTTTCCATTCTCTTCTGCAGTTGGCAGATTAGATGAAAGATCCGGCGCCAGCAGGCTGAGGCTGCTTTGGTTGATAATTTATTCCGAACAAATTATTATAGGCTTATCCATATAGGTGTCATACATTAAAGACCGTCGTATGAGAATATAAACAATCCAATCAGATCCTGACAGCTGGAAGTGGCTGCAGCCCTAACCTGACTCACCATTGGCGTCAGCCACCACAAAACACGCCCACATCATCAAACCCGAAACCACCGTCTCTTTCTCTCTCTAAATCAGGAGTTTGTTACTGTTGGCCGTTGACAGAGGCTGGCCGTACACGGTGGTGGTTGTGCTTTTGGTTTTTAGGATTGTTTGAAGTCGCATATTCTTAAGGGCACTTTTGGGATTTTTCTTTCCCCCGTCTTAAATTCTCAGCCGTCGCATTCTTTCATAAGACACAGAGAAAAAAATAAAACAAGGGAGCATCTAATACAACCCACAGTTTCCTCTTTGTCTTGGGACTTTGTGAGTTACTTTAAAAACTATATCCCACCTGGACTTCCACCTCACTTGCGAGCCTCTCTCCTTCTCTCTCTCTGGACACGCCATCAAAGCAGGTAACTTCTCACTACGTCTTATTTGTAGATTGTTAAAAGTCTCTGTCCTTGTGGGTGTTTGTTGGGATCTGTTGGTTTCTTTCATGATGGAATCAATCAGCATGCTATTTTTACTGTTGTTTGTTTCTGAACTTTCAGTGTCTTTTTGAATTGCCTAATTCTTGCCCTGTAGTTTGGAATTCTTGTACGGTCTTTCGTCTTATTATTGGCGTTTACGTGCTTGCTTTAGTGTTCTGATTTTTCCTCCTGACGTCGTTAATTTTGAGGCTATGTTCGTACAGGCGTATGCTGAGAATTAGCTTCAAAGATGGAATTGTGGATATTTTTCCAACTGGGTTTTGAATAATGTATCGTGTTTTTATTAATGTTCAGAGAAGTGCTGTGTGTGTTAACTGTATTAACCATCTTTTACTCTAAGTAGAGACAAAGTTCGTCCGTTTCATAGGTTTGGCAGATTGTGCTCAAAGTGGTATGGGCTTTGGATTTAATCATCTCCTCATAATTGGAGGTTAGAGTTAGTGGGAGAGGTTCTCATTCTGGATATATTATGACAGTACTAGGATTTCTTGTCTTTTAGTATGTACTGCTTGACTCTAAAGCTTCGCTATAACATGTTTCTGTGGCAAGGGGTATGTTATCGTGGGACAACTTAATGGCTTCCATGACCTTCTGTACTGGACTCTCTCAAGTTGTGACCACAACAGGCTAGAGTAACCGCCTTTTTGTGAACTGATGATGTTTGCAGCTTTTAATTCTCTCAAAAAATGATTGGCCAATTTTGTCTTTGCCTTTTTGAGATTTAAGTTGAAGATGATAATTGTTGGAGTTTTGAATAAATGGCATGTTTAACTTTATCTGGCCAATTTTATCCTAAAAGTGCTTGTTTGAAATTTTATTCTGAGAGATCAGTTTTGACATGGTTTAGTTCGTCTTTTAAATTCTGTTTGGCTAAGGTTTCATGTAAAATGTGCTGTATGTATCGAAGCTCTCTAATGAAATCTTAGGTTTTCCATTGAACCCTTGGGAAAGATTATGTAATTAATACAAGTTGCAGAGTAGGAGCTAAATGATAACCACAAACTATCTGTGAAACATTTAGCTCAGTAAGCCAGGGTGTTTCAAAGTGATTGGTGACATTGTGTGAATAGGACTATGATCCATCAGAGCTTTTACCAGACAAAAATGTGATATCTGATATCAATCTTTATCTGCTTTGATACTTGCAGGTTCTTCGTAATTATTGTAAGGATACTCAATATTTGACAGCTGTTAAGAGTTGGATAACTAAACTGATTTGGATGGGGAGAGGGGAAGAGAGCACACCTACTAAGCCTTCAAAATCTGCATCCTCAACTCAGGTTCTCTATCTCTCTCTCTCTCCCCCTCACACCCACACACCCACTCACCCGCACAATCAGACACATGATGTATACTAATCCTTCTCCTCAAAATTTACAGGAAATACCAACAACACCTTCATATCCTGATTGGAACTCTGTGCAGGTTTTCCTTTCTTTAGATATTTAAATCAATCAATTCCTAGCTAGATTTTGCAAATGCATATAATTGCTAGTTTCTTAGGCATACTACGGCGCTGCTGGCACTCCTCCACCCTTTTTTGCCTCAACTGTTGCCTCTCCCACTCCACCTCCCTATCTTTGGGGAAGCCAGGTAATAATTTTCTTGGTAATGTCCTTGGATGCGTGTACTTGGCTCCATTAGCTTATAATGAGGAGTTTCTCATTTGTTTTTCTATTGTGCGATACTCAGCATCCATTGATCCCTCCTTATGGAACCCCTGTTCCATATCCAGCTTTGTATCCTGCAGGGGTATATGCTCATCCTAATATGGCCATGGTAAATAACATACATAATATTCTCATTCATTTTCATCCTGATTATAGTTTCCTTCTTAAATTGATCCTGTTAGATTTTCTTTGTTCACCAAATTGATTACCCGTGACTTTCTATAGACTCCAAATCCAACTCAGGCTGGTATAGAGGTGGAAGGCAAGGGACTGAATGGAAAGGAGTGGGCTTCAGCCAAAAAATCCAAAGGAACTTCGGGAGGCAAGGCAGGGGAGAGTGGCAAGGCAGCTTCTGGTTCAGGAAATGATGGTGCTTCTCAAAGGTCAGTTTATCCTGGTTTGTTGTTGAACTTACGTTTCTAAACATTCAGTAAATCTGTATCTTACCGTGATTTTGGTACATTTCTATATCTGTTGCAATTTTTCTGATTTGATATGTACCTGCTAACAGTGCTGAGAGCGGTAGTGATGGCTCATCAGATGGAAGTGATGAGAATACTAACCAACAGGTATTAATTAGTGTATCAAGCATTTGCTTTTTATTCGGTTCTGTGACTTAATATTGACTTAATTGTTTTAGGAATTTGTTGGAAGCAAGAAGCGAAGCTTCGACCAGATGCTTGCGGATGGTAAATTTTAGTCTCAATCCCTGTTAAATCTTTCTTCCGTGTGAGACAAATAGTCCTCAGCTAACACTTGATTTCATCTTCAGCCAACGCACAAAATAGCACTACTGGAGCGAATATTCAAGCTTCAGTGCCTGGTAAGGGTATGGTGCATGTGCCTGCGCCTGCGCCTGCGACTAATCTTAATATTGGGATGGACTTATGGAACCCATCTCCTGCAACTGGTGCAGCTGGAGGTGCAACAATGGGATCAAATCCATCTGGTGCCTCCTCTGCATTTCCCACAGGGATGCCTGAACAGTCGATACAAGTATGAGTCTTGGACTTGCTGAAAATGCAACAGTAATATTAAGATGAAAAACAAACCGGTCTATATAATATGATCAAACATCTCTCTCTATAATGCTAAGTTTGATCGTCATCTCTTTATACTTTGTTCAGTATATTCTGCCAAATGTTTTCTTTTTCAGCTTCAACATCTGTTCCCCTAGAAGGTTATTAGTTTTCATGCCTTGTATCTTGGGCTGCATTCCTCCATTGGTTAATAATGGAAATCTGATGCATAAATACAATTATGATTAATAACGGAAATCTGAGGCATAAATACAATTATGTTTCTTTCCACTAAATTTAATTATGCTTTCTGACAGGATGAGCGTGAACTGAAAAGACAGAAGAGAAAGCAATCCAATAGGGAGTCTGCCAGAAGGTCAAGATTGCGTAAGCAGGTACCTTTTGGCTGCTTACAGTTTTGTTTTTTCACTAGCCACTCTTTACCCTCAATAATAGGTAAATGTGTTGTCAAGTGACTATGTTTTGAGTTTATATTATGTGTTTTCTTTCTCTATGGGAAAGAGAGTAGGCAAGTTTTATGCAATTTTTGGATTATCCTTGCTAGGCGGAGTGTGAAGAGCTGCAAGCCAGGGTGGAGAATTTGTCCAATGACAATCGTTATCTTCGAGATGAATTGCAAAGGCTCTCTGACGAATGCGAGAAACTTCGATCCGAGAATGATTCAATTAAGGTTTACTAAAGTTTTTTCTGTCTTGATTTGTGATCCCCTATTGCAGATAACAAAATGTGATTTGAAGTTTTTACCTATTATTAGAGCAAATAAAGCAACTAACTAGCAAATTCGGTTTGCTTCATATGAAACAGGAAGAATTGAGTCGATTATATGGGCCAGATGCTGTAGCTAACCTTGAACAGAATAACTCTTCCTCAGCCCTTCAATCCCATGGTAGTGAAGCAAACAGTTGAAGCAACATGAGGCGCAAAAAACTTGGAAAATACATCTGGGGATCTCGGTAGATCATGACTAAACTTTGGTCCAGCAATGGCCATTTTCACATACTGATCGACGCTATTAACCCATAGTTTACCTGTGAAATTTACCCAAAGTAATTAACTAAATTAGAAATGTCAATGACTCTATGCCAATTGCTATGTTACTTGTCAATTTGATTTTAACTAAGAAAAAAGGTATAGTTTTTCATTTTTTTTCTCCCGAGTGGGAATTTGTTATTTGTATGTTTGATCCAAATTGGAACGAAACTGGAAAATTACTAAAAATCTCCAAAGACAAAGCCATAACCCTGGAGTTCCCTAGCAAGCGGTGTCTTTAAGGGCAAAAATGGCCGTACTGTCTGGGGCTTTTAAGGCATATTGCACGATGGAGGGGTATCATATCTTCAGGAAACAAAGCAAAAGGAACAGTTTGATTTGCCAATTATACACAGATGACCATTGATGATATAACGTTCAAATCTCAAGAAAAGGTTGACATTGATCCAAATTCTCGATTGTCAGTAAATTACATATGTACGATAACTTATAGGCAAGCTAGAAAATGTGGGCAAACTATAAGTTCTCTCCAGTTAATAGAAATCTAACTACAGTTACCTACTTAACGTATAGACACAAGGAGATGAAGTGACGCAGACGAATTAGAAAAAGAAGGAAAAGCATTAACCGTCAACCGTCGTGGATGGACTCCGTGTCTGAGTTTGTTGTAATTGTTTGTGAGTTGCCTTCTATTTGGGGATGCCCTTCTGCTTCATTTGCCTGGCCCTTTGGCATTCCATCGGCTGGTACAACAGAAAATTGAGTTGGAAATTATAAGGTCAAATAGGACTTGCGGAATAGAAGTTTGAAGCATTCTGTCCACCACTCAACAAGCTAATACAAGGACCTGTTAGTAACCACCGACAAAGAAAATATAATTCTAACCTGACCCCAAGATGTTCAAGAATAATGCCTTAGCATAGTCAATCTCAGCTTGGTGCCTACTGACTAGTCTAACCTGTAAGTTTGAGAAACCAAGTCATCTTCATATTTCCCTACATGTAAAAAGTGGGAAAGAGAACACATACAGCCGGAGCCCAACAAATGACCTAATGCACTGATGTTAATATAAAAAAGGGCAATTCTATGGCATTCGCAATCAAGAAATTTGAATATTCAGATAATAATATCCTGCACAAGAAAATATTGAGGACATACCATTTCACCATATGCAAATCCAACAATTATATCAACTCTAGCTTGATGCTTCAAGAGAAATGGACGCAGGTGGTTCTTGTATAATTGCTTTGAACCCTGGTGGAATCAATTTCTTTGCGAATTAAATGAACAAGTGAGTTGCAGTGCAGAACCAAGATAAAGAAGACAAACTATAACATGCCCACATCAAGATTGAGATTTCAAGCTTCAGCACAGGAGGTAATTGGAAGGCAAAGATACTAATAATGATTAATTATGTCAAATTGGCCTAACGACACATCACAGGATTCTCATCACGCATTGACTTCTATAATTCTGCAATAAAAATAGAAGAACATGCATCCAACAAAATCTAAAGAAACAAACATCAGGATGTTTTTAGTAAGTAGGTGGATACAGAGTAAAACTTCTGAAGTTCCATGGACCAGCACACAAGCTTGAAATAAATGAAAACAAAAACAAGAGAAAGAAAATGGAGCTAAAGAGGGATAGAGTAAGAATGTTCAGTCAGAGAAACAGCTCAGCATGCTAAGCATTTACCTCAACAGTTGGAAGTTGGAGCCATACAAGAAATGCAAACTTTGCGTGATAATACATGGGAAACCTGTACAAAACAAAATCATATCAAGGAACAACCCTATAAAATAATCAACAGATATAGAAAACATATAAACTTATCAACGTGAACACCCAGCCATTTTGGAGCCTATGCAGTATCTCAGCAATTCTATGTTACAAACATAAAAAATTCGTCCTTTGCAACTAAATGGGTTAGTATGAAGCTTATAGACTTAAAGAGCAACAGTTTACAACTGTACCAAGAAAGCAGTTTGTCTGTAAAGACTTCTACAAGGCTAAAGGATCCATATGCTGCAAATACGGAGAAAAGAATTGTGAATAATAGTTCCAAGTATCAAATGAGCACATTCTCAGACCAAAGAAGAAGAATAAGGAGGGACGGAGGGATCGAGAATAGAGATTTGAAAGGTTACACGTAAAGTTCATGATATTAAACTCTGGAACATGAAATACTAACCAGCCCAATACATCAGCCACTTTTGTTTATCATTTTCATCTTCTCTCTCAATTGCCTTGAACGTAGAGTACACAGGTAAAACAATCCCAACAGAGCAGCTGCATTAACAAAAAGAGACCCAATTCGGTTTCCAATCACACAGCATTAATAGTGACAGAACATCAAGTTTGGCACCAGTAATGAATAAGAAAACCAAAACGGTAACAGATAGCTCTTCAGAAACATCAACAAGACGGCTCTTCAGAAACATCAACCAGATGCTAAACCACGTTCGGAGACATAACAGAATCAACACAAGTTTAAACAAACATAGCAAATCGTTCTCGAAACTTAAGCACAGAGATTGTAGATAAAAGAACAGTCTTACTCACCAAGCAGTGCGAAGAACAACGTTAGAACCAACTGGGCAAAGAAGCAACCGCAACCCAACCTGCATTCCCCAGAACCCATTTTAAGAAACACAATTTTTCTCTGAAAGTCTAACAAGAATCATAAGAGCATAAACTTTTAATTCCCAAACAACTTCCAGTAACATAATTGGAAGCAATAATTTTACCAGTAACATAATTGGAAGCAAAAAATTTTTCTTTGGAAGGAAAATTCTAGCTTCATGAACCCCTCACTTAATCACTTAATTTAGTATTCCATCCGTAAAGCAAATTTAATCGGCAGTAAATAAGAAGAACCCAGATAAACGATCATCCTATAAGCAAGAAAATCGATAGCTCGAGATTGAAGATCAGTAAAAACTACAACTAACATGAGATTGCAAATCTAAACCCTAAAACATAAGAGATTTCAAAATATACGTCGCTGGCTATGTTCGATCCGAGAAAGGCCATTTTTGAACAACCAAAGAGGAGGGTATCGATCCAGCTGTAACAAAGTGGCTTTGCTTTGGCTCATCAAGTAACGATATTTTCTTTACTCATCCGTAACAAGGGCATAGAAAAAGGAAATGGCAAATGACATACCTCTCCTATATTTAAAAATGTGGACAAAGCACAAACTTTATAAATTTGTATTTGACTTATTAATTTATCATATTTATATATTTATTTTTATTTTATTATAATTATTATATTTCTTAATTTTTAACAATGTATTTGTTTATATAATATAATATAATATCATATCATATAACAATAACAAATAAAATGATCAATTTATCATTTATATTTATAAATATTTAACGTTACATAAATAAATATATTATTATTTTATTTATATTCAAATATCATTAATTATACATAAATTATACATAAATATTCAATATAATATGTTAATATATATTATAAATGTTATAATAATTTATAATTAAGTAAGAATATTTAGTTTATTTATTGCTATATAATAATATTAATTTTAGAATTAAGTTCAACATATCATCATCGTCATCATCATTATCATCATTATCATCATCATCATCATCATCATCATCACCACTTAGTTTGGAATTTCGCAATAACACGAGGTCTGAGAAAGTATGATAGTACGCAGCCTTACTCCTACATAGTAGAGAGGCTGTTTCCGGTAAACCCACAGGCACATGAAATAATAATGAAAAAAGATGGAAATAAAAAGATAATGAGAAGTATATACTTGATATGTAGCCCAGCTCTGTAAGAATTCCTGATAGGTAGGAATGGACACGTCGCTGCTTTACTCCCTTAGGACTAGAATTACTTGTGCTGCACTCCTGAGAGAATGGTAATGTTATGGTTATCGACATCCGTTCTGGGCTTTTCCTCTGCACTTGAGTGTAAAAGACTAGAAGTATGACAGAAGGACTAGATTACGACACGCTACTAGACAAGACATATAAGGCTATTTACGCTGCTGAAACACTGTTCGGGTAGTACCAGTAACAACTCCTGATAGACTTTCTAGGCTTTTATTGGTGAACTTCAAAGGGTTTCTCGCACCTTTATCCTATTCCGCCAGAATTGTCTACTTCTGACCGCTTCCGTGATGAGGGCTAACTCTGTCATATCTGTCTTAACCACTTCCCTCCAATTCTTGTATGGTCTGTCTCGTCTCTTCCTGTATCGACTAAGGATAATTTGTTTGCATCTTCTGACCGGCGCATCTTCAACATATCAATGAGGCATAAAAGTTTACTAATATTAAGTCTAGCACACTAATATAACATGAAAAATTAATCAATACTAATTATTATATCTAATATTTATTAATAAGCTATGAAAAATTGATTAGCAATACATTGATTTTAGTAAGTTACTTTAACTATTATTAACATTGAGTATAATGAGTAATACTAAAAGAAATTTAATCGATAAAAAAAAACAGTCATTATATATATAATTATAAAAATTAATTATATTATTATTATAAAATAAATATAATTTTAATAAATATATAATTTATTATATAGTATTGATATTATAATTATTAATAAAATATGACCAATTAATATTCATTGATTATTAATAAAAAATTAATAGTATCTAATAAATTTCAATAAATTAATTAATTTCTATAATGTTATATAAATACGATAAAATAATAAAATAATAAGAGTTTAATAATTTTATTTATTAATGCAAAAATATATCATTTTTAGTAGTTACATATAGAGTATAATTACAAAATTTTAAATTAACTATATTATTAATTAATTTTATTATATAATAACAATTTACTATCATATCAAATTAATCAATATATCATTAATTATTAATAAAATATGACAATTTAATATACTGTTAAATATTAATAAATTAGTAAATATTACATATTGAATATTTATTTGTAAACTTTTATATAAGTAATAAGATGTAATTAGGCATGAAAAAGCAGCTTGAATTTGGTCTGTCTGACTCAAAGTAAACGAATTCCACTCAAATTGATCCAATTTCAAGTTGGATAGGTCTAAGTAATAAGTACATAGACAGTGTATTTAAAATAGAAGAAGAGAAAAAAAGTACCAAGTACGTAATCCCATTCTCCTTTAAATGTAATCGTTTCCTTTTTAATTTTTCATTGAATAGATGATTCATATTGTTACTCTCATATGTGAGAAGAGACGTCTAAAGACTGTGGGAAGAAAATTAGAAGACCGAGATCATGTGGTTGTGGTAAAATTAGTGACAACCTTTGCATCGATATTACTCTTAAGTATATATACAGGTTTTGTGATAAAGTTGTAAAAGACGATAATGCCAATCGTAGAGACAAGTGAGCTGGCTATCAAATTATATTTAAACTATATAATTATTCATAAAAATAATTGAGCTGGCTAACAAAGTATAGTCATAAGAGATAACGAAGAATATTTATCCTTATTACCTTCCCGCAAATTGAGCATCATATGGAACGATCGGCAATTTGTAATGCAAGGTATTAAATAAGGATCTTAGCTGGCTAACAAAGTATAGTTACAAGAGATAACACACATTGTAATTCCAAAATAGTGGAAGATAAGAATCGGTACTCAGCTTTGGTTAAAAAGCAAGCTACTGCTTGTTGCTTACAGGAGCCCCAATTGACCAAATTTAAACCCACAAAAGTACTGTACCCTGATGATAACTTACAGTTGTCTAAGGAGCTTGACCAGTCAGCATCGCTATAGGCATATATACGAGAGGAATAGCAAGGACGAATAAGAATACCATAGTTTGTTGTAGACTTTAAGTATCATAATGTACGTTTAACATCTTGCCCGTGTATCACTAATGGATTATGCATGAATTACAACAATTTGTTAACTAGTAACGATATATCTGATCTATTTAGAGATAAATACTATAATCCTCCAACCACCATACAATAAAGAGTCACATCCTAAAAGGATTTTCCATCTTGTGTTGATAACTTAAGGGCAAGTTGGAGTTGCAACTAAATTGGCAGCCAACATATTAGCCTTTGACAATTATTCTCAAATGTAAACGTGTAGATGATAATTAATTTGTCTCCACACCAAGAAAGTAATGAAGTCACCCTAGATGTTTTAGTGCAAATTGACTATTGAGTGATGTAATAATTTGATTATTTTGAGTCTGATCACTCTTAATAAGTAAGATATCATTGATAGGACAAAATGACTTTGCCTAAAGATTTTCTTTACAATAACAATAGAGAGAAGTGTTGATTGTGGAATGTTGAAAACTAACTGACTGTAATGCTTCAGTTAGACATAAAAACCGTTGTCTGGATGCCTATTTTCATCCATACAAGTATTTCTTTAACTTGCAAACATTTGTTGGAAATGTAGTACTAATAAGTCCTTCTAGTTAGTGCTTGATTCCTCTTTTAACAGGATATGAAGGAATGCAATGGATATATATAATTGGCGTACGAGCTAGTTATTGGAGGCTGTTATAAAAAGAATGAGCTGAATTACCGTTTGTTTTATCACTTGACTTTAAGTATCTTTAAAATTTATATCGAGTCTATGATGAAAATCTTTGCCCACAATACGAGCCTTGTATCATTCATGGAACTATCAGATCATCTTTTAATTATATACAGCCATTTGCAGTCGATAATATTTTGAGAAGAATCATATGGAACAAGCTCCCACATATTATTTGCAAGCAAAGCATCTATCTCAGCAGCCATGGCTTGTTGCCACTTTTGTGATTTTCTTTATGTTATGACACTTTGGTCAGTTATATATAGACAAGCATATTGTTAGGTTATGTCATTTTCAGAGAGAAAATTGGACAGTATGTGATACTCGCCACCTTAATTAGATTAAAAAACCTTGATAGATTGACCAAAAAAAATATCAACAACATGACGAAACTTAATAAAGGTATTCAGCATATCAAACTTTTGTTTAAGAAAATATATCCATCAATAATAACCAAATTTATCAATAAAAATGACATAGTATTTAAAAACATTTATAGACGTAATTGGTGATGGTCCTTATACATCTAAATAAATTAAATCTAAAGGTCCCTAAGAAACAAAGGTTGAACTGGTGAACGGAAATTTATGTGACTTACAAATACTAAAAGTATGACATAATCCCAAATGTTTATTAAAAGAAGCATAATTTTTTAGTTTTTAAGTGCTTGACAAACAGTGCGAAAGGAAGCATGTCCTAATCTTTTATACCAAGTAGAAAGAGTAGAATTTAAGGCAAATTTGGGTGGTACTCGATCATAGATTGTCCAGAGAAGAATTGAATAAAGGTTATTGTTATCTGGTCCTGTAAGTAGCAAATCTTTCATGCGATTACCCTTGATTTCAAAATAAGAAGGAAAAAATTCAATAGAAATGTTATTAGAATTAGTGACAAATAGAGAATAGGTTATGATTAATTTGAGGCACATGTAATAGATCTTGCAAATGTTTTAAAAACCATATCAGAAGTTAAACTAGTAAAATAAAAAGTTTAAAGTTTAAAGGGTTCAACCAGTATTATATCGTCACTCATTAGAAAATACAATTTCTTCGTTTCTTAAAATTGAAGTTAAGTTGTAATTTTATGAAAAAGCATGCAGGTTTGTTTAATGATAAATTATAGTAGCAGACAATAGCTAGTTAATGAGGCTATGGACTGCTTATAAAAATATGCTCCAAGGTTGGAACTAGCTAGGTTTGCCTGTTTTTAGATTCCATAGTAATTGGGTATTCTTAGTTTATACTGGAGATATATAAACTGCAAAGCTTATGTACATCATGTTATCATTGAAAAATAGTATAATTAAACAAAGCCAACGGATTCCACAATCTAGATTAGAAGCAAAAGAAATATATAATTTGATTTAACTTCTAACACTTGAGAAGAATCAAATCAATGGAATTCGTGATTAATGTTGGAGTATATCCAAGTAAATAAACTATAGGGAATATTATGTGACATCCAGTCATGTACTTTATAAGTTTGAGTGGGAAATTGGGATATTGAAGCTTGTACGTAGGGATGGCAATGGGTCGGGTTGGGTCGGGGTGGGCCCGGGCCGAATCTTCGCCACTGTCATGGCGGCTAGGATTGGCCAGCCTGCAGCCTGCCCCACCGACGGGCCGTTGGGCTACGGGCGGGCCGGTCCTACCCGACCCATATATATATATATATTAAATAAAAAGTATACAAAACGAACGCTGTTTTGGACAAAATGAGCAGGCTGCAGGTCGGGCGGCCCGCGTAGGTCGACCATAGTCGACCCGTGGCTCAACTCGGACAGACTATGGTACGACCGTGGCCAGCCTGTAGTCCGTCCAAACCGGGTCAAAAATCGGGTCAAACGGTTGGGTCGGGCAGAGATTGCCATCCCTACTTGTACGATACAAAATATTGGTTTGAGGGGATTTCATCTTTTATTATTCATGCTTTGAAATATGAGTCGCCACAAAGAAAAAAGGCTAAAGAAAGGCAGCAATAAGTTGTTATTGCTGCACTTCCCTAGCATTTCCCTTCAAAAATTGATTTATAAAATTGATGTGAATAATTAGTTTATTTAATAAGGAATTACTAAAAAGAATAATAGTACACTAATATGTTGAGTACGAATTTCAATTTACTACATCACTCCAATAAGATGTGCTTATATTTACTTGGTTATTCTAACATTTTTATTGACGTTAGGTTAATTATTAAAAAAATCATAAACTTTATTCAATTGTGCAATATTAGTAGAAACATTAGAAAATGATACTAAAATGCTTAAACTTTCAATTTGTTGTGAATATAGCTTGAAGTTAAGTTCTCTGTTAACATCGTTGACATAACACACCACATCATATTAAAAGTTTTGACATGTATTCAATTATTTTCTAGATAATTATTTTATAAATTTAATGAATTTGGTAAAAGAAAAACCTAAAGATTGTTCATCCATCTATTGTCCTTCTCTTCTTTGCTAGTTTTGTGTTTGTTTTTACTTTTCCCACTTGATTTTCTAAGTAGCTCCGACATTCCTCTTGCTTGCTTGATCAGTCTTAAATTTACCTTATTGTGGGGATATGTTTCCCTATGTTGTTGTCTACTCCTTCCTTATTGTCTTCATTACTTAAGATTTGCTGTAAAACTGGTTTAAACTCAATCCTGCAATCTAAATATAGAACCCTCTCTTAAACCCTAAGGTGATTATCGTTAACTAAAGCGCTCATTCTTACTCCTCTTCTCTTTGATTCCTTATTCTATGTTTCATTCCTTGTATGGTCAACTAATGAGTAAAGTTCCAACTAAAATCCTCAGAAAATCAATACTTCTTTAATCCAACGAACCATATTATTAGAAATTTGTACTAAAATCGTCTCTTTCTCTTCCTCATCGTCATCATCATCTCTTTAAATTATATTTGGCCTCTCTCAAACCCTCATTACCATTTCCTACCGAAAACCTAGAACCCTAATAACATGGTGAATCTTCTTTACTCATTTGTCAAAAAAATCGTACCAGTTTGACACTTCTCCAAACTGACTTAAAAGGGGTCCTTTCTTATCTAGATATAAATGGGATTTCGAGGGTTTTGGTGAGATGTTAGGCTGATTTAATTTCAGCAATTACTTTCTTTAATTGGTTTAAAGATGATAAGGGTTTAAGTCCCAGCTCTTATAATTATGGTCTTATCATTCACATATTGGCTTAGTCTAAAGGATTCACATAATCCTTTATTGAATTGGTTTTGATGGTTAAAGATTGTTCATCATAAGAGGATGTTCTTCAAACTTTGGTTTCTTGTTGTGAAGATTGTAACTGGGACCTGTTGTTTTCAACATGTTAATTAAGGCTTATATGAATATGGGTATAACTAAGGCGGCAGTGAAGACGTTGAGCTTGTCCTAGAGGTAATTGTCCAACTGTCGGGCTTCCTCGAAGGTGCGGGAGGAGATGTCTGTGCCGAGCTTATCGATCTACTCTGATACAGAAACGATGGAGATTGAGCGGAGATAGCGATGGTGGTGGTGAAAATAATTACATGATTATCTTTTTCCAAATTTATTAAATTATGAAAATAATTACAAGAAAATTTTTTGAACATGTAGCAAAACCATTAATTTGATGTTGTATAACACCTCAGCGACATTAATGGAGAATTTAACATCAAGGTATATCAGCAAAAAAATTGAAATTTTGAATATTTTAACGTCACTTTTTAAAGTTTAGGCTAATATTGTAAAATTGAGTAAAGCTTGTGATTTTTTTTAATTAACCCTTGACGTTATTAGAAGTATTTAACAAAACAAGGACCAATTTTCTACGATGTGGATGTCCAAAAATAAGATATTATAGTTATGCTTTGGATACATGTAAGTTTTCCTTATGACAACAGTGACTCATAAAATTCTTTCCGCCTTGATGTTTGGTGATACCGTCAACTCATTTCCTACTAGTTGACAAAAGGAGTTTTAAGACTGGCGTCAGCAATAAGAGTTTTCCCCATACCTTCAAGTGGGACTTGATATTTGTTTGGAAGGCATACGCATGATGCATACAGAACTAGGGCTATGGCTTAGCTTCAAAAGACGTCCTTATTGGACAAATCAAGAGTTTTCAAAGCCCCAGAGGTTGTGCATCTACATTTGGAGCTAATGTGGGCTTAGCTCTTTCAAAATGAAAGTCAGTCATCGTTGGCCCAAGAACAGGACAACTTCTTGTCCTTCCCATTTGTCATCTTAGAACTGATTAGTTATTATATGTACTGAACTCTCTTGCATATATTGTCTAAGAGTATCACTATAACAAAGGAAGCATTTCCAACCTTTTTTTTGGCCTTTTACGACAAAACATATCGTTCGTCACTAAATGTTAAGTTTTAGTGACGAAATAAAAAAACGTCGCCCAAGGGAAAACTTTTAGTGACGTTCAAGTAAAATCGTCATACAATCGAGACCAATGGGTGATGATTTACAGTATTTGTTACTAAATAATGCAATGGTGACACAATCGATAAACGTCACCATAACTTTACAAACAATTTGCGACGATGTTTGTAAATGTTCACTAAATGTTATGTATTTTGTGATGATATTAACAAACGTCACCAAAAGGTCAATATTTGGTGACAAAATTGATAATTCGTCGCGAAACATTATACATTCAGCGACGACTGCTTTTAATCGTAGGTAAGAATCAAACATTTAGAGACGATATTTCAAAATCGTCACCAAATGTTTCACATTCAGTGACGAATTTTTGGAAACATTGCTGAATGTTTACATTTAGTGACGATTTCTAAAAATCGTCACTAAATGATTGAAAATTTCATAAATTATTAAACTAACATTTTTTATAATCTATCATAGTTAAGATATGTTTTATTGGAGATTTGTTTTGAATGTTTACAACGTGTTATTTGGAATAAAAAACTCACAACATATTTTTAAGACTTAAAATAGTAGTATTAATTAATCATTAGTATTTACTAACATTGCAAAAATTTGTAATGAAAATTTTAGTTTATGCAGCTCCTTTGTTTTGTCTCTACCAAAAACACCATCTTCCTTCTTGCTCATCCATCACTTAAACACTTAACTTTTTCGTTTTACCCATGTTACACCTTGCAAAGAAAACATTCCAGTACATATTTTGTTCTGTTTCTCTCTAGTTTTGTCTTTTCTCCATCCACCGGAATCTCTTCTAACCCCTCTCAACTGTTAAAAAATTTCTGAAGCAAGTAAGTGATGCTTAAAGTTGTATGGGTAGTGTAAATGATATTAAGAAGAGGTTTTAATGTTTGTAAATTGGATGCATGCGTGAGTGGCATATGTTTCCATGTTTATGGATTAATGCATGTGTGAATGGTGTGGATGCATGTGTGGGTGTAAAGGAAGAAGCAAATTCGGTGATATGATTAACAAGATGAAGGATTTTAGCAATGAAGTGAGCTGGAGCATATTATATGCAGTGTTTTTATTGAACATGCATATGTATTTTGGACATAACTTGATATGTAAATATCCAAATTGAATGAATTTTAATTTAGAGTAAACTAGAGACATATGGCTACATTTTTTTTATGAAGGAATCGAATTTAAAATCTGCCTTTAAGAGTCTTGAAATTTGGCTTGAAGTTGATAATTGTGTTCTGTCGAAGTATGAAAATAGTCTGTAGATTTTTTATTATAACTTGCATAATACTGAACCAAAATGCATGAAATTGATGTCATTAGACACTTAAGACATTGTAGAACATTTTATAGAAGAAGGTGTTGTCTAAATACCTCATTGTCTAGGTTAGAATGGTCATACAAATCTGACCTAAAATCTACTTAAGCAAATCTGGAAAAAAAATTACAGAATATGTGATATGGAAAAATATAGATTAGGTATTGTTTTGGGGTTTATGAACAATCATAAATTGTTGAACTATGCATTGATGTTACTGAACTGAAAATGAATTAAAAATGAAGAGGTCATCAACTGTAAATGATAGAATTTTGATAATGAAGTGTTTGATAAAATGGATATCATGTTATGGAAAAGGATAGGTTTCATGAATGATTTATGTAGTTAAAGAGGTTTAATCAATTGATTAGAGTTTGATAATTATTAGAGTAGTGCCCTAAAGGAAATTGCCTTTAGTGCATTTTGTACAAAGTTATGTACATACTTTATTTTCAATAATAAAAAAAGCATATTTCATTAATTTGGTGTTCATTATTTATGAATTGATATTGATCTATATGCAAATTAATGAAGTCTATGATATATGACATAGCATAAAGGAGATTATGATATGAACATACTACTGAGATTTCTATCATGTGCAATTATATCAGTATCTAAATTATCCCTAGTCATAAGATTAATGATACTGGACATCGTTAATCCGGATAGACTAGCACATGTCAAACTCTTTGATTTGATCAAGCAGTGGATCTCAGAAACTGTAAATATGAGATGTTGAGAGTTGAGATGTGGATGCTTACTAGAGGTAGTAAGTATATTGGATGACCTATTATGGGATCATCACATGGATGCCCTATTCTAATGTTAGTGATAATTTCATCATAGCAATGGTGCAAGTATCCTTAGACTTGAGGTACTCAAGGATATCTTGGATACTGATTCTGTGCTTTGACTCTATTTTTTGTTGCCTTGTAGAGGTCACTTATAGGGTGGTGATTAGGTACAGTTTGAGGTATTCGAAGATAATTGAGTAGCCAATAGAGGATTCACTACTTCTGTGATAGCAGAAGATGATACCGATGACCTCTTATCGGGGTCATTACTTGGAAATCTCTGGCCGGAGTATATGTGTCATGAAGAATATCTTCATTGACATATAGAGTAATGAGTCCCAGGATGAGAAATGATACCACTTGGGCTAGATTTGACGTAGTCAATCGAGTGAGAGTTAACACTTTTCCCATACTCATAACCAAGTGGGATATAGCATGTGAAAGGACGAATTACACAGCAATTGTCTATGGGAGGGTTCATGAGATGGTTCGTGATGAGCATGGGTTCGTTTGTTAAACCACTTACTTTTCGGTCAATTGGGGGTCATGTTGTGTTGGTAGATGCCGCTCATGACTTGCTTAGATTAAATGTTAATCTAAGTGACCAACATAACCGAGAATCTATTGAGTCACACACACAAGAGTGACTCGGAGGATTTGTAAAATGGTTTTAGATAGAGATCCATTATATGAAGAGCAATATAACCAAATGAATCCTAATGAGATCTCAACGTCGATATTGTTGAAATAGGTCTCTGGTATTTTTTTCACACTCGGGACTCGATAGGACCTACTTCAGTGTGACTGGACCACCTTAGCATATGTATATATATATATATACACATATAAGATTACGTGGAAAGAGGGTATAAGATTACGTGGAAAGAGGGAGGAAGCTTTGTCAAAGTTAAGCATTTATAGGCAATAAATGAAAGAAGACAAAAAGGCTAAAAAACAAAAAAATGAAAAGTATGTAAACAAGGATGATAATCGTGAAAGATTGTTAAGGAAGCAATACACATGATTATTCATAAAACCTTCTCATCTTCTTCCTCCTCCTTTGGCTTTAACGTTTTTGCTCTCTATTTGGCTTTAACGTTCTTGCTCTTCATGGATCAAAGAAAAGAGCTAGCACTCTTGTATTTGTTCTAGCCATTTTTGGATTAAAGAATTTGGTTCGGTTAGTATCTCCGATCTCTACGTGGATACTGTTGGAGATTGTCTATTTTGGTCGTTGTGGTTTACGACAACCCGACGAGTAAAAGATCAAAGAATGAAGGAAACTACTCACAAGATACGTAGTTATTATATGCATGATTGATTTGTGTAAATGCTATGAATTCTTATGTATATATATATATATATGTGTGTGTGTGTGTGTGTGTTATGAACATCTATGTGAATTGGGAATTTTTCACCTAGGTTTAATGGTATTCTCTTATATAGGCATATAGATCCTGGACTTCGAGAAAGTCCCTGAACAAAAATTTTATTTTTCAGTACCGCGTGTATATGATGCATGCACCAGGATTTTCTTACAGTGGTATTAGAGCCATTTGTGCCCCGTATATAGGAGAAACCATAACATGTGTGATGCTGCTGATTGGTTGTGACTGTTGTGTATGTTGATTGTATTGAATTCTAAATCAGTATAGAAATATTGTTTTCAAAATTTTCTTACCCATATTTGCTCCGGAGATGTTTCTAAATATGTCTGTGGAAGAAAAAAATTTATCAATGTGATTTGTTATGTTTTTTCTAATTAATTCCCTAATGTTTTGGTTGCTATGTTTATGCACATTACATGAACAGGCATGCTTGAAAATTCAAGAATAAATTCTATAAATTTTTTTTGGGATTTTCTTTCGCCACCCTCTTTATAAGATGTTTATAAATGTCTATGAATATGGAAAAATGTTTTCGAGTTGACTGAATATTTATTTGAGAATTTCCTGTGTGCTGTTGGGAATGTCTGTGTTGAGGAACACAGATTTTGGGTTGGCTTGGTTGTTGAGGTTGGTTGAGTTTTTCTTGAAAATAAATTCTAAAAAAATTTATGGAACATCTTGGGAACATTTTATAGCCTCTGTAATTTTCTTAAAATTTATTGAAATTGTTTCAATTATTTTTTCAAGCAAAAGATAGAGCTGGACAGTTTTGAGAAAACTACTGGACCTGGTTTGTTTGAAGTGGTGATTGTGTGTTTTTTATTTTCAATGCCTCGGATCATTTTTATATGATCATAAATATGTTAATTTGATGTCGTATGAATGCCAAACTGATTTTCTTGAAATTGGGTTTTCCAAAAATTTTCGGATGTCAAATAAGTCATATTAGCGTCTCGTTGGTATATTCAGTTGTCTTGATTATTTTGGCCCTCACAAGTTATATGACAAGTGCCAAAGTAGTCTTGATGAAGTGGAGATTAACTAGAGATACTTCGGGTGATAGTTTGATGTCCTTAAATTATTTGGAAATATGAGAGATTAATATTGTATTAATTTATTTCGAGTATTTCGTGTCTAGTATGACTAGATATGGCAAGTAGGAATGACAATATTGGCCCGGCGCGGTCTGCCCAAGCTTAAGTCAACAAGTTTAGCCTGGTCAAACCAGCCCATGGGCTGGGCCACGGGTCAAGAAAAATTGGCTCATGAATGGACAGGGGGGGGACGGGCCGCGGGCGATGCAATGGATGGATGGGCTGAACCGCGGGCCGGTCAGACAGGGCCACTGTTCGGCCCGTGGCCCGTGACCCTTATACGACGTCGTATAAGGGCGAGAGTCATCTTTTACTAGTGACAAACTGAGGTCATTTTGTTTGAAGATTAAAACCTACCAATCCCAGCTCCCAGACGATGCGACCCTCCTACCCTTCGTCTTCGACTCTTCGTGTTCGTCCCCTCCCTTGAGTCCCTTCTAAGTTTTGACCTTCCCTCTCCACTCCCGATTCCGCCTCTCCACCTCCGAATCTCAGCGTCTCCCTCCGCCTCTAGCTCTCGTCGTAAGTCGTGGCTCTTGTCGTCATCTCTCAATCCCACCTGCTAACCCGCCACTCATCTCATCGTGAATCGTGACCCAGTCGCTGTCCTCTGTCGTAAGTGGTGTTGCACCATCACATTTCCTGTGTTTTTCAGTGAAGGTAGGTGATTGTTGGTGGGGTGATTGTTTTTATGAATGATTGGTGCGGTGATTGTTTTGTCCATAACCCAATCATTGTAAATGAATTGGTGATTGTTGATTGAATGGATTGAGATTTGCTGCTGATTATTGCGGTAATTTTTCTGTTTTTGTAAGCTTCTCATATGTCCATTGACAATTCAGTAATCACAATGACAAACTCACCAATTGCTGCTGAATTGGTGTGAATGAATTGCAATTTCATTTCCATTCCAAGCTCTAAGACATTAAGTATTTCGCCTTCATTTTAGCACCAAGATTCATTCTAAACATTTTATCTTCATTTCAAGCTCTAAAACTCGTTTTATATACTTTATCTTTATTTCAATTCCTAAGACTCATTGTCATCACTTTATCTTCATTCAATCCCCTAAGACTCATTATAGGAATTTTATCACGATTTTAAGTCCTAAGGCTCATTATAGGCAATTTATCCTTATCAAAAGTCTTAAAACTCATTCTAGGAATTATATCTTCATTTTAATCCCTAAGATTCACCTTGAAATTGTATCACCATTTTCCATCTTATAACCCAACTCTAGGTATTTTCTCCATTTTAAAATCCTAGAACCCACTATAGATGATCTTTTTATTTTAAACCTTAAGTAAAATCATAGACTCATATACATTCAACTAAAATTTCTCTTCTACAATACATTCCTTAAACTAATAACTTAAACCATTTTACGTTGAACTTGAAAAATTTGTAAATTATCTCTAAAAATTTCCAAAATGTAAATACACTTAACAAGTTTTATCTTAAATTTTTATGAATAACTCATGAGAGATAAGGAGCATATGAAAGGTCATATTAAAACAAGATTATGTATGGAGTTACTCCTAGCTTCTAATATGATAACTTGAATTTTATGGGTCACCTTGACTAAGTTTTTCATGAGTATTTGGTCTAATATAGTGGATTTGAGCGTTGGTTCGAGAAATGAGAGTCTTATGATCCATATAAACTTTCTAGATGGGAATAGATGTTGACACTTTTGTATAGAACATATGTATAGCTACATTCTATGTGTCATATTATCAAACATGTTTTGTGTGGTAACAAAACAAAATTAAAAGGTAAAAGAAAGTTGGACTACTTCAGCTTATGCCTATTTTAGAAAAACCTTGGATCATTAGAGTCTAGAAGAGATGTTTCATTTCACACCATAATATGGTTTTTTATTGCCTTAATTTCAAACTAAGAAATTATTAGTCAATGGTTGTTTTACTTGTATTTTGATATAACGTTAGCTTTTTATAAGATTTGGTACTTAATGTAGCTTTTATTTTATTTTAAATCTAATGGTTTCATGGTTGATTTGTCAGATCAGATGGACGAACATATTATTCCTTTAGTTGAGAGTTCTAATCAGATACCGAAGGTTGTAGTGGAAACTTCTATTCCAACAGTAAGTAATGATAGAAGTTCAATTAGAACTCAAGTAAGTTAAGTTAAAAGTGATGTTTGGAATCACTTTAAGAAGATTAGATTGATTGAGGGAATTAAAAAAGCAGAATGCAATTATTGTCATACCTAATCATATATCTGAAAGAAGATGATTTTAAGAGTTCAATCATTTTTTACCCCTAACTTTATGAAGGGAACTAACGAAATAACCGTAACAACTTTTGATAATAATAGATCAAGAATTGTGATGGCTAATATGATTGTTGGAGATGAACATGTATTCGCTATGGTTGAAAGTGAGAGATTTAGATATTTCTCAATTCACTCCAACTAAATTTCAAGGTTCCAAGTCGGAATACATTAAGAAGTGATATTTTGAAAATTTATGAGGAGAAGAAGACAGAAACATTAAGAGTATTTTTGAGTGTTGAAGGACGAATTGCCATAACAATGGACATGTGGACAGTCGATAATCAACAGAAGGGTTACATGGCGGTGATGGTACATTATATTGATAATGATTGGAAGCTATGCAATAGACTTTTGAGGTAATTTATATTCTTTAATATTATTATCATTTCCGTAATTTCATTATTTTATGAATTTATGATTTATATTGTTATGTTTTTTTATGATAGGTTTATTTATGTGCCAACACCACATACAACTGAAAAATTGGCAAATGTGTTGAAAGATTGCTTTATGGGTGTGAACATCGACAACAAAGTTTCTTGTATCAAGTCGATAATTGTAGCACGAATGACGCTAAGATTGAGAAGTTGAAGAGTAAGATGAGTTGGAAGTTTATTGGCTAGAGGTAAGTTATTTCATATGCGTTGTTTTGCGCATATTCTTAACTTGATTGTGAAGGTTGGGTTGGAGACGATAAAGGAATCAATTGAGTGCATTCGGAGTAGTGTTTTATATTGGAGTGCAACTCCTAAAAGAATTGAGTCTTTTGAAAATGTTGCACAGATTTTATGCATTCCCTGCACAAAGAAGTTGGTTTTGGATTGTCCTACGAGATGGAACTCAACCTTTAAAATGTTGGAGTCGGCAATTCCATATGATCAATTATTTACTAGATTAGCCGAAAGGGAACCTCAGTATACCTCCATACCATCAGAGGACCATTGGGAGTTAGCTAAAGAACTTTGTATAAAGTTAGAACTATTCAATAAGTGGATTAAATTGTTTTCAGGAACAAAATATCCAACTTCATACCTTATCTTTAGCATTATGACCAACATAAAGCATGTTTTGGCATTGTGGATGTTTGGCTTTAATGAAGTGATTCGAACGATGGGGCAGCAGATGATAGAAAAGTTTAATTCTTATTGGTCTAAAGTTGGAGATATTATTGTAGTATTATATGTGTTGGACCCGAGATTCAAGATGGATGATGTTGAATATATTTGTAATGTATTGTACAGTGGTGAAGCTCAAGAGCATGTACATACTATGAAACAATTATGGTATCAATTGTTTCATAATTATGAAGCCAAAATGCAACAAACTCCTGATCGGGATGCAGGCAGTTCAAGTTCAACTCATACTTCAATTTCAAGCTTGACATTTCCTATCCCATTACCGTCAGATTGTCTGTCAATTTTTTTGAAAGAGAAAAGGGCTAGGATATCTTATGGTACGAAGGAGTTCGACAGATATATTTCTAATGAGTGTGTTCCTAAAATTAAAGGTAAGTTATTCGATATATTGTTATGGTGGAAGACGTTTGGACATAAGTATCTGATCATTCAAGCCATTGCACGGGACTTGTTAGCTATTCTATCATCGATTGTTACTTCAGAGTCTGCATTTAGTACTAGTGGTTGAGTCATTACTCCTCAATCTTCATCGTGGTCGACTTCATTATAGCACTATGGAAGCTCTTATGTATACTCAAAGTTGGTTAAAAAATGAACATATTGATGGTAATTTTTTTATTATATTTATTATATTTATCTTTGTATTATCTTACTTAATGTTGTGTTTTTTTTCTTACAGTCACAGGTATTAATGCAGAGGGGATTGGTGAAAGTAATCGACCAATGGAAGGTTATTTTGATCAAATATATAAAGATGGAGATGGAGGTAATTTTAATTTTCTTTTTATATAATATTACATTATTACATATTGTTTTTATTTTAAGTATTATATTACTAAATATACTGTTTGTTTATACAGATGATCGGATCCAAATTGTTGACGACCTTACCAACAAGTACTCTTAATCAATTATAATCAGTCTCCAATCCACTCTCCAATGTAGTAGTTGACTTTGTATTTTATCTTTTTTGTAAAATGAATATATTAATTATATGAAACATGAATTTGGTAAATGGATTATTAGTTACGAGTTATTTTGGTTTCAATTTATGAGACTATTTACGTGTCTGCAAAATATCACATGGATCGAAAAAAATTTAAAAATTTTGATACATGATTTTGCTATTCTTAAATTTATCGATAAACCATTAGCCAGCTTCTCGATGTTGCTTTAACATCTTATTATAAAATTTATTTTCTGTAAAGTTTTTAAATAATTTTAACAAAAATAATCATTTAAATAATTAAATTAAATTAATTCTAATTATTTAATAAAAATATTGTTAAAAAAAATAACCCATATCTTATTAAAACAAGGGTAAATTTAAAAACAAAAATAATTCAATAATTTTTGTTTAAACTTTAATGTGAAAAAAATTTTAAAATAAAGGATGCATCCGTAAGAATTATACCCCTTTTATTCCATTTGTTTATTCTACCTATGTTAAATCCATATGCATATATTATATATTTAAAACAGTCCAAAGATTGACAATAAATAAAAATACATACTAAATTTGGGAAAAATATAAAAATAATTTTAACTATAACTAATTAACTATTAATTTAATAACTTATTAACTTTTGATATAAATTTGT